>OY365806.1:11070435-11186487 GCA_959347315.1 Bimastos eiseni | reverse complement strand
CATCCTACACCGATTTAGCTTGCAAAATTCCAAGCCAGTTCATTCAGAAATTCTTCTGTTGCTTGTGGGCAGGAAACAGATAGCCTCGGGGAAGACAAGCTAGCTAAAGTGGACATGGCAGGAGACGCTCTAGCCACGACAGAGATAGCTAAGTGGGCGTGGCTGCAGACAGGCTACAAACTCACAGCCAACATAGACCACCTCCCAACAACTTGCTCCTCCTCTTTTTCTGCTATCAGAAAACTTAAAACCCTTGGTTATCTTCTTCTTACATTCCTAATATAACCGACGCCACTACATCCCTAAACTTTTATATGCCTCCCAACCTGGTGGGAAGACCGTGGGATATAACCCTAGCCTTCGATAAAGAGCGCCTGGAAAACTAGTAAGAAGAGCCTAGGTTACCTAGAAAAATCCTTCCCAATAGTCTTTGAACTTGCAAACATAGCAGATGCAAAGTGCAAACTTCCTTCTCTTCATTTTACCCAACCCAGGCACGTTCTTCACCAACTCCTGCCTCCATTCTGTCCCTCTCCAATCACCAATTAAAAGACCCAGAACACACAACCATGTTCTCCCACTCAAATACAACTCTCAATTGATCCTCAGATCATTATATACAAATATTTACTGGTCAGTAATTCAATTCTAGCTACTTCTATTGTACAGTGTCACTCATGTCACCTCTCCACATTTTTTCAGATTGTTTTCTTTCTAAATAAACAAATAGCATTATCCTAGAGGAGAACATGCGAAGTGGGTGTGGCAGAAGTCAGGCTAGTCTCAAGTAATACACATTAGTCCCAACAAAAACTATGATAGGTGAGCGCAAAATTCGAGGATGAACAAAACCATTACATACTCCCTCTATGAGCAAAACCATCCAGCAATGAATCACAGCAAGAGTGCAAGTTTGACAACCATTTTAGTATGCTTATCTTTTAACCCTTTGAATGCCTCAGGTGCAAAATTGCGGCATAAGCAATCTTTCCACGTAAGCTGTAGGCATAAAAAGGTGCTTTAACTAACGCTATTGACGTTATGGTACCAGCGATCTACCTTTGTATGCGATAACAAAACCATTAATCTGGCAATAAGTACTACAGTATTGCACCGGTGCCTTATACAAACTTCGGATTGTTGCGGCGATATTAAACTGAGAGGCTTAACGTTTATTTGCCAGTTATTGATTGCCATCACAAGCAAAGTTGACGTTACAAGAGCGATTTACAGGTATCAGACTCGGATGATCACTCTTGGATACTGGAAACGGCTTCCACAGGGCCTCTGAAAGTGTTAGTAGCTCTCATCCATGAGCTGGTACACTGCACTTAGCTTCATCAATCAGCACTTCACAAATTTTGAGCTTACAAATACATTGATAATTAGTTACAGCCAGCAGCGTTCATTACATCAGTATAGCTGACTTTTCCAATGAAACCGAGGACACGATTATGGATGGTACACATTACTAGTGTCACGTTGGCTATGTTGAAGTTGCGTCAGGCTATGAAATAAGTGGTTGAAAGACTTAAGTGAATGCATCGTCCAGCTTGTTCACACCAATGAGTCGTCTGCATGTGATATATTTTGGTCACTTTGGTGTTAGTATTTTCTCTCTATAACAAATCATTTTGCCGACGAGTGCGTTATAAATGAAGGTCTAGAATTGCCGTCATAATGGAATTCATCAAAATGCCTATAGTTATGCAGAAAACTGAACAGGTGACAACATACTGGAGATGTTTGACCCGTGATCTACTATGACACAAAACAAGTTTCGCTTCTTTCTGGACTGTTGTCATCTGAATAACAATACCAATTGTTTGCTTTCTGAAGTTTGTAGATATTAGACAGATCTCTTCTCATGCTACTCATCAGTGCCGCTTGGGAAACTGCGCACACCCCAAACTGTGAAATGAATGTGAAGGATAGTGTCGGTGCATTCAAAGGCTGCACAAATAGGAGTTTTTATTTAAACCAAACAAGCCACACAAGTAGGGCCTGAACACAGGGGCCTTGCTTGATGGATTCACGATACTTCCGTCTCCTAAAAAACTGTCCACATCCAATCACGAACATGTTGCAGACAAGTCTGCTGATACAGAACTCTAACACTCCATGTATGCGAAATGTTGACCCCTCAGATCAGGTCCTGTGGTACAGTCCGAGCAGACGTCAAGTCAACACCAGATATGTTGGAAGAAGCTCTTCAGGAGATCTGTATACTCATAGCATCATACATCATCTACTTCACTGAGGTCAACAGCCTGATTCCATTATGTTCTGTATGGGTGTAGGGTTCGGGTGTAGGGTTCTGTTTCAGCGGACTTGTCTGCAACATGTTTGTTGCCAACTATCAGCAGTCAGTCACCAGAGCTGGTTACAGGTCAGTGCAGCTACCACCAAGTTGACTAAGTCAAAGATATTCTTGGCCAATATAGCCAGCACTACCTCTGGTGCCAAGCCCTTGTTGTCGGACTGTGCAGTTTGTTCTGATCAAAGTGCAAAGTGGTAGCAACCTCAAATAAGTTGCAAACAACACGATACAATTGCATTTTCATATTGCCCAGATTTGCCCTTCTTATAAAGTTAAGAAGTAACTGACTAATCTAAAAAACTTTTATTTGGTTATGAATATTCATATTAAACATTTTATGCAAAATGTAAAAGAACACATATAAGCATCCTTTGTGACGAACAACTAAGAGATTGGTCTTTCAATGAGCTCTTCAGTGGCTGGTAAGATATAACGTTTTTTTTTCTGAAGTTGAGAAATAGACCAAAACCCAAAAATATCTCCCCATGAGCAGAAAGTGAGCAAAAACATAATTATGTCGTACACAAGGGGTTTTTATATAATTCAGATGTTCTAGCGTTTGATCATACTTGTCAACATATTTTAACATAAATTTCAGAAATATCAGTGCACTATAAATTAGCCTACGTACCTATAGTAAGCAGTTGCTTCGTAATTTTTCAGCATTCAATTTGTAAGTGAATGAGTTGCATCATTAGCTTGAAGAACAAAAGCTCTCATGGTACTTTAATTAAAGAAGCACACCAGGTATAACTCCTGAAATGTCAATCTACTAATTACTGTCATTTTAATTACCTCATTATCTCAGCCTCCAAGCGTCATGATGGAAAAGATGACAGGCCCATAGTAGCAGTAATGCCAAGGCAGTTTGCAAAATGTTTTAATCCTAATGGAAGACAGAACAGCCGTCCTCCTTACAAATATACTGGTACCATGGGACACATAGTGTGGCACGGTCAAGGCGTCTGCAAGGAATCGATTGTTCCCTAGGGTTCCGATAGGACACTGATCTACTTCTTCCTGGATTATAGATGAATATGACTCTCTTTAGGAACATTTAGTCAGTGGAGGAAGCCCAGTGCACCCCCCTCCGCCCCATACACTGCCAGAAGCATCTGACTTTCCTCTGGGAACTGGCCATTTTTCCATTCCCATTATCAGATGCAGCTTATAAAACAATACATAGCCAGCACTGGCGTCTAGTTAATGCATATATGATGAGACGATCGCAAGAAGCCATTTTGAAGACAAAGATCCTGCCATTTCACTGCCTTTCTGTCGTAGCCTCTAGCCTTTGTTATATCTGCTCAAGACCTTGTTCATCTGTCTATCTGTTTCTCAGACTCACATAGTTAGCACAATGATCCTGATCTCTCTCAGATGCACAACAGAATGCTACTTGAGTCCTGAACTTTTTGCTGTTGACATGTTCAGAATGTTGTTGCTACTGATGTTGTCTTTTGTTAAATGTATTTTCTTGCATCTCACTAAGATGATGTTGTATCAGTTTGCTTATGTCGAATATACGAGTTATTGTTTTAAAAGTTTTCAAAAGCTGACTAAACGAATCTCGAAGATTGGGAAGTGCTGGAAACCTATTCTAGAATATTGTGGCCTAACATGAGAAAAACATTCTTTAGCTATGAAGGAAATGTAATGGCAAAATGTCTGCAAAGACATTATTACAGAAGGTGAGGATGTAATAGAAAAGACTTCTTTCAGAATAGAACAGAATGAAGTCCTGCACTCATATGAATCGCACTTGCAGATAGCATCGGCAATATACAACAAATCTGGTCATAAATCGATCGATTATTGCAATCGCCAAATCATTAGTTTCCTGCAACTGAATAAATGGGATGACAACATGGAGTTCTGAAGCAGAATGTTAAATACTATTTTCTAAAGTGCAGTCTATCTATCAGCTGAATCGGTCAGCATCCTGCAAACTAACTACGCTCCACCAACTTCTGCTATTATCATTCTTCTGATCAATACATGAAGTCATTCATCAGAGCGCACAGACGAAGCAGCCTCACCACAGCACGGCACCAGCGGACACGGCACTGGTAGCAATCCTGATTTCCAGATAGAGCCACATCCATAGCAGGATACCACTAGTCAGGCTCGGTGTCCTGAGCATGTTTTATGGCATCAATCTTAGAGATAGCAAAGGTTGCCATGGATTCCAGGAAGTAGCCAAATAGTTGTCAATAAAATCTTCTCCTGAAGAGCAGAGAAGCTAATATCGTCAGAGTCTGTCTGGTCAGTGCCTAGACGGTCTGTGCCCCACACATGGGTTCAGATCCACTTGACCATTGACTTCTCTGTACATTGATCACCAGACTCTTGATCTCCTTTACTCTAGTAAAAAATAGCCGGATATAGCTCTGACAGGAGCGTTTTCACAACGTAGGTAATAAGCACCGTACTGTTTGTCTAGACAATTAACTTACTAATTAAGTAAGAGTATGAATAATGATATCCTCGAAATAAGAACTCTTCTAGATATCCAGCTAAGTTGAAGAAACATTTTTTCAATTTCAACTGCATGAAAGCATAAAAATAATAAATAAATAGTATAAATAATAAATAAATAATATAAATAATAAATAAATAATATAAATAATAAAGAAATAATATAAATAATAAATAAATAATATAAATAATAAATATAAATAATGGGCAAAACAAGCTATTAGCCTTTCTGCATTTTAAATTATCTGCTGTTATTCAATGGAATAAAAATTTGCTAAATATTAGAATATAGTCTAGATCAACTAATCTTTATAAAAAAATATGTAATACTTACAGCATTGCAAGTATTGATATCGGTATTGTTCTTCAAATGCTCCAAGACTTTTTCCAAGTTTCCAGCTCTTGCCGCTCTTAGAAAACTTGTGCTTCCATCCGTCTGAAATTAAAGAACACAACCATTACTTTTTGACCAAAAGGCTATTTTTTAAACAAACACACGGTTATAAAAACATAAGTTGATGATAAATAGGAAACACAACGATATAAAACTACATTGCAACACTTATCTGACTCCCTTAAATACAGTGCTAAAATGCTATGAAATATATCGCATTGCAACAGTGCGTTCCTTAAATTTCACAAACGAAAGGGTTAACTAAGGCTAAGCAACATTTATTAAAGTAGAATTCTTCTTAAAATACCTATTATAATCGGATAATTAACAGCAAAGACCCTAGTAAGATGCAATATGATAAAGTGCAATTTCTTATAATACAGTGTTACATAATATGCAGCATTATTTTTTGGCGTGTTTTTCATGGATTCTCAAATGCATTTAAAACAGATAAGACGTTGGATAAAGAACATCAAAAGTACTGAAAATAACCATTATCAAAAATGCAGAAGAAATAACTGCAGTATTATTAAATGTTAGGAAATCAAAAGTTTCATTAGTTGCAATGGTCTTCATTTTCACCTCCATCTAATCATTATCTCCTGTTGCATATTGCATATACAGTGTACAAAGCCTGTCATTACACAGTTAAGAAATACTGTTATAGAAATAAGAGGTACAGTCCAAAGAAGCAGCACATTTACAAGAGGCTAGAGAAACCATTTTGAAATTGGAACCAAAGTTGGATTATTATCAACAGCATGTAACAGCAGTGATACCAAGCGAACAATATTCAGCAGGTCAACTTGTGGTACTGTTGCACAGGAGAATATAATGTCTATTGTAAGGAAGAAAGAGAAGAGATGTTACTGAAATATCAGAAAGTAAATGAACTGAGCCAGCTAAAAAGTAAACATAAGTACTATGTACAGATGACTATTTTTATAACCTGCACAAAGTTTATAAATAGTGCTGTATAAACATAGATGTTTTCAAATTCTCTGCATTGACATTAATGATGCATTGTAATGGCAGAGGTTCTGTTGAATGGATTTGTGAGGGCCAATAATTGCACTGCAACTCCATACATCATGGTTCATGTAATGAAATTAAGCAAGGAGGGATGTATATTGAAAAGCCAAAATTGCAATTCTATACATACTGTTGAAGTACCCTCAGCAGAAAAATTGCTTCCGTACATGGGTTTTGTCTATTGTCAAGCCATCCCACAACATATCATCATAAAACTGGGCATGATTATTCACCAAAACTATTTATGATCCAGTGCAAATTGAGTTGAAAAGTCTTTTGAAATGTTATGGCCATCCTATAAAAGTTAACAGAAACCGTGTTTCATCAGCTCAGTGATTAGTGTCTGATATTAGCCGCAAAATGAGACCCACAGCTGAGGTTGCCCAGCAACTGATTAAACCGGACGCCCATAAAACGCTTTTCAGCTCATAATAACAACGCACTGATTTACTGCTGTGGCTCGCTGCTCCATTCTTCCATCAAAAGCTCAAAACTGTCGTTAAACATATTGGAGAAACGGCTTTCGAACATTTGCACATGTGACGAGTATTGCATACACACGCAAAGATAACAATTATAGGGTATTGGCGGTGATTACACTGATCAATTCACGTCGACATTACGTAACAGGATCAATCTGCTTTCATTGCGCCTTACCATACAGCGTGCGTGATGCCGCGTAATTATTGCATTCGATCATTTCCACGATTTTCCATGCGCTCAGCTTCGTCGGTACCCAGGCTGACAGTTTAACGCTGTAGTCTTTCACCCAATACATAAAGATTTAGGCCCACGAGACGAATCAAAATTGGTAATTCATAGTAAATATGATACTCCAAAGGATGGGTCATCTAGTTGCTTAATATCAGTCGGACATTACTTTTGTTTTTGCTGCTGCTGCTTTTTGGAGTAGACATAACAGATGGTACATCTTTTACTACCGACCTTCTCCACATTCTAGACCAGCTCCATGCTACGAGGTCGCTGCTTTATGCTATGACGTCAATTGCTGAATCATTTTCAGCAAGCTACATGTTGTGCTACCGAGTTTGTGTATATAAACCTCAGCAATCAGCTAGCTTGGAAATGGTCTGACACAAAACCTTCTTAGTAAACGTTTTAATAGCAGATGAACTGATGTAAAGTGGTTGCATGTAATAAAAGTAACTTGTTTTGACTTTTGAGTATGTCTGTGATCATGCATGATGCTGAAATTGGAGAACCAAATCAACAAATATAAATCAAGAATATCTTAAACGTTTCAACGGCAGCAAAGCAATCAAACTTCTGTAGGAAAGTGAACTGTGCAGCTCAAAAGCTATGACATTATGAAGTGCAAAATTTGATTGCTTTGCTGCCATTTTTTTATCTGGCAAAATTTATCTTTTTAAATTGTGGGTCCAAGCAAATTTCTTTTATTTTTGGTTCACTATCATTCAAAGCATTCTTACTTTTCTACAATACATGATACACAATTACTTGTCAAACTTGGTTGTATGCAGGCTTACCAGTAGGTCAGATGTACTCTTACTCTATATTCATAGAGTTGCATTCACCATTTACCCCAGAGAATATGAAATGACCAATATGCCATGTATCTTTTATGCTTCATAGGTCTACAGAGAATATTCCGACTAACAGAATAGTTCCCTTGAGCGCAGTAGGCATTCCCACTCACTGCACCTGACATCGATTTCCGCAAGGCACCATCCAACTCAAACCGGACAATACAACAGCAAACACATCCACTCAAAACACAGCAAATTAATTTACTAGTAATTCAGATAAGATATTATTAGCTCCAGTGACAAAATGCTGGAAAGAGTACACTGGCAGTCATTTGTAGGGTTCAGAGTTTAACAACATCTTATGGCTTCCAGGGCCATTGACATCAACCTCATCAAGCCATCTATTGTCAAGTTTCTTATGTAATATGTAAGTTTATTTTACCACAATCAGAGGTAGAAGATAATTAAAAAAGAGAAAAAATAACAGTTTAAGGTAAAGAAAGATGCCTGACACAAACATTAGCCTGTAAATAACACAGTGCAATCAGTGCTCGAAATGAAAAATTTGACGAAACGGAACGGAACACTAGTAAATATATTGTACCCAGGGCCGTACCGAGGGAGGGGCCAGCGGGGCCATAGCCCAGGGCGCAAATTTCAGGATATAATAACTTATTATTCCATAAAATGCACTATTTTCAAAATATGGGGGCGCCAGATTGATGCCAGACACAGGGCGCAATTATAGCTCGGTAGGGTCCTGATTGTACCATTCAAATGACAATTTTAAGGCTATACCAGAAACATGAATAAATCACTATAATAAAATTATATAAATAAGGCATTGGTTATTTTAGTTTGTCGATGTTGTAGGCAGTCAACTTAATTTTGGTGTCGATATTTCTACCAGTTTGTTCTGATATTTCAAGTGCTTTCAGAAAAGCATCACTTTTTATGTTCAAATAGTTTTTTCCGCAAACTAGACTGTTGAGCTTCTATAATTAATCAGTGTTACCGTTAGGAAATAGCCTATAGAACACTTGTGCCATGGTTTAGATTTTAGACATTCTTAGATTGTTTTCACTAAATATTCCAATACTGTTCGATTTGCTTTTTGAGCAATCCAAAGGCTTTATTTTTTACAATCAGCCAGTCATTGTATTGCTTAAAACTGTCGCGCTGATTTTTGTTCCAACAGTCTGGCAAATCGCCTTCTTTACCAGTTTGACGATATCAACGATAATTAAAGATTCTTCGAGAACATATTCACCTTGATCTCCTTGAAGTTCTTCACCAACTCACCAATAACATGATGTTCTTGAGTTGAGCACTGGCCATCCCCTTTCGGCCAAACCTGAACGTTTAACTCAGTTTTTGAAGGTTCTTCCGGATTTGTCAGTGTTAAATATCACTTAAAATTGGCCGCTTTTTCAACCAATTCGTTAAGATAATTGTGGCTAATTACCAAATATTTCAATTCTGAGTCTGATTATTTTTCTCTTGAAAATGAGAACACAAATACGAAGTCATCTTTATGGTCTATATTATTTATTTTTAGACATGACGTCATCAGATAATGAAGCTGACGTCAAACGAAAAAACGCAAATCGAGTAGAGAAGAGTGGGGCTGTGCCACTGTTTGCCACCTCGTTATATTTAATGCCCGTTTATTGACCTTTTGCAAGTTTAATATTATAATTCATGACAGAAAGTGGACTTTGCAATCAGAAATTTTAATAATGTCCACTTGGAACAAGCTGAGCATCAGAATGGCCACAAATGACATTTTAATTTTCACGCGACGAAAAGGAACGGCGTTCTGATGCGTTCCATCAATTTTGACGAAACGGAACGATAATACCGTTGCATTTTACGAACCTGAACGTCGTTCCGGTGCATTCCGGTCCATTTCGAGCCCTGAGTTCAATCGAATGTTTACATAGCGCCACTTCAAGAGCACCCAGCCCATTTGGTCATGCAACTCTTGTTAACTACACGCCCGTGCCTCAATGACAGGCAGTGCCAGTCTCAAGCTTGGGTGAAGGAGGAGGGTGAAGTAATGGCCTTTCTTATCAAACATCGTCTTATAAACTGAAACTGCTACCGTACTGGTAGATTGAGCGACGGCTTGGACCATTATAAATGTGGATGCTATTGATCCCACGTGCATCATCGTTCAAATGCCAGGACTCCTCAGTCTGAAATGGACTCATAGCGTCACTTGCCGCGCTATTCCACTGTAACACGACCGACCCACTGTTCCTCCACATACATTAAACTGTGTGAAACCAATTTCGCTGTTCTGCCTATGTGAGGGTCATCCACTTGGCATACAAAGGCCGTCTCTTGGTTTGAGACTTGCACGATCAAACCCTAGGCTTTACGAATCACGACTGGCTGGCCAGGCAAACACAAGATCAATTAATGCGTTTATACTCTCAGACGCCGTGCGCCGCGCGAGGCCCATTCCCAACCGCACCCTCTCAGATCTAGAGAAAATGACGTCATCCTGGTTGGTATGAATCATCAAATTCAGATGGAGCAGCAAGGACAACAATTGAAGGCAAACAATGTTGGACATCGTACTTCGCCCAGAACAAAAAAAATATCAATTCATCGCGTCCGATACACTTTGCCCGTATGTCTACTCACGCTTGTGAAACATTATTGTCGGCTGTAATATGATATTGCATAACTACAAAGCAAATAAAAACGCTGATTGCAAATGTCTCTCCACTAAGGCAAAGGCTAAACAATAATGGCCAGTACTGTGATCACTACTACACAAAATATATAAAAGTAATACAATCGAAAACGAAAATTGAACTTGAAGAATGGTATCTCAGTTACTAATTATTCACTTTTTGAATGCATTCACAAAGAAATAAGATGCCAACTCTTAGTAATGTTCCTGCTCATAGGTTTTTTGAAACAGTCACTATACAACTCTTATTAACCACGTTGTCCAAATAGCTATCACCTCCAGTCCACATATGTTTAAATTTTCATTCTATACTTAAAGTTCACAAACTTCATTAAGTTATCTAAAGAAACCACAGTTCATGCATCATTCATTCTAGATAAATTCAAACTGTTGTGTCGTAATCTCTGACTACAGACTTCTTAAATAAAAAAGCATTCTATACAGTGAAAATCTCTTTTGGTCCAAACCAACGACCGCAGGGAGGATTCAATGCCATTCTAACAAGAATAAGTAATCTGAAAATGTCATTTTACCACAGATCTTAACAACAGCAGAGAGCTTTCAAAGTAAACAATTACCCAAGCCTTGAACAAATGCATTGTAATGCCTTGGAAGCCATTAATCTTTGCTCAAGGTACAGAAAAGATCACATTGACTCATTACTATGGTCAGAATTTCAGAGGTGACCATAGGAGAACTATAGACAATCTGACCAGTATGCAGCTTATCAACTATCTTTTTATTGGAAAGTCAGTGCAGTGACTTAAGTATTGGGAAATGATAGGACATTCAGAATCTCTCAGTTTTCGTTATGGCTCTGGTCAGTGAATTTTGAACCATCTGTGAATTTAACAAATTCGTTTAGAGTTCTAGTACATGTTCCAACCAGAAGTAAGTAACAGTTCTATAGCTGATCCAATTAGAACTGACAGCACTGATATCTAGGTAGACAGTGATTATGTAATAGGCATAACAGAGTAGAACAGTAGACAGTGTGGAATCCAATACTATTTCAAAATAACCTGATGAGTCTCTATTTCACTTTTGCTCTGCTCTGTCTATCAGACTGCCAGCCTGCCTGCCCGTCTCTCAGTCTGTCTGTCTATCTACGTACACCTACCTACCCACCCACCAAGCAATCTATCTGCCTGTCAATCGGTCAGTAGATTCGTCCGTCGGTCCGTCCGTCCGCCATCCATTCATCCATTTATCCATCTGTCTATCTATCGATTTATCTATGTATCCAGCTATCCATCTAAACTATTCGTCTAAAGTCGTAGCACATGCGTTAAGCCATATCTGGTTTGTTGGTTGTTACCAAAATAAGGTGGTGGCCATATTGTGAATGTAGGTGTTTGTAAAATCATCCAAAAAAAGTGCTGTCTCCAAGAAGCAAGAAAGTCTTCAGGTCTTTCCGAAGCAATAGACTGACTTCCTTGACCTGTCCAAGACTTGATTCAGTTGCACCATTAATTGGTTGGTTCCTTGTGCATAAAACACTGACATCACAGAAGTTGCTAACTTATAATTAATGAATTAATCTGAGAACCGTGCATTTCACCATGAAATTGTATTGGATTGTATTGTCAGTAAAGGTCTGTAACAAATAAATGTCACGTTACATTACCTGTAAAAGGCCTAAAACAAGCAATGTTGGCCACACCATATTAATATTTTGACAGGTTTTGAGGAGCTCCCTACTTCAAGGATGAAAGATTGGCACAAAAACAAGAAAGGCCGAAAAACACTGCTGTGCGAATACCAGTTGGAGTCCATTGCTGACATTTCTAATTGAGATCCTCTGTTCTTTTTTTGGTCTTGCCGTTTCCAATTTGCTGTCATTTCTAATTGAGATCCTCTGTTCTCTTTTTGGTCTTGCTGTTTCCAATTCTGATAAGGACACACGTCAGTCTTTGTTTTGCACTCAAGCCCAATTGGCTGGAGAGCGGCAGCACGGCATTAGTAAGCATGAAGTCTTTTATTGCTCAGATTTTACAAAATAGACAGTTGTAAAAGGTTATTGTCACTGGATCAGGATGAGTCGGTCAGCTACTATCAGTCACAACGAGAGCTTCTGATGGTAAACTGCTTTAAGAATTCGTTTGTATCCAAATTGAAAAAGCAAAGAACACATATTGCCATAATTTTCTTGGCAACAGATTGTGTATTCCTAGAGTCTTTACTTACAGGATAAGCACGTGAAAATCCCCATATACATCCAGTGTGCTGGTTGGTTGTTACCAAAATAAGGTGGCGGCCCCATTGTGAATTTGGATGTTTGTAAAATCATCCAAAAATAAGTATGTCCTGTATGGCTGACTCAATGATTAACACCACGTCCACACTTCCCCGTGGGGCCTCCGATTTTTACCTCTCCCCAAATGAATCACACACACATTTTGAGATGGCCTCAAAAGCAACATCATATGTATTGTCAAAATGACAATAGTCAACAAGAGGGTTCATACATCGTACATATGGGTGCCAAACGTCCTACATGGGACCCAGTTATAGGACATAATTATGGAACATGTTGACCACTTGTGGGAAATTGTCATTTTGTCAATTGCTCCTTGGAGATCTCATAACTGAGACTTTGAAGTCTCAGACTGGAAGTGGGTTGACCTTTTAATATAGCAAATTGATCAGATGAAAAACTATCACAAGTAAAAATCTAGTTTTCAAAGTTTTCAAAAACTATCACAAGTCATTTCAACATAGCTTTCATGCCATACGTAGCTATAATTATGTAGTTCTTAGTTTTTAGTCTTCTATTACAAAAAATAATAATTTGTACTCACTGCCTACAATAGATCACAGAATATTAACTCCACTGACTCTTTGTAACGTTTTACTTGCCCGCGTTTACCTGAAACACTCTTCTTGAAGCCAAACACATTTCTATTCATCTCATCCTAAGATACACACACATATGTATATATATATATATATATATATATAACAGAGTTGTCAGATCTCTGAAGTTGGTCTTATGTGTCACAAGAAATGTCTATATCATTGGCTTCAGCACCTACATCGACATAAGAAAACTTCTGTCCTATTTGTTCTATAATCCAACTCATCTTTAGTTAGAAACAGAGACATCAACATTCTGCACCACTTTCAACCTCTTCAAGAATTATTCCCACACCTCTCTTACAATTGTCCTTTTCAGCCAAGGGTTAGGTCGGGAGCGCCTCTGAGTAGATATCTTTAAAAGGCGCTATATTAAGTACTTATGATTGATTGATTGATTGATTGGTTGTTCTCTGTGTGCTCTTCTTTATGCCTCTCCCTGTAAAATTTACTCCTGTTGTCTTCACTTATCTGTCTTACTCTCTGTCTTTCTATTGTTGCCTTTCTCCCTCTGTATCCTTAAATTCTTGCCATCATTTCTTGGTATTTCCCGATTCTCATGCCTGATGCCTTATGTGAAATAATCTCAGCTATACCATACGCCACCGGTCTATCCATCGTCATTTCCTTTGCTTACCTTCAAGCCGTTCTGCACCGTACCCACTGATCTATCAGTTAAGTGTCTGCTTCATTTCTAAGCATTAAAACTAGATCAGCAGAAGACAAGAACTCCCGTGGCTCTGCTTTAAAGCATTCACCTTCCAGTCACATTTCCACTTGAACCCCAATTTAAAACCTCACTTAGTTCTTGTCAATTTTAAAATGTAATGTCATAACTTTAAGCATGAAAATCAACTAGGTTCCAATTTTGTTTATAATTGACATAAACACATGCATCACTTGAATTGCATGCATCACTAGAATTGCATGCATCGCTTGAATTGCATACATCACTTGAATTGCATGCATCACTAGAATTGCATGCATCACTTGAATTGCATGGATCACTTGAATTGCATGCATCACTTGAATTGCATGCATCACTAGAATTGCATGCATCGCTTGAATTGCATACATCACTTGAATTGCATGCATCATTTGAATTGCATGCATCACTTGAATTGCATGCATCACTTGATTGCATGCATCACTTGAATTGCATGCATCACTATCAAGTAGTCCAACTAATTTCTAATTAAAGCAAAATTCTGGTATAAAACAGAATTTTGACAGTTCTTGGAGGAGTTTACGTTTTAGCTAAGGAACAAAGAAGATGAGAAGCAACAATGCAATTTGGAATCTAAAACAATTGATCAGTTATGCAATTCAGCAATAGCATTGTGACAATTAGAAAGATCTGAACAATGCGAAACAGCATTTGAATGCAAAGTTGACATTAAGTTAAATGCTGTATTTAGCAAAGTATCAGTCTCAAGAGATTGGAATTTCCCTATTGCATAATCCATTTCTTGTTTCATCCTTTCTGTCACTTTTGCTCACATCAGTGCTATGCGATTCACCGTACAACTACTTTTCAAGTAACCAGAGATGCAGCCTTGAGTTTAAGGTCATCAAAAGTCTGCACAATGGGAACCATTAAGATCTTCACGACATCCGTGAATTGCCTCATCATCCAACAATTTGTAAATGCACCACTGACAGGATTTATTACCAAAACCAACTACAACTAAACATCAGTATCACTGCAATTATAAGTTACAACCATTATACGGTTAATATAATTATTGCTCTTATTTATGACTATTTTCAATGTCACCGATATCTCCTAAAGCAGACTCGGAAACACGATCAGATCTCGCATTTGCCGCTGTTCATACATATCTGCCTTTACTTTATCCATCTATCTTGCTAAATTCTATCAGCTGTGCTGCCATACACAGAACTAGGAAAGTCTCGCCGAGATTTTATCAGGCTTCTGGAATAATAATGGGCACAGCACCAGACAGTGAATATTGACTTAAATCTATTGGACAGAGCCAGAAAATGGCTGACCGACGGACTGACCAACGCCCAACCGACAGACTGACCGCCCAACCTACAGACTGACCACCCAACTGACCAACCAGTCTGCCTAAGTTTCTTATGCAGCATCAGACATTGGAAAACGTCATTTCCTGTTAGTCATGAATAAATTAGATTTCATGTCAGAGGATCAATACAGTGGGAGTATCTGCATCATACAATATGCCCATATACTCACACATCCATGGACACACACGATAGTACATACACAAACTCACAAGTATACATACGCACAGACTATTGTGTGCACAATGCTAACACAAACAGCTTCTCATGTTGCACTTTTTTCCTCTGAAATGTCTAACAGTTCTTGTCTGGAACTGGTCGGCTTATACGCCAAGGCAGAGATTGGCCGACAACTGGCAACCCTCTCATCCCTCAGAATAAATAGCATTTCTTTCTAAATACAGTTGACCCAGACAACAATAGTTTGCCTTCACACAGCGGAAATATTTGCCAGATGCATCATAGTATTGATCTCATTCGATTCCTAGGAAAGTTTCTTGTTTCCTAACATCTTTGTTTCATTGCAAAAATGACGATTTCTTAAATGATCGTTTGGCGGAAAATCTGCTCATCTTAAGCACACCCTTCCACCATTGCAACCTAAGGATTGTCATGCCAAAATGGTCAAACCAGAGGTCACGGTTGAAAGTCTCACCAGAGCACAAAACTATTTATAGGCTACTCTTCTACTTGTGTTCCCAAGCAAATTCAGCTTTGAAATGGTGGATGAGGCAGCAAAGGAAAGGACTAGCCATCCTCCATATGCCAAGACTACCCTCTTAGTTTAGCTTAAGGGACAGTCTTTCTTCTCTCTTTTCTTCGTCTTAACCTTGACAGAAAGTGAGAACGTGAAGGAGGTGGCTGAAGATTGTTCGGTCTGATGATAAATCATCCGTGTAACGAACAGTAAAACATCCTCGGCTGCAGTTCATCAAAGTCTAATCGTTCCAATCATTGAAAGAGAAGCTGGTAAAGACAACTGGCAAAACTGGCATGGTCAATTGCACCAGTCAATGGCAAAGGCTTAAGAAGAAAAGAATCATCCGAATAAATCCTTAGACCAACATGAAAGAGATGAATCACGTGATAGAAGCTTTTCAATTGAAAAACAAAACGAGGATCAAAGCGACCTAAAACAAACTAAGCAGTCAAAAAAAGTACACAAAATCTCCATTGCCACTTATGTGTAACAAGCAGAAAATCTAAGAAGGTATTAGAGAAAGCGTGCAGAGCCTTAAAACGCCATATATTAAGAACGTCAGACAGAAAATGGATTGGCTGTGATTTGCTGCAATTTTTGAAAGCATCCATCAGGCAAATAATGGATTGGAAGGATGAAAGAGGATATTAGAAACATCAGGACGTCAAAGACAGTTGATTCTATATCTGATGAAAAATGCAGAAACTTGTTACAATGATTATGATTAATGAACCTAACCAAGTTTTACAGCATCGAACACAGAAACTGATGTGTAAATAAAAACCAACTATAGTGACATTAATAATTATTATTAATCAACATTTTTTAGTATGCCTAAAAGTCATATTCATCAAAAGCTTGGATAGTGACTATAAATGCAAGACTGTGATGATGTGATGGTGATTGTAATATATTAATGATCATGTTGATTAGCTGCTTGCTAATGCAAATAAAGACAATGGTAATGAACCCAAATTTGATGATGATCCCATTGTTAGTGCTTTTGCTAATGATGGCAGTGATGATGATGAAGATGAATATGATGATGATGATGAAGATGATGATGACGATGATGATGACGATGATGATTATGGTGACCAAGTAGATGCAAATTTATAAATGTTTCAAAACAGAGGCAAATTACATTTACAAAGAGTGGCATCAAAATTCTCTAAATAATTTGTATGAAGCTCGGATAACTTCATCTGAGCAGGATGAAGACTTGTGTTGGGGTTGGAAGAAATTCACCAGAAAACAGTTATCCAATTGCCATTGGAAGTCATTTCGGGTGAAGTCAGCCATAGGAGCACCGAAGACGACCGTCTGACATGATGGCTTCTGCTACATTAAACAGCCAATGTACCTCTCGTTCTATGCAGTTGAATGTCTGTGGTGGGTGTAACTACGTCCAGGGATTTCTTGGACTCCTCTAGGGCATTTGAGGGATAGAATGAACTCAAGAAATACATGTATGAGGGTCGGGTCAGAAGAGGCGAAGAGGCAAATTGACAGAATCAGTTGTTCATCAACAGCAGAATAACACCTCAACTCATTATCACTAACAGACGATCATCATTATCAAACTGCAGTGAATACTGCTGCTGCTGGTATCACTGGCGATTGTGAAACTCACAGCATCATTGCCATCATCATCATCATCACCATAATATAGCCACCATGAACAGCAGCTTCATCATCGTCACCTTCTTACATGTAATCATCATCATCACTGTCTTTGTTATATTTGTTATTGTTATTTATATGCAGTCTAATTTTTACCATTATTTTTATTGTTAATTGAATTGCTGTTGAAGCAGTTGCCATCTGTGTCGTAAATTATATAAAATCACTATTACACTGCTTGTTATTGGCTGTTCATGTGTGATGCAGCTAAGGCCTATGGCCTACAGCAGGTTCAGTAAGGTCTCATGGGCAGATCTTCCCCTCACAAAAGTTCCTAATGTCAAGAATCTACACGACTTAGCTCAGCCCTGCAACCATAAGCAATTAACCCCAGGACTTTCCAATCAGTCCACCATTCGTCCAAACTAAAGTCGCAGAGTAGAGGATAAATCCATGCAACTACATGTTACAAAATACAACTTTAAGAAGAGAGGACAGCTAAATTGCACAGCCTTTAATGGCAGTCAACTAACTAGATTATTTCAATGTATTGTAGCGCCTCATAAAAGAGAATCTGGAGACAGAGGGATGATTGATCAACAGGTGCTCACACCATTCCATCAATTCAGCATCAGCTCCTAGGTGGCCAAAAGGTTAATTTCGTTCTTAGCCTCTCTCTGCCGCTAATGGAAAGCAAGCACGTCAGGCTTTGCATAGCATTGACCATCTTCTCTAAGAGACAGATAAGTCGCCGTAATTGATGGATTGGTGATCATAAATCATTGACCAGCTCAGAACGCCATCCCCATCTTTGAGATCTTCACCTTCAGCAACTCCATCATCACCTGAAACTTCCACTAGATTAGGAAAATTGGTTTCACACCTTGAAAGATTCTTAAATGGCACTCTTGACAAATGTCTGGAAAGACTACATGCATGTATGTATATAAGTAGGTGTATGTTTATGTATATATGTAAATACAGCGGAAGTTTTGTTTCCTGTGAAGGCAACTTTCAGTATTGGCTAGCAGATAATGATAATTATAATCTTGGAGTGGAATGCTACACCCTGCTGAGTCACTCTGGGACTGAGCAACTAGATGCTCATTCATGCCCTCCCTACCTGTTGTGACTGGCTGATGAATAACAGCTGTCTGGCTTCCCAACTGGCTCCAAAACATGATGCACATATGTGTCTGGGTCAGTGTGTTTGGGATCAGTCAATTAATGCTACCTGTACTTGGTTCCACTGTGGCACCTTAGCCACATCTAATTAAAAGAGTGGCCACAGTACAGTGGCCATGGTACAGTCCAGTACACTTTACAAAGAAGATCCACCTGCTACAGGTATTGGGGAAATATTCTCCCTTATTATCTGTGATAGAAGGTGATGTGCTAGTAATAATGATATCACAAAAGGATCAGAATCTGTCTGTCAACAACAAAACGAATGTGTAGAAACCATTTTCTTAGTTTTGTAGGGGTACCAAGATGCTGTGGTCAGGAAACTAAAATATCTCAATGTGTCATCAGTTGTTTCGTGTGCAACATATTAACGTCATCATATCATTATTCTTACTTAATTATCTCATTTTTTATTGTTTGTCTGTTAGTTATCTATGTCTTGTTAGGTGTAATAAAGTTGTTAATTCGATTTTGACCTCTGTCTTCATACACTTTAGTAGTCTTACTTGACAACTTAGATGGTGGTCCATACTTAGACGTACAGCACACAGCAATTAGCATATATCTATTCAGATTCAAGACATTTTTTCAATTAATCGATTCCTAGAACTGGATATCACACATCTTTCTTGCAAGTCATGCCATTTTCTGCAGCTATGTGACAGCCTTATTACGGATATAACTTGTGTTCATCTATACCTAACGTGCTGATATAAAAAGAAGTGGCTGGCACAGTATAGATGTCATCAGTCAGTCCAACAATTGTATCAAGTGCGTGCATTAAAACTATAAATGGCGGTGCACCTGCATGTAATTTCCAGATATGCTCCATGAAGTTTTTTTGTACATGGATGAAAATTTAAGCATCTTTTGCTATCGCACTGAGAGTCGAATACACAGCTGAGATACTAAAGCATCCATATATAATTAATGCATTATTGTTCATATTATAAGTCTCATCTCATAGATTTGGAAAAAAGTATAACTTACAAGAATACACTAATAATAATTATAATATACAAGATTACTTTCATTCAATCTTATTATTGTCAGTCTATGCTGACTCCAGTTTTTTCTCTATATACTCAAACTCTCAAATAGTTTTGCACATTCAATGGGCAACTAACACAATGAGTTTCTGACTTTCTCAATGCAACTATTCCGTACTCAAGGACAACTCTTTGTCTCTCTCTCCACGGTAATGATCATCATCCGCTGCTTGAAGCCTTTCTTATATCCTGAGGGTGAGGGGTGTCGCTGTACTGTAATAGGGTCTCCATGTATTCTCAGAAATAATGTGATGCCATTATGCTCAACCCTCACATGTCCTCAACACACCCAAAGTCCTTTTGCAACTAGTCAACGTGAAACTTAAGGAGCCACAAATAACTAGCAAATTAATTGAAATTGATGTCAAAAGCACATACATCTATAAATAGATAATTGGCCAAAATGAAAATGTTCAACTTCAAATTGATCATCAGAGGCAATTCAATTCCCTCCCAATACTTTTATGACCTTGAAAAAGATCTATTGAATTGGAAGAATAACCAAATTGGCCCTAAAGATCAAGCCCCGTTAGCCCACCCCAACACTGCTGCTGCTGCTGTCGGGAGTTGGCTCTCTCTACTCCCTGACGACCAAAAGAGGGATGTCTGCTGGCAAATAAGGCCGCGTTTATTGCCTTCCTGTGTAAAGAACCCAACGTCCTTTAATTGTTAGCATAAAAACCAGATTGATAAATAATTAATGAGACATGGCTCCATGTTGTCTGTCTAACCAATGGAATCGTTACGAAGGTGATATTTATGCCACCGCACCACGAGACTCATTCATCACTCCATCCAGACGCTATCCATCCTAGCACGTAGCACTCAGCGCCAGCAGCAGTCGCCGAAGCGATCCTACACGCACGGCGAGCAGCCTCCAGCAGCAGCGGCGGCACTCAATCCACTACCACCACCACCGTCTGTAGTACCTGTGTCTGTCTCGTATGATAATTACTTCGATGGTCAGCACATATGATTTTCCTTCCAGTGTATCAACCGACTTTCCTCTCTTCTTCGTCCCTGACTGGTCGTCCCTGTCTCTCTGGAGATGTCGATGCCACTTGCGCCTTCTGAGCCGTCTTGTCTCCTGAGCATCTAGCTGTAATCTAAACCCGGGTAGACCAGTGTTCTTTGACGGCAACCGCCACGACTCAGAGCCCCACACAGAGCGAGAGCGCCACCTTGAGTTAAACTAAAACAATGTCATTTCATTCATTCTTCTCTGCTTATTCCCAAAACACAGGCAGACATAATGTGCACGCTTATAATACATACATGCATATCTTATTATATATACACACACGTATTTTATACAATCATTGCCCTTGGTTATATTTGTATAGTGCATACCTAATATAAAGTCACATCTAATAATAAAACGTTGTCTCTATTGTCCAGTTCACTACTACCCCTAGGAGTGTTATTATCACTCCGCATCACGTGCCGTTTACCTATGCACGCATGGACCTATAGCCTAAGCATGCCTGTAACCATTCAAGTCTTTCTCGATTCGTCTCTTGTTTTATTCTCCATCATCTGCCTGTACACAGCACTCAACATCTTCTCTTGCTGCATATATTCTTACATCTTTATACTATATATAGTATACGGTGTAGTTTTTTTATCAGCATACAGTTCCTTCATTATCACGCCGTTGTTAACTTGTGACTCGGTCTGACTGTGTGTGCTGTCTGTTATAATTTTATATAGGAGAAGAGAATACAGGAATTCTGCACTGCACTGAAGCCTCTCTCTCTCTCTCTCTCTCTCTCTCTCTCTCTCTCTCTCTCTCTCTCTCTCTTTCTCTCTCTCTCTACGTCTGCCTGTCTGTGTGTCTGTATGTATGTCTGTATGTCTGTCTGTCTGTCTCTCTCTCTCTCCTCACGCTGACTAACACTTGTACGACCTCTGTAGGCCAAATGCTTAGTCACTCGGAATACCACCAACGCGGACTGTACCAGTCATCATCAGACATTCTACAGATGCAGCAGCACTTTGTACAGCCGGCACCATATCATCATTACACCGATAACGGAGCTCCATCTAATCTATGAAATAACATCTACGAATAACTCACTTTTGCCTTAAAGAAATAACACAGAAATAAAGAAAGAACCACGAAGAAAAAAGTGGATGAAAGAAATGGAAAAGAAATACCAAATCAATAGAAAAATTGAAAAGAAGAAAGAAAATGAAAAATATTGAGAAAGAAATGAAAACCTAAAATAAATGGAATATAGTAACAATCAATTGCTCACTACTCATGCATGACGTTTACTCATGACGTCTGCTCATGACGTCTACTCACGACGTCTACCCATAATGTCCACTCAATTTCCCATACAAAGAGTGTCAAGAGTCAGCAGCAGATGATGTTAGACAGTTTTGGAGACAGTGTCAGACATGGTCAGACTGTCAGCAACAGGTGATGTCGAGGCAGCCAACAATCATTCCAAAATGTTCTGACAACAACAGATGTTGTAACACAGATGTTGGTAGTACTTGGTCAGTCCCAGTTTTGAAAAGTTATTCTCTGCATCATTTCCATAACATCCCATATTAATATCTATGTAACAATATTGAATTGCCATTTACATTTCTGACAGACAGTGAACAAGCAGCAATGCTTTCCTGGAACATGTCAAGCTAGCAACTGTTGACAGCCTGTAACTCCAGTTGTCAATTAAGCTATTATTAATAACAAAAATAAAAGTTTAATCAATCCCAAATCAGCACTATTGCTCAACTGAACTGGAGGAGACAATGAACTCAATTGACCAAACGCTACATGGAAACTCACTCCTGAAGCCCATGCTGAAAGGAAGAAGGAAAGAATCTGCTAGGAAGATCAAGAAATATGATGTTTGCTTGGATGACGGAAACAGACAAAGAAATTAAGAAATTAAGGATACGGCCGAATATGGAAATGAATTGCTACGTTCAATTGTAGGATCTGTCTCACGGTAAAACACTGAAGAAGAAACTATGTAAAATTAATGATCATTAATTAAAGCTGAGAAAAAGACTAAATGTGTAACGATATAGAACCGCAGATGATAATACCAATAACACACGAAACAGAGGTCAACATCAGATGAAGGTCACAAAGCAAGATAAGGTCACCTGAGAGACATTTATAGTTCTCGAGTTCAACAGAGGAATTGCTCTGCCCCATAATTGGCATTGGAAATGCAAGAGCCGCAATTGGACCCTGCCCTCTTCACTGTCAAATTCTGAACACTGCATACTAACTATCTGATATGATAAGTGACCATCTCCATGCACATATGACCTTTCATGACAGGTCGAATCAGCAAAAGAACATATCAACCAAAATGCATGACTGATCACCGAAGGAAATGAATGAATGAATGAATGAATGAATGAATGAATGAATGAATGAGTGAATGAATGAGTGACTGAATGAAGAAACAAAATGAATGCTTTGCCAAATGTTGAGATCTCAATGCAAATGTTAAACTGCTGGCAGTGAGCAGATCTGAATAAAACACCCAAAGGAACTCTGAACAGGCATAAAGCACGTAAATGGTCAACAAAAACTCAAGATCCACTGTATTAAGCCGACAGTTAGTCACCCCTGAAGACGTTAACCCCAGGATTTATAGCGACCACGGGAACTCATATGATGTCATGAATACAGAAAGCTTCCAGTGACCAATAAAATTATACTGCCCACCTTAACTGCAGACGAAGCTGGTTTACTTGAATACACTCTAGATGATTCCAGGGTACACCATCAAGACTAAACAAGTTAAAGTTTAAATGAAATGAACACATTTACTAAACGATTACACCATTTACCTAGCAACAGTTGCAACCTACACATAAACTGTTACATAATTTAGCTAATCAGTAACACTGATATCCACATGGTCATCAATAATCTAATAGCATATTAGAATACACAATAGTTCTATCAACAGACATTATCTGGCAGAATTGCCATTCAAAACCCATTCACAAAAGAGCAAGAAGTCAATGCCGGATAATGGATAAACGGAAACAGTAGCCAATGCATATTCCAACAGAAACATGACGGTCTATTAAGCCTCCTCGTTATGGTCTGCTGAGTAAGCCAGTAAACGTGAAGGCACATGCGTGGTGGGCTGGCTCACCAAACAAACAGGTCCTTGACAGAGAGAGAGAGAGACAATATTTCAGTTGACAGAGAATTTTTCAGTTGACAGGCAGTTGCTAAAAATTATAAAATCTGACTATATAAGACTGAATCAGCAGGCAGCACATCATCAGGTTTCACATAAGAAAATAGGATACCCCCATGGATATATTCCATTTCTGTGCATGGATGAAACCAATTGTGGGTATGACACCCAGTATATCTGCACCTGCATGTCTGATTTAATGAAGAAGACTTCAAGGCATAACCCTCACCATGACTGCATGCCACAAAGTCAGACTTTGGCGATAACCTTGTGGCATGCAGTCATGTATATATAACGATTTAATGGGTTGGTAACTACATAATTGCATTACTTTATTTTACCCCATACCTGTCTTCTTTAAAGTGTACAATGGTGTCCCTATTAGATGGGTGGGATCTTTGATCCCTTTAGGGCCTTCCCCAGTGACCCCTAACATCATTCTATAACCTAGAATTGTTGATGATTGATTGGTAATCAAATAAACGATTACATTCTATTTTGATTTGATCATTGCCTATCATCCAACATCATCTGCCCCAGGCTCCTCTATCAATTACTCCTCCGACTTTCCACTCACCTTCCAAGAACTCTTGCCCAGACTCACTTGATCATCAACCTTATAATTCTCCACCAAAACAACACCTGCCTAAATGGCTGCCTCCTTTGACTTCCTGGAAATTTGACTGACCTCCCTGGGACTATCTTATGCACAACCGTCTGACTCGACACAGCTCGTGATTAAGCTGGTGTCCTGCGTTTGGCTGTCAAGTGGTGCTTTACAAGTCTGGAGATTACAATTACGATTACTACTGAAGAATGAATATGTTCATAGTGGGACCTGCAGCATTACGCAAGCTAAGGAATTTTGATGCCTTGCAGCCTTTTGAGTACAAGGTATGAGAGACCAACAAAAAGCGAATTACCATGATCAAGGCGTGAGGAGACGAGTGAAGAGACTATATGGTTTGGGACATATTCTTTACCAGAGCCGACCTGATGTGACGAATTGCCCTAAAACTAATTAGCCATGTAGGCCTAGCTCTATGAAAATGTGCAATGAGTACAGAGAACATGTAGACTGCACAGAGATGTACAGAGTACGTACAGAGTATGTACAGAGTATGTACAGAGTATGTATACAGCAATTTGTGAATTAATCTCATTACTCTGAAACCTAAACATGGCTTTTGAGAATGAAGCTCAGACCAATTGATAAAGGCACCATCAAAAAGACATAACCTATTTACAGAAATAATTAAATTGGTTTGCACAATTTCTGATCTTGCAAATCAAACTGGGGATCACCTAAAGACATTGCTTGCATTGAATATACAAAGGACTTGCTGAACTGGTTGTCTGACTGAGTGACTAAACTGGCTGGCTGACTGACTGACTTACTAATTTACTAACTTATCTACTTACTTACTTATTTACTTACCTACCTACTGACTGACTGACTGACTGACTTACTGACTCTTCCTCGCTCTTCTTCTCTCTTTCTCTCACTTTCTGTCTTGGTCTCTGTCAGTGTGTCTGTCTGTGTGTCTATCTCTGCCTGTCTGTCTGTCTGTCTGTCTGACTGACTGACTGACTGACTTACTGACTTACTGACTGACTGCTGAGAGGTTCATCAATCAATCACCTGATGACTTGTTCACTTACTCACAGAAATATAGGCACAACTGCACATGCGAAAGCCAATCACAGGTCTGCTTCTCCGGCAATAGCCATGTACATTGTAAATGAATTGGAAAACACGTGAACAAACAGAGAGACAGACGGATAGCCACTAAACTAAAACAGACACATGGACACACGGACAGACAGACAGAAAGAGTGCTATAGGCTTCAATCTTTAATATACATGTAGAAGTTTGCCATGTTCTTAGTCTAGCCTTCAGATAAGAAGAAGATAGCGTGGCTTCCGTCAAACACGGCCAATCATTGCAACCCACGAACACTGTATGGAAATGTAAAAATCGAGACTTGCACAGAGGATCATGGAAAGGAATTGCAACAGTTTAAAAGCCCGAGGAGATGTATCACAGAGAGATGAGAAATAAAGCATATTATGCGGTGTTTCTACAGAATGCAACGTTGCTACAAAACAACTGAGAGAACAAAAGTCTCTCCTGTGTAATGTCTCCCTCTGTATGTTTCTGTTTACTAGTGATTTCTTATGCAGTTTCTTTATAACTGCTCTGGGCTGAGGCTTAATATGCAGTCTGCCCTCAGGAGAAAGTAAAATATCGCAGAGCATACTTCTCTTAATAAACCAGTGTTTTCCTGTTACAACAAGGAAGTTCTCAAACATATACATAAACCGGACGTCGTTGGACTTTTTAGTGTTTTGGGAGTGGCTTCCAGCATACTCCCACATCTGCATATTGTTGGCCATATGCCAAATTTCCAAGGATGTCAAGGCTAAACTGGCTGGTGGGGGAATCCGTTTTCCTCCAACTGGGCAACTTCAAACAGAAAATGTCAAAAGCCAAGGACAGTCACTGCTACTGCTATCAAAGCAAATAAAGACTTCAGATATTATGTACAAATGAAATATGATTGAGAGACTGAAAGATGTGCAAATAAAACAGTTTTTGAAGACTGGTGGAAATCATTAGCAAATGTATATATATATAACATATATATATAAAACAAATATATATATTTATATATATATATCCTCCCAAATATATAACATACATACAAATACATTATATTCTGCCAAATTTAACTTGGTCCTGCACTGGACTGATTATTACAATGGACAACAGAGGAGCTCATATATAATACAGACATCGCTAGCAATGCGTTGAGATGAAAGTGTCAAAAGCATGTGTTTCTCCTAGTCACTCACTCCCTATCATCGTCATTCGCCTCTGAAGCAGGTTCAGCCCAAACATAAGACACCAATTTGTAGTGACCCAAATTCAGACCAGTTCTATGAATGGCATGGGGTGCATGGAATAGACAGAATCCCTGAATCGCCCCAAACCCCATCCTAAGGGGGGCCATGCAGCTGCTGCAGCCTACTCAGGGCAGCCCGTTGGACGCTGGAGGCAAGCTGTCCTCATTAATGGACATGACTGGACTTGGATTTTGACAACTTAATGTAATGATTGGTCAGCAGATATGTCTTAAATTAATTACTCAATCTGCCCATTAAGTCCACATGCCAGCTAATTAAATTTGATTGAAACTGCATCAGGTGAGCTCTTACTCATGGTCTTCATCATTATAATAATATCACTAATGGTCATTATCATTACCAGTCATCACAGTAGTAATCATTATTGCCAGTCTATTTCTCCTCATCATCATCATCGTCGTCATCATCGTCCTCTTCTTCTTCATCATCACCATCCACCACCACCACCACCACCACCACCACCATCATCACAATCATCAATATCATCATAATCATCATCATCATCATCATCATCATATCAGCAGAAGTAGCATCAAACTAGCCATTGTCCTTACAATTCCATATTTATCTAGACAACAACCTCAATCATATTTCCTACTTTGTCAACCTATCTTAATGGTAGTGGCATCTGTTAATGCAATTATGTCTCAGCCAAATGATGTCATTAATTTAATAGACAGGTCTTCTTTGAGTTCAGTTCCAACCTGACAAGAGCTCTTCATGCCTAAGAACCAAGTCAGGAATAATCTGAAAAAGCAGACAACCTATGCCAACTGATGTAATAGGACTCGTGTTCCTCTGTTTGACCCAGTCAACCAGAATGGCTTTCTATCAAGAAATCAGAACTTATTTGTTTCATTATTTAAAATTAAAATCCGTGTGGTTATATGGAATAAAGATGTCAGGTCCAATGTGAATTCAGATCAAACAATACTATCTACACTTGCAAGAAATGCATGCTTTATTAAAAATCTCATAATTGCCCTAAACTGTTGTTGTTGATGTTGATGATTATAATTTTTGTTATGACGATTATGATGATGATAATAATGAGAAAGTGGAGATGATGATGAGGATGGCTATGATGATGACAATGATGATGATAATGATGATGGTGATGATGAGATGATGATGATGGTGGTACTGATGATGGTGACGATGATGATGTTGATGATGATGATGATAACGACAACGACGATGATGACGACAATGATGATGCAGGAATGTAAACAGGAGCTGAAGAACATTATTCAGAATGAGATAATGATTGTTCAGATACAGAAGATGACACCATCCAGAGACTCAACCCATTGACTCATTTAATTCCGTAGGAAGAGCTGCAATAGAGAGCAATGGGCATCATCCGTAAGTTCCTAGAAGTGCTCACTCACCGCTCTGCTGGCACTTGCAGGTGAGCCGACGGCATCTTCCAAGTAGGGCGGCCTAGAAAAGATCGGCTGACTATCGTCAGCCACTAACGAAGTCATTGTTCAATGGCGGCAGCGTCTCTGATGAAGACGCTACGAAAGAGGCGCCATTGCGCTCTCTCTCTCTCGACGGCGCTCTCAACACGCCGCCAGACGAACGAGAGGAAGTAGACGACGACGACGAAGATTGCACGACGAGAAAAAGAGAGAGAGAGAGCGAAGAACGCACACTACCACCGGGATGATACGAGGAGGAGGAACTGCTTCAGAGGCAGAAGCAGCCGCAGCAGCAACCGATACGTTGGTCCTTGAGCGACTCGACGATCACGCACTGGTCTTCTTCTGCTTCACCATCAACGCCTTGCTGCCGTGTCCGAAGACGAACCGATGACTCGCTCTATATATATGGAGACACGATGGCTGCAGCCATCCACCCGCCGCCGCTGTTACACGTCTGGCTCTTCCGTCCGTCTGCCCCTCCCTCCTTCCGCCAACTTAACCGATGCTGCCGCCGTACGGCACACAGACTGATTCAACAACAGAGAGCAGGCCTACAGTGCAAAACTACTAACACTGCTGTTGCGGGCTGAGTGTACGGCGCGGTGCCAACGCATAGGCGCTGCCAGTAGCAGACTCTGCAGCCTTGGCACCACCAGAAGCATCACCAGCACCAGCTGAAGAGACTATGGCGATCAATGTCAAAAGAGATGCAGACGATTGCTGGTGATGCTGATGCCAAGCAATTGCTTTCCTGTGCGTGTCTGGCATGTCTAGCGATCAAGTCTGACCAATATCAGAAAGCAATGGGTTATATATTACTGTCTGTCTGCCTGCCACGTGTCTCCCTTCTGCACTTCCAACACTAACCAACACCAAAGACGACGATGATGATGACGACGATGATGATGACGACGATGATGATGATGATAGCACAGAACGGAAAGATGCCAACTGAGGGAGCATGTACGTGAAAGAGCTCTCTTTCTTTCTTTCTTTCTCTCTCTCTCTCTCTCTCTCTCTCTCTCTCTCTCTCTCTCTCTCTCTCTCTCTCTCCCTCCCTCCCTCCCTCCCTCCCTCCCTCCCTCCCTCCCTCCCTCCCTCTCTCTCTCTCTCTCTCTCTCTCTCTCTCTCTCTCTCTCTCTCTCTCTCTCTCTCTCTGAAGTACTGGTGCCCCATAAGTGCATAGACACAGCAATACATATGCATGTACCCACATAATTTTACACTCATACATACACATACATATACACAGATACACATACATACACTTGGAAACATATATACAGATATAAATACATAAATACTGCCACATCTATATGATACGTATATCTGATTTCGACTAAATAGACAGTGCTTCAATCTCGTGTAAGCGCCAAACATGGTAGAAAAACTAGAAATTCCTCCTTTCTTCTCTGTGTCATTTTACTTAATGGTAAAGTAAACAAAGTGTATGACTTCTAGTGTGAATCACAGGTTGTTGGTCTGCACTTTGGGCGCAGAGCTTTCAGTACCTGAGCAACACAGACTACTTCCGTGGTCGAAGCTATTACAAGCCCCAGATTAGACAACTCGGTTGCCATAGAGACATAACACCAGTCTGCTGCCAACTTAGCATGACCACAGTACAATGCATGGAAATGCCACCTCCCTTTTCATGCAATAAAGGTGGCAAACCAGTGATTTTCCATCGATCAACACTACTGGTAAAGCAGATTCAACTGGATTCTGACCTGGAATGGTCCAAACACCCTGGCTACTGCAGACTTAATTTGATGTAGTGCTGGTGATTAAGCTTGTATGGCAATGACAAATTTCTAGGATTTACATTACACTTATAATTATATGCCTTCGAGTCTAAAGCAACACACAAACAGTCAGTCAGTCTGAATGCTGAAACAGAAGTTGTGAGGAAGACGATCAAAGAGAATGGTAAAGGCATCTTTGGAAAGGGCATCAATTTTTCTAACCTAAAGTTCCTCTCTAAAGTTACTGATAAATAAATTGTTCAGTAGATGCTGGGATCTTTATAATTAAACATGGTAATGCCATAGGCAGCCTACAGTCAACTTGACTCAAGCTTCAGTAAAGATCATTCGATTGAAAAAGTTCTATTAATAATCATCTCTGATGCCTGCGATTCCATTGACATCTTACATGCTGTGCTGCTTTCTCTTCTTGGCACCCACATGGCGTTCAACACTAGTATCTTGCTTTCCAGATAAAACACTTCTTACGGAGTTAGTGGTCAGCCAATGCCGTGGCTTCGTTACTCACTCGGAGGGCAAATATTTATGGTAGCCATTGGTTCCCACAGATTGATACACCCACATGTTTAATTTGGTGTCCAACAGGGTTCAGTCCTTGGGCTTTTATTGCACAATATCTACAGTGTTCTACACGGACAACCTGACTGATCAATATCTTCCTCAATTAAAAGAGCATGTTCAACAACATGCTGCTTACATCCAACAGTATGCCTGACTTCTAACCCCAACTGACACGAAACTCCGCCACTGTCTGAACTGTGACAGTGCCAGTCCAAGGCCTGGATAAAGAAGGAGGGCGACGCTAATGATCTTTTATCACAAAGCGTCGCTAAACTGCAACTAACCCAAACGACATCTGCCACGGAAAATAAAATGAAAGCAAATGCGGAAATAAATATACTTTTCAAAGTGGCAACACACTCAAGAAACATTTCTTCAACACATTAATAACACCATCTTTAAGACTGTCCTATATACCGCGGGTCAGGTCGGTAGTACTTCTGAGTAGATGATCCTGAAAAGGCGCTAAGTAACTCCTCCTTATTAATGAATAATGAATGAACACCTGCTTGGAGCATTTGGCTAGAAATGTCTCAGCGAAGCTGTGGTGTTCACAAAGTATATATTATGCTACTTAAACAGCCTTTTTCATGCACAAATAAATCTGGAAAGATATAAAGATTTATTAAGGCTCATTGACATGCAAATCAGAGATCAATTGGACACCGTATTTTTAGCCAAGACAACAGAATAAGGACAACACATGCGATCATTTTTTAATAGTTCCTTACAACAAACAGCAGATTACATCATTTTCTTTGCCACCAATTTTCACTAGATAACAACATATTTATGTCCTACAGATTTATTCAGCTTAATTTCTGGGAATTAATTTTTCCATTCAAAGAAGTTACCTTCTTCAAATGAGGATATCAGTTTGTTTACTAAGTCCATACATACACCTTACACGATACTTTACTATGCAGTTTTCCTACCAGCATATATCTGTCATGATCTGTCTATAATCGTCGTTTGACTAATCCCACAAAATTTTAATTAATTCTCAATCAAATCTAAAGTTTTGAATAAAATACTTTTGTCTTCAGCACTCACTGAAATATTCTGAATATTTTTTGCATATATTTATCCTCTAAGTCAATGTGGTCAGGGACGACCTAATGAAAAACACTCTTCTAAGGCGAGTGAACCTTTAACTACAGCCACTGAACTATGAAATTTCATCAGTGATGTAGCTTTCACTCCATTCTCATTTCTTTGAGGCTGCAACAAGATACGGCCCACGTAGTCTGCAGAATCCAGTCAATTTATGGATGACCTTGAGAACGAAACTACTGATAACGACATTCGATATTGGTTCAGGGGCCGCATTAATCATATTATCAGAAGCTTTCATGCAGCAAAATCACCCAAAAAACACCATTTACGCATTTTATCTGATGTATAAGTATTGTAGCTTGGTAATAACACAGATAAGCTCAGCTACCAAGCACCCAGACTCTTCAAGTGGTTGGTCCAAAGTTCTAGAATTCTCTCTCAGATACCATTTGCCTCATCAATTTCCTTTTGTCGGGTTTTCAACCAAACTCTCCAGATGACATACCATCAGTAGGCTGTCTTTGTTTCTTACCATGCTTCAACACAAATAAGTATGGTAATGCAACAATAATCATGGTTAAACAATGAGAAGAAATTCCTGATAAGTTACTGCGACTTCATGTCAGGTGGGCTGCAATGCAGGACAACTGTGATGAAACCAATGTAGCAGTATCAATGTAGTAATTGACACTGTTGAGAACAGCACCTTAAGACTTAAAAGACCTATACTGGAACCTTCCAATTTATCTGGACTTAACCGAAGTCTACCACTTTACCGACTCCTCTGCCTTCTGTCTCTGATCTCTCTGGCAAGTGGACTAGGATCTTCGTTTCATATCTTTTACCATCCTTCTGACTCAATGAAGGACCTGTAAATAATCTGGTGCCCTGTGACCTCTGTCCTCAGATGTCAAGTGGGGCTATATAAATTTATAATTTATAAATACTGCAATGGCATTGTTAAGAGCTGCTAGCTGCAAAGAATTAATAGGTTTAAGTGAATAAGAACATACAATTCTCTTACAATGTCTGCCTTCCAACATGGTACAAAACCATGAGGTAATGGTCTTGAATGATCAATTCCGGTCTGGTCAACTCCTATCATATTCAACGCAAAAGAAACTTTACATATCTATGTAAACGTATATAATTGATGTATATAAAATAGTTCACCACAACGGCAACAGCTACAGAACTTTATGCTCTATTCGGAATTAGAAACCTAACACGATCGATCGGTTGGTTCGTTGACTGTATTGCATCATACAGCTTTAGAAGCCGTGATATAACCGAGAGAGGAGAGCATGGTGAATAGGCACTTGGCCAAATTCCATTTGATGAGAAATCTGGCCTAATAAATGGACAAGAGAAATACTCTTCATATTCTGATGCAGCCTCTCTCTGTCTGTCTGTCTCTGTATACCTGTCTCTGTCTGTCTGTCTCTCGTCTCTGTCTGTCTGTCTGTCTGTCTCTCTCTGTCTCTCTCTCTAAGCCTCAAGCATTGTCTGGCTGCACACACATACCTTTGGAATCCAGAATTTACCCATATAATTATAACCTACCTGTGGGGTCTATGCCTGTAGTCAACCTCTGATAGTAGTCAATCTCTTCTAGCAGTCAATCTCTATTAGTCGTCATCTTCTACAAGTGGTCAGCCTCTGGTGGACCAAATCAAGTGAATCGATTGAGCCACTTCAGTAGAGCCTAGTCTTGACTTATATGAAGCAAGTGATTTGTAGGATGGCAAAAATTGATTTAAAAAATGAGCCAATCCAATAATAATCATAATATTGTAAATCCAAATAATAACTACATAATTGCGTTTAATATATAAATTTGAGCTATGACCCAAAAGGAAGAGAGGAGCAATCAAATTTCAAATGGGTACAAACATACAATAAAGGGCTCAAAACAGAACCCAGAGCTGACAGTTAAATTCGCCTGCTGAAGTAACTTGTCATCTTTCATTTATATTATATTTGTCAGTTTGAATTTTTTAAATGATCACTTAATTATCATTCCTACTTGTTTACAAATGAACTTCTTGTTCTTAGAGACCTTTTACATTACACAATTGCACAAAACAGGAATGATTACCAGTTCAGAGACGAGAGTTTTTTTATAAAGATAAAATTAATTAAAAATCAATTACAGGATCTCTGTTGAAAAAAACATAATCAGTAACATAAAGAATGCAATACAGTGCTACTGCTTGGCGTCTGTTGAAAGTCATACCACTGGGGACAGACACCCTCACAGGCTCACAAGAGTGACAAGACTAAACAAAAGTCTCATTGGAAGTTAGCAGAGGAGTCAAAAGTTAAGAGATTAATCGTATTCGACAGTTGAAGACGTGCTTGACAAGCAGTCACTGCACTGACCAACACTTTGCTTTTGAAGAAAACTGTTATTCTGCTCTGGGTCAAGTGTAGGCCCATTTAATTTAATTCGTTTGACTGTAATGAGTCATACCAGAGAAAACCTGAAGATGAGACTGAGTCTGTTGTTTCAAACCATGGGTTAAAACACAAGTTTAAAACTAAAGGTCAAGTTTTCTTTCATTACTGTATGTGACTACTACAGATATATATATATATGTATTAAAAATATATATATAGAGAGAGAGACAGACAGACAGACGGACGGATGGACGGACAGACAGACGCACAGACAGAGACCGCGACAGAAAGTGAGAGAAAGAGAGAGAGGAAGACAGTGGGAGAGAGAGAGACAAACAGAGCGACAGAGACAGATAGAGACAGAGATACAGACAGACAGACAAGACAGACAGTGAGAAAGATTGGTAGTTTCTAGGTCAATGTCACTGTGCATTACAAAGGCTGAACTGAAAGCTGGGTCTGAAAACATGCCATAAACTCCACCCTAGGCCCTATATAAAGGCTATAATAGGCCCAGTACTTATTGAAGTGGGGTATCTCAGCAACATCCTTTTGCTTCTACGTTTTTAATACACAGCTAAATGCTCTCATTCCAGCTCCAAATGTAAACCAGACATCTTTGAATTTTTGTTTCATTTGTAAAATATAAACTCAGTTAAGCTGGACTTCATGTAACTAGAAAATGACGATCAGGAGTTTATATTGTAAACTGCACACCTTCTACACTACAACCATAAACATCATTATGAGCATCCGCAGAGCATCATAAGTGTCATCATGACTATTATCATAATCATCCCAATCATTATCAATCCACTTTATATACTGAATGTACATCATAATAATATTGTTTTCAACACCATTAGCATCATCATCATCATCATCGTCATCGTCGTAGTCATCGTCATTGTCGTCGTCATCATCACTACCACTACCACCGTGACGGTCATCATCATTGTCACCATCACCACCACCACCACCCCCCCCATCATCATCATCATCATAGTCGTAATGGTGATGACCATTACGATCCTTGCCAATCTTATCATTCACAGTGTGGTGTGTGTGTGCGCGCTTGTTAGCCTATTAGGGTTAATATGCATGGAGCAAATGAAGAACCTGGTACCATAATGAAATGCTAGATTGCAGCGGTTGTAGGCTCTGCTTATCCGGACGAGATCCCATCACGTATTCCATGAAACAAACACCACTCAATAATAACATCTCTCCCACCAATGCAAAAAACTAGAAACCAATTAACGGCATCAGACTAATTTACGACCCTGCTATAAAAGGCACAGACTATGACTACAGACTCCTGTCGCCGGCGTATTTCCAGGCACGACCCGTCTCCATGAAAGGGATTCAACGAATCAGGAACATCCCAAAGAGAGACGCCAGTAAATAATTGAAACATTTTTTAGGCACCAATGCTGTCGGCCAGGTAGGATTTTCGCTTGACATGCCAGTAGGAGGCTCCACAATGGTATGTAAGGCAGCCAAATGCAATTAGGACATAGAACAGATGGACGCACACGGTGCTTCATTACTACACAGAGGAATGTTGCTCCTGCTGTGGCAATCCAAGGGAATGCAACACTTCTGTCTGGCGCCATTTAATCTTACTCAACAAACTTAAAACTGTTTTGTTTGGGAGTGCTGTAGTCAGTAGCACCTATGAGAAGGGTGAGCTTAATGAAGGGGTAATGTATAAATTATCAAATGAATGAATGGAATGAATGAATGATGTAATCATGTGTGCTTACAGCTTTCCACTGGCTTCCTGTTAGCATAGAATTGGTTTTAAATTAGGGTTCAAAGTTTATAAAACTCTGAACTCCGACCAATCATGACACTTTTAGTCAGTTCTAATTCCCTGCCGACTTATCATAATTCAACGAGGTCATCTGATTATCTTTCTCTGGTCAAACCTAAACGAAGAACTGTTCTTTGTGAACATGCGTTCTCAGTTACTGGACTTCGAATTTTGAACTCCACAGTTGTGTCTGTCTGTACTGACCAGTCGTTTATCAATCAACAAACCAATCAATCAATCAATTTCGTTTTAAGCTGACAGACTTGCGATTACAACTTGCAACAAGTATCAGGCAGTAAATACACACAAAATAAAAAAGTAATTGTTAATGTTCAAAGCTATGGTTACTGAGTGGGTTGAAAGAATTAGTTAAGTTTCAATGTAATTTGAGGTAACGGATCCTATCTGGTATGGATTGAAGGTGATGTATTTAATAGATGTTACTGACTAACACACGAGATATAGTGTCTGAGTTATTTTGTTCTCAGTTTAAGACTTCCTTGTTTCAAATTGCATATCCACCATTGGCTGCCCTCTGCCTAATGAGCAGACCATCTGGACGTTGATGGGATTGGCTCTGATATGTGGTTGATGCCTTGAGCATTTCATACTCATAATACTATCTAAGGCAGGAATGGGGTTCATAGTTTAGAGAATTCTGAACTCCGGCCAACGAGAGCACTTTAAATCAGTTCTCATTCCCTGTGGATAACACAGGATAAGGCAACTGATTTTCACCTTCTGTTACTAACTGCGGTGTGTCAGTTTGTGTAATAAACGATATAGGAGTTAAATGAAGCTACAAATAGCAGCTACCTCACACTCGTAAAATATGCAGGAAGAAGTGTGAAAACTAAAGAGGTCATCAGAAATTTTGATAACAGGCAATGGTCAATGAACATCACAAACCAGTGATCGAACACTTTTTAACCGCAAGTTGAATGTATTTCCCAATTACTTCTGGTACAATTCAATTGTTAAAGTGTTAAAAAATCCCCAGAGATCTTTTAAACTTCTTTTTTCTGTGGCATCATTGATATTCACCTTTCTTTGACCTTGAAAACTGGAGTAAAAGTTGTAAATGTCTTTACCTTCAATGCCAAGTGAGGCTCAGTGAGCTCAGCACAAGTGTTACATGTTCACACCATAAAAAGTTGCACCCTTGAGTAGAAGTCTAGAAATAGACTTTTACCCACATTACATTACACTATAAGTCGGAATCTGTGATGATAAAGTTAATACACTGTAAGACATAACATAACATCACATAGTATAACATAACACAACATAACAAAACATCACATAACATAACATAGCATAACATAACATAGTCTTTTATTGTATCCTTCAAATAAAACCTAGTCAGATAACATGTAGCTGGTATTAGAATACAAAGGGAAACACCTAGAGGGGCCAGAAAAGCTCAGCTAAGAAGGGACACCCAAATAATCAATAATAAAACTTTCACCTTAAACGAGAGGCAGAAAAGGAGACAGAAAATAAACAGCAAAATACAAATTGATTAATGATGTAACATACACTAACAGTAAAACTTAACTCATTACCTAAATTGGACATTGCACGGTCATTCAGATAAATGAGTTTATGGTTCTGCTAACTTTGAATGAAGCTATAACAAGAAGACCTGAGAAATCAAGTACCTACGTAAATATGTCTTAAAAACTGAAAGAGTGAAAAGGGTTTTCAATGCCATGGGTAGTGAATTACAGAAAGACTAAGTGCTATATAACGATGAGTAGTGACTTGGACGCGACCATCTCCATAGAATTTCAGGTCAACGTTCGCTGTCTAGCCGCAGCCCATCGAGTCGACAATGGTCGGCAGTTGGGCTGGCAGTATAAGCGACCGATAAACATTGGCCAATGCTGCAGACGACGACCAAGAAAATCAATAGGAAACAGAAGTGAAGAGAAATCGTCTGGCCATTGGACAATTCAATCTCAATCAAATGTGCACCAAGAATGAGACAGAATCCGACCAGACTGTCCAACTGCTTTTATATAGCACCAGTAGTCGCTTAATCTTAACCAAAAACATCATTGGTCCATTGCAACCCGTGTTCAGACAAATTTCACTAGACAACATTAGCGCAAAGTTTTCACGCGAACATGCAATTCCCTTTCATGAGCTTTCCATGGCACCCATATGGGCTCCACAGAATCCCCATTTGAAAACATGGGTATGATGTACAAGGGGGCATGCTGGTAAAGGTCTTCCTTTATATTAGAATGGTGGGATAAGTTATAGTAGCAACAGCAGCCACTGCAATGTACGGTAATGCTATCTCTGAAATTTCTCAGCCTTGCACAAAGGCTATGCCGTATAAACCAGATGATTCACCGGTGCTACGTCACGTCAGATCCGCAATATCCAGTTTAAGCATCAGCAGCGTTTGCAGTAGCAGCATTGGCAGATGCAGCAGCAGTAGTTGCAGCAGCAGAACTAGTCATCTCAGAGGACCAACATCGTAGAAACGACGCAAATGAAAGTCAGTTAGAGACCGGAATGAGAACGTGGAATCCAGCACCGACCAAAGCATCGTCTGCTAGACTGTGGCAGATGGAGAGACGGATCAATAGACGGAGGACTAGGACGAGGAGGAGGATTAGTCATAGAAACCATGTTACACGATATCCTTCCATCTTTGTCGTCTACCAGTCCATCAGAGGTTTCTGGGGACGGGCATTCACGTGGTGAGATGGCAGATGAAAGACGACTAAATAGAATGTCAGGAGTGTGACAGAAACTCGAAGCCCCCGAAGGAATATTCTAAAATAGGTAAAAGCCAGGACTGTCAAGAAAAGCATTAGCGTCTGGCTTGTAGCCAGCCAAGCAGAATATGCCTCAGGATCGAGAAATGGACATTCTCAAGATGCAATACGGAAAGCACAACACCAACACTCTCTCGCCAAACTCATAATATTGGTGCCCACCACTGGATGACCATGTAATAATGCAAATTTATGCACTACCGTTACGATAATGGCATCTGGTTTTGCCAAATAAGAAAATAGAAATATCCATTAAGTAAGTCATTAGGCATACTTGTGACGATATTTTGCAACGAATAGGTCTACAGTTGGAGATGTTAGCGTTGACGATCATGATGATGCAGAACACAAAGACGACGACACTATGATGATAAAGATGTTGATAAAGATGGTAGTAATCAATAGGAAAATGATGATACTGATGATTTTGTAACTGTCCACATCAGCGCCATGTCTCGACACGTCATTGAACAATCTATCTGTCCGGACAATTCATTCTCTCTCTCTAATTTTCTTCACTCTTGGTGTTGTCTAAACTCTTCTCCCTTAATCAGAGGCGACGATCCCGGGAAGGGGTCGAGAGGGACAAGTCCCCCCACCTTTTACAGAGAGGAGACAAGTCATAAGTGAGTCCCCGCACATTTCCTACCCCTCTCATTGGGTGTCCCCCAACCTGTCAAACAAATTGGCCGCTCTGTTCTAAATGCTTCTAAAATTCAATTTATCTGGTTTTTGGTACTCCTCCACAACTTCAGAAGTTTGACTTTGTTCCCTTTCTGAAAAGTTCTCGCTCTTCTTCTTCTCATCAAGTGTTTGTGATCTGGGTGTAATCCATGATAGTTCAGTTACTATTGTTGACTGTCCAACCGCTCCTCCTATTTTTTAAGGCATCTCAGGGTCATTCCTCGTTCTGTCTACTCCTCCACCTTCACTCTTAAGTTCACACTTTTATATGTTCACGAATGGATTACTGCAATTCTCTTCTCATCAGCACTCCTAAGGTTCGTTTCTCTCCTCTCTTCTTCAGTCTGTACTCAAGACAGCTGCTATAGTGTAGCCTGCCTTCTCTGGTACTCCTCCAGCATTTCTACCTTTGTGTTTTACGACCTTCATTGGCTCCCTCTCCATGCTCACGTAGTTTAAAATCCTTGTTCTAATCTTCAAAGCTCAGTGGATGGAGTCTTGCCCTAAAACATTTATTTGACTGAATACTTTCGCCTCATTCACTCTGCCCGGTGTGAATCGCTAACCTTGGGTCTCCATTCGAATGTCTAACCCTGACAATACTGCTCAAGATCTAAGAAAGCTATCAACGTCTAGATATCAGAATATTAATAATACGTTTTCCTTCTTCAACCTTGGTCTCCATAGCTCTATCTGTGGGCCGTGCTTCTGAACGGTTAGCCCTCTAGAGGCGCTTTATAAATATTTAAATAAAATACAATATTACAGTGGTGCTATCGAAGTTACAATACCAGGTGGTATAACCTACGGATGAGGATCATGAATGATTAGCTCCACTAAAGAAGGGTGATTGAGGGGACAAACCATTTGAACCTGATGACCTCTCAGCATAATCATCTGCAAATACATGCATGACTCTTGCCTCATTATCCTTGTCCTAAATAAGTGGCAGACTTAATGACCACCCGAACACATGCTCCCATTGTAAAATTACAATGCCCTGATGACCTAATTGGCATGAAGCTAGGACTAATTTCCGGGCTGAAGATCATTAAGTCCATTGATTTGCAAAATTGACAGGACCGGTAATCCAGATACCATAACAGCTGCTCCATGTCAGACCACCATATGGATATGCTTAATCCCATTCAACTCCGCCCTCCTCCACGACCTATGGCCAAAATCCTGATGGGTCATACACGTAATAACTGGGGGCAGATGAGAGATGCCATAGTTGACGGAACAGAGACTCAATTGATCCCCACCCGATGGTACCACAAGTTGTCATGGCTACCAGACATGCTAAATATAGAGCAGACGATATTGATCACGCGACTGGTTTCGGTCGTTGCATCTTCTGCACTAGCAGCAGCAGCAGCAGCAGTAGCAGCAGCAGCAGCAGCAGCAGTGCCAACATCCAATGCAATATAAGAGAGAACAGCAATCCTTCCAGGATTCCTTCCTTGCATCGGTTCTCCACCTTGCACATTCTCCATTTCGAGACTCACTTCCATATCTTCATAGTTTTCCGTGCGTTTCCAAAAAATCCATTCCGAAGGCCTAGAAATGTCGGCAATATAGAAATAGATTAAATGACAGAAACCTCCAACTGCCATGGAACTTGGTGACAATAATACGAGGGCCTTTCCTAGGCAAATATGCCAAGTGTCATTACCATGTCAATATCCTCAGACAGCCTACACCCCTTATTAAGTGACCATTAAAAGGCCACAGACATCAATTACATGCAAGGCGGATCCATGCCGTAATAAGTAAACCTTATTAACATCAAAGCAGTTCCGAGCTGTATTTCATTGTGGGGCCAGGGACCCTAATCTGAAATGAGGGGGTTGGATGAGAGCATGATAAAGCACAGAGAGGACTAGGGAAAGCCAGTTGAGCCTTCTGTCAGAGGGTCCAGATTTGAAGTTACCCTATTGCTGGCTAGGTTAGTACAATCGGTCATTCATTAGACACCTGAGCCAACTTTGTATTTTGATATCTTTTTTCTCTGATATCCTGCAAAAACAGCCGGAATCTTTTCCTCATGGGTTGATATCATCTGAAAACATCTACCAGGAAGATGGGGTTGCAACCAAAAAGTGACAAACAGACACAGAGACACACATGTAGACATACTGACAAACACATACATGTATACACAGAAACATAGACGGACAAGCACATAAGTATGGTAGAAAGAATGACTAACAAAGACATATTGACAGTTAGTGACTGCCACGCAAGCAGGAAAACAAGGTGACATTGACACAGAGACAGACAGACAGACAGACAGACAGACAGACAGACAGACAGACAGACAGACAGACAGACAGACAGACAGACAGACAGACAGACAGACAGACAGACAGACAGACAGACAGACAGACAGACAGACAGACAGACAGACAGACAGACAGACAGACAGACAGACAGACAGACAGACAGACAGACAGACAGACAGACAGACAGACAGACAGACAGACAGACAGACAGACAGACAGACAGACAGACAGACAGACAGACAGACAGACAGACAGACAGACAGACAGACAGACAGACAGACAGACAGACAGACAGACAGACAGACAGACAGACAGACAGACAGACAGACAGACAGACAGACAGACAGACAGACAGACAGACAGACAGACAGACAGACAGACAGACAGACAGACAGACAGACAGACAGACAGACAGACAGACAGACAGACAGACAGACAGACAGACAGACAGACAGACAGACAGACAGACAGACAGACAGACAGACAGACAGACAGACAGACAGACAGACAGACAGACAGACAGACAGACAGACAGACAGACAGACAGACAGACAGACAGACAGACAGACAGACAGACAGACAGACAGACAGACAGACAGACAGACAGACAGACAGACAGACAGACAGACAGACAGACAGACAGACAGACAGACAGACAGACAGACAGACAGACAGACAGACAGACAGATAGATAGACAGGTAAATAAGCAGAAACATTATTATGACGGAAACCTTGCACATGGAACACTATAAACATCAGCCTTTACTTTCTCAAAATTCAAATACAAAAGCAGTTTTTTTGTGACAATAATGCCACTTATAATATAAATAATATTTTGGTCTTATTTTAAACTTACAGAAGTCGAAACTAACTGGGGGTAGTCATGCAAGATGGCCGTCATGCTAGACAATTAATTTCACAAACAAGGATGTCTAGCCAAAGAAGGACTAATCAACCTTAGTATCCATGGTACACAATGACAATGTCAAACAATATCAAACTTAGACAATGGTAAAGAATTATTAAACCTTATTAAAAATCAAGACCTCTTGGCCACAGCACTCACATCTGGACCAACACACACACATACACACCTAGACCTACACACACAGAGAGACAGTCATACCTTCATAATCTGACAGATCCAAAAATGTTCTTAAGGTAGAGATTAGTCAATAAGCAAAGGTTATTCTTAACGCGTCACTAACATCATTCTAACAGAAGTGCAAGATAAGGTTAGATTTGATCAACAGTTATTTGACGGCTCCTTACGGTTGCCCGATGACCAGTTTTACATAGATTGTAATCAAAATCGAAATCTCCAAACATCTAAAGCGCCACTTGAAGGTAAAGCACAGGGCACCAACTTATTCACGAGCGTTTCATCGAATCAGAGTGGTTGTCCAAAGTATAGTCCAAGGAAGGTCAGAGTTCGGTTTCCACAGTCAGAAATCTTGCAAATGGAATTGTTGCCCAGACATAGTGGAAGAAGACCTGCATATTATGCTCAGATGGTTTAAAAGCGGTTTTATACACTGTCTCTACGATCCTATGTGGTTCATAAACTATCAAATAAAACATAATACAACCCAAATTTGATAGTGCCCTACCCAGAAAAGATAAGAAAATCTGCATATACTTTGTCTATGCCTCCATGCAGTTTGATAAGCTTTGTTTATTCATCGTTAACCACCGCTAAGTCAGCTACAGTACTAACTTTGTGCTGATGAAACCGTTCGAACAAAAACTATGCTTCCTAGAATAAAATGAACTCCTAACACAAAATTCTTCACCTCTCTTCATTCATCTCTCATTCCACAACATCGTCATCGTCATCATCATCATCATCCTCATCGTCATTTTCGTCGTCGTCATCGTCATCATGATCATCATCACAATCAAATCCGTTTCTGAAGGCTTTTACACTGAAACGAGTGCATCTTGACATCCAATTGACATTTGTTTCCGAGCTATGCACCTGCCTCTACCCAGCTCTTCAATTATCCTCTGTCAATCACTCCATTCATCAATACTGAATCAATCTTCATGGTTATTCCATCCTATTGCTTCAATGTCTAACCACCAGTCGAGTGTCTGCACCTGTGTTGAACTCCAAAGTAGTTCTTCTCTCACAGCACACTATGCTCTCTCCCTGCCCTTGCATCCATATTAACTCTTCTATCAATATAATATTATTCTGATTAACCTTTTAATCGATATATTATCATGCTGATTAACTCCTCAATCAATATAACATCATGCTGATTAACTCTACAGTAGATATAATAATATGCTGATTAACTTTAAAATCGATAAATTCTCATCAGCAGAACAATTCCGCTGTTGGTATTTTTTTACAATTCCTCATTTCGCTGATCCGTATCTTTATTACTGCAGAGGACTCTGAGAAAGGCTGATCCTTGGTCCAACCAAACATCAAGAAAAAAGTGACCATCTCAATCGTCCGTCCAGTCTGCTGCTGACAGTCCTATCACTGTGTCTGTGCCCTTACTATTCCTTCGTGAAGCAATTCATTCTTCTCTTGCTAATCAAATGTGATCTGTGTTGCTCAAAAACTCAAATGACAACGGGTTTTGTTTGTCTGTTTTTATGCATACATCAAAATACGGACATTACCTCTGTCTCCACCATCACCACTACCTCCACCCCACGACTACCACATTCACCACCCCACCTCCTCCACCACCACATTCACCACCCCACCTCCTCCACCACCACAACCACCTCCACCCCACGACTACCATGTCCACAACCACCACCTTCATCACCACCACAACCACCTCACCCCACGACTACCACCTCCACCACCCTACAGCCACCCCTCCGCCACCTCCATTACCCACATCTACCATCACAACCTCGACCAACACTCCTCTACAACAACCACCTCCACACCACCTCCACTAGAACAATCAGGGCTCCAGTGATTGGATGTGACTCAGGCAATGAAAGTTCTTCCTGTAAGCAGAAGTAAGCTTTTGAATTGTTGCTTATTTCAGTTACTTAATCCAATTTCAATTGTTCTCTGATGTTGCACATTTTCTACACTGGGTCCAGGAAAAAGGGACCAAAAATTATGGTAATACAAAAATAACAAGTAACTTCATTCTGACAAAATTATCAACAAATTTTTAATTTATGAGCAATCCCAGTTTAAAAAATACGGCACAATGACATCTTTAATTTACAAATTTTAAAAACAAAACGGTTAGAAAATAGATTCAGCTGTTTATTGATACTGCTATATCAGTGCTATTAGTCAATGGCGCTCGCATACTGAAGCTTGTCTTGAGACCTAAGGCAGACATTTTGAGAACACATTTAAAACACACATATTAAAACTAAACTAACACTAGGTATAACAATTTATAAATAAACCTAAGCAATAATACTGAATTTCTTAGATCTCCACTGTAAATGACGTCATCTTGACCTCATCATTGGATGACAGGGACTTCTATCTTTAACCAATGAATTGCATGTAGAAAATAGAATATAATGAAACGCATTAAAACAATGTGGCTTGAATTACATATAATGGAGACCCTGTCTTATGATAAGGTCATTTTGTACTAATTTCTTTTCCGAATCCCTAACCTTCTTGTATCAGAATTCCTGAAGCATATCTTAATGATGGTCCAGTACGTGTCTTGCAATATCTCCACACAAGCTTCTGCACTGTCTGCCTCTGAAGTATTCAATTAAATGTAAAACCTCCTTAACAAAACGCAAAAATATGGAATTGGAAACGAACTCCACACAGGCCGCTAGACCATCTGAGTTCGATTACATGGTCTGCATTCTAATACCAGTCTGATCACTAAGAGAGTCTCCTACGCTGCCAAAATTGGGAAAGCAGACACAATGATGTAGAACATTTCCATGTCTGACAACATGCCATCCAAGTCGGCCCCAGCTGGCCATCCAACAAGTTATTCTGCTCGAGGGACAATTACTTGCCCTTGTGATCGTTTTTTACGTTTGGCCCACAACCAATGCATATAACTCTTTAGCACATTTAAATATAAATGCAACAATTTCCCTAATATTTCCATTGCCATTCAGCATTCTACGGGCTAAAGATTTCGGCATGATCCCCAAAGGTTACTAAAACAATTGCCTTCTTCACATCAGACTTTCAGGGCAGCATATGCTCTCACCCGTATCTCCATCCTCTCACACTCTGTCCATCTGTTTGTGTATCTGTCTGTCTGTGTGTATTGTCTGTCTGTCTTCTTCAGTTATATGAAACCATTTTTGTACTTTTTTGCCTAATATATTGCTTTGTATTCAATTATAATAGACTTTTGCCTACGTCACTACTGTATTAAATAAAATGCAATATGATATAAAAAAATTTCAATTTAAAAAATCCAATGGCCATCTTGTAGAATATTCCGGCTTAATTGCAGAATCACAAATGTAAAGACATTGAAAGACACAATAAATCAAAACCTAATATTTTAAATTTTAAATTTTAATATTTTAAATTATTTTAAATTGCTCTGATGAGTCTGGTTTAAAGTGGTTTTGTCACAGTTAACTCTTCAATGGTAAATTTAAATAAATTAAAGCCAGCCAAAAAAAGTTGTTTAAAGTAACAAAAAGTATTTGTTCCTTGAAACTGGCAACTTGATCACTTAAGTTAAAATGAAGAGAAGGTGATGTAGCACCCAAGACTCAGATAAAAATTGAAAAAGGAGAAACAAAAATGCAATTCATGATTCAAATGTTTTCATTTGGAGTCAGTTAGCCTTTGTGCAAAATTCCCTCTGAGTTGTTCCTTTCACTCTTAGATTAAGTAAGTGAGTAAGTACGTAAGTAATTTTTATCAGCGTGAGAATAATAGCCACACTGTACAATAACAATGCATATAACAGTGACAAAAGTACTACAGTAGGAGAACAATATTGTAAACAGTGAAAAAAGTCAAAAATATACAGTTATACCTTATCACTCCAAAACAAGCAACATTAAACTTTACATAATTATTTGTGGCTCCTAAACTGTGTGATAAAGAAGTATTTTTCCAAGTAATTGCAGACTTCTTTTGCTGCAGATTTCTGGAACTCCTCCAACTTGTTCAAGCTGCAAAGAAGGTTTGTTCTGTAGGAACTAGGGAGGCAGTGGCTGCGAGCAGAAGAATCAATTACACAGATTTCTGATTAGGGACAGACTTGTTTAGGGGACTGTGATTATTAGATCAGAGCTATCTATAGCTGGCACTTTTCAACAGCGAGTGATTAATATAAATGTACATGTAGCTTCAATGTAAGTGCACTGGTTGACCCATGCTTAAGCTGGCCATGGATTAAGATGTGCCTCTGCAGGAATACTATCAAACACGAACATCCATTCACCTTAAAAAGTATTAACTAACCATGTATGTCTGTTCTCCTGTCTGTGTTTCTGTCATCAATTCTCTCTGTCTTTGTCTTCGTCTCTCTGCTGCTCAGACATGGCTGGATTCCATGCCAAGGTTAATTAATTATTAATGAACCTTGTGATATCGTGATCTCCATTAAAAAAATAAGAATATTCATTGCATGTAGCAATATTTTCTCATTGCAAGTAATTTTTAAACTCTAACTCAGACACGGTTTTGGCCGAATGGAACTCTGATCTCATTGCACTTTGAATAGGAGTTCGATGTAATGCACTCTCGTGGAAAACTTGTTTTTTTTAAGTCACAATAAATCCAACTGAACAAGCTGCTTTCTGGACCTACATAGCTTTATTTGGTCACTACAGAAATCGTCAGCTAACAATTATCATATCCCACTTTCAGGCATAAAACTGGATATTTGACAGTTGACAGCAAAAATCTACCTCATCATGAAGAAAACTTTCAAAATCTTGACATGCATTTTTAATGACAGCTATTTCAATTAAATATTATTTCAGAAAATAACAGTCAACCAAGACACGACCTTTTCAATAAATGCAACCATTTCAAAAGGATCACATAGATATCCAGACACAGGCATACATATTGCCTACACACATGTGTACACCTACGTGTAATGTATCTAGCCATTTATATAACTCTCAATGGCCTCTGGATGGTACTTTACTATATTGAAGACAGCAGACGTCGATATACTTGAACCAACAAACTGTGACGAGTGGCCAACTTAAGCAACGGATCGGAGCTGATTGGCTTCAATTGACTGAGCTTTTATAATTGCCAAGGGTCTACAGGAAGAAGAACTCAGCAAAGCGATACGGCCTTCATACGCTGAGACTGAAATCGATAACACTTCCTTCATCTCGACAAAAGCAACCTAGTAGTTTTACTCGGTATAGTGGATCCGAATGGTCTCTATCACCTCTGGCTTGACCAAGTTTAATGAAATCTGAATTGTCTATGTCTTAAATGAATTACTCAGGTTTTATGGCCGTGAATTGTCTCCTTCATAATTATGTAGCTTACTCATCAGGCCTATTGGCTTACCCACGTTACATGAACTGAATTGTCTCCATCATGTAGGGCTAAGCCAGGTTTAATGAAATCTGAATTATCTCCTTCATCTAAACTTTAAGCACACAGACAAACACTCTGCCGATCTGTATGCAGCAGATTTTCAACCAAGTACTCAGATCCTTTATGAACAACAGCAGCTCGCACAAATTCCAAACTAATTCACTGCTATGTTTTCAAAAATGTCTTTATATGTACATTACAAGTTACAAAAGTGCAATCCTGTCAACAGATGATGTGCTCCATGCCCTCCTTTCCATCTTTTGCATTCCCTTTCCTTCCATTCTCATTTCTTTCCTTCTTTCTTCTCTCCTCTTCTCGTCCCTTCCCTGCTCATACCATTCATGGCAAAGAAATGGGCTTTGAAACGTGTCCTTGTTGTGTCAATGCATCCCCAGCATAGCACACAGATAGACAAACTCTTCATGTTAATCGTATTTGAATCATGAATTAAAGACCAATATTTCAAAGTAACAAATAGAAGCAGATCATGAGTATCACTTTAGCTAGATGAAAACCTGATAAAGAAACTTCACCAAAAAGTACACTACAGGCTTAATATTGAAATCATAACAACTCCAAAACTGCCTAAAACATAATTCAAATCTGTAATATCAAAATCGTTAAGTAAATAATTACTAGGAATACGTGTTAGTCTCTTAAAGCCCATTCTGATGCTTGATTACAAGTTCAAATACCAGTACACAAGCATTTGTATTTCTACATGGTTCTAAAAAAATGTAGCACTATAAAAGCACTATAAAAATGTAGCACTATAAAAGCACTATAAAAATGTAGCACTATAAAAGCACTATAAAAATGTAGCACTATAAAAATGTAGCACTATAAAAATGCATTACAATTATACAGCTGCACCTCTCGAAGAGGCACAATACAAATTTACGATTACTTGCAATTTCAGACAACGGATGTCTATCACACACAGAAGAATCTGCACCTTCTGCCTTCTGATGTGATTTCACAGAAAGCTTCATTTGAGTCCGGCAGCAATGACTGTCTTAACCTTATACAGTCAAGCAAGATTTCCTTTTTGCAATTGCGTTGCCATGATTTTTATTGGCAATCTCACGGCAAACATCCGCTCGAAATGCACATATTCTTTCCCCTTTTTCCCCAATTATATCCCCCTAGTTTTCTATCATAGAAGCTCTCTATGTTATCCTGTCATCTTGTTTTCTCGCCATCGTTATCTCTTCAGATACCAAAAGACTTTCTTTCTCTGAGAAGTCATTTCATTTCTAGACAGCTGAGTCTATGCCTTTCATCTCTAACGCCTGTGACGTCAAATTGGAATTCAGTCACATGAATATCAGCAGAATGTCAAAACAATAAACACGCAATTGTTGTTCGCAAGCAATCATCACAGCTTGATGAACTGTTAACAGTTCATATGATTCTTGCTTCCGGGTATTTGTTCAAACAACTCTTCCATTCCTTTGTAATGATCAGGGTAAGATCTGTAGATGAAACACGACTACCCTCTTTCGCTCATCAGCCATCTCCTAAATTCTTAAACGTCTCCTTGCTCTGTGATGGTCGTTATTTTGCTTAACGTTCTCTTTCATTTTGTCTTCCACATACTTCACTCACGATTAAAACCAACAATTTCAAAGAAATCCTATCCAGATTCTTCGCTCCTGTCCTGACTTCTCCCATGACCTCAACAACGATTTCCACTATAACCCCCTGATGTCTCCATCGTTTGAAGACACCAGCAAAGTAAAATAATGTGCAAATCTTGCACAATTGACATGGAACAGATCAGCTGCCATTCTACTCATCTCTTGATGCCACACCTTGCAACTCTGTTACAGGTCACACTGTCCTTCAGTCAACATCTGCAGGAAAGTATACATGCTGTTCTTTATACCTGTGGTGTCCTTGGCTGGCGTTAATTCACTGTCCCCTCATCTGTAACTCCCTTCATCCACATGTTCACAACTGCGCTAGGAAGACTGTCCTTTGCTCTAAACTGTAAGCTTACCTTTTCCAGTCCACTCGTGGCTCTTAATAGCTGCCTGGCTTCAAAGTGTACTGCTTAACCTACTAAGTATGACATTATCAAATTACAATCTTATGGTATTGAACTGTAGAAATAAACATGTACCTACATGTGCATGAGTAAATGGCAATGACAATTTTGTATAACAGAAATAACAGCCTATGAAGATCAACTGATATCAGCGAACACTCTAATGTACGTCCACATACGCATTGCTATGAAAACCTCGAGGGAAAAGAACAACAGCAAAGGCAGTCAGTCAGTCAATTGGCTACACCGACACCACCGCATTAATTTTACATTACCCTGCAGTTCTACCCCGTCCCACCCAAAGCCACGTCCCACCATCACCCACGTCCCCACTGCCGGTTTTTCCAATTGAACGCAAAACAGAACAGTTTTCCCATGCTGCCGACTAACTGACCATGCGCTGACCGTGGTCATATTAACTTGGACTGTCACTCATGAGCAAATCTACCGAGAGTTTGCTTAGCAACACGTCTTGGCCATTGCAACAAATGACATTTATTAGTCGGCGCAGATGGATGCACTATGACTAATGGAACAGATGCGCCGCAGCGACAGCCAGAGTCGGTTTTTAGACCAACACGCCAAAACACCCGATCACCCATCGGTCAGAAAGAGGAATATTAACGCATAATTTCATTCATGAGAACGCCCGATGTGAACGGTTTGTTTTGAGGATTTCATTCGAGAGTGACACAACTTAGTTTTTTGCACAGAATCAGCACAGAACATTGTAATTGTAATTGTGTTTGCGACCATTTGTAGAGTGCAAGCGACTTCTAGGTGCCTCACATGACATTTCGCTGTTAGAGCAAATTAAAAAAATAAAACTCTGCTTTATGTAGAAAGTAAAATTTTAAGTGTTTATGGAAAGCAGGAATGGCTTTCAATTCCTGAATTGTTGTAATGAGCCTCATTCTGTTTGAGGGATGTGGGCAAACGACCCAAAAGGCCCGATTGCACATTTTACTCTTCGCATTGGCAGCACTAAAACATCAGAGGATTTTGATGATTTCAGCCGTGACCTATTCAGCTCTTCTGATAGAGCAACCTGAAGTGGCGTGTGTGGTGCACAGAACAATACAACTATGTACGACAACAATGACCTCATTTGCACAAACTGACCAATTTTACCATGAAACTCAACCAATCTTAAAAAACTTTGCTGAGATATTCTTCAGGACATATATTTATGCAAATGCATCAAACGTCAAAAAATTTAAAGACGGTAATTGCAGAAGATCCTTAACCAGGCAGTTGGAGGCGAGTGATCAGCAGAGATGGGTACGATTAGATGAATGGCTAAATGTCAAGAATTAGAATTAGTCACTGGGATTTGCTAATCAATTAGAACTATCAAAATCTTTAGCTAATCGCATTAAAATCAAATCACTGCATTGTCAATCTCTGGTGATCAGACACTGAAATTACAGCAGAATGACGGAGGAATGAATAAGATCGATACAATCCCAGCTGCCTTAACTCGTCAGACTGTTCAGTTCAACCCTTTATGTTCCTGATATACCCAAGATCAACAAACTGTCTCTATTGACTACTAGCAATAACTTTCCTATGCCTTTCTCTAAGAATCAGTCACTAAATCATTTCTCAAATGAACATCTTCATACAAAGAAAACCCCTACAAATTCATCTTCATTAATCATCTTCATTTATCATCTTCATTTATCATCTTCATCTCAAGCTGACTTTATTGTTGTGTGATGACTTTGAAATCTGGAAGCCTTGCATTTGCACTAGTCGGTCTTGGTGATTGGAATAAACTGCCAGACTTCATTCCCAAATCTTCAACAGTATCATTCTTAAAAATTAACCTTAAGACAAGATGTATTATCATGCTTAAGGTTTATTACGACAAGACTTTTCTGTTACTTGCTTTTTACAAGAATCGTGTCGTTTATGTGCATTATAATAATAACAGCTTAATAATACAAATAATAATTATTCAGACAGTATTTCTTGACATTTCTAAGTCTAATCATTGCACAGCAAAAAATGTCTTTGCCCCACAGGCTTCGATTTGTATGTAAATATTTCATCAATCAAGCTGATAATTGCATTCTCACTGCCAATTTTATTGCCCTAATGATACCGTGTCTCATAAAACTTCCCAAGTGTCACAGCAACAATGTATGGGAAGAAAGTGCAAAGCCATAATGCAACAACCAAACCCACAGATCCAACGAAATGAAGACATGACCGGTTTTGTTATTAATCCATCCATCCATCCAGTTATCTAAATTAAAAAATGTAATACATATCAACAAGATTTAGCATTTTCTCGAATAATTTTACATTGCAGCGATCATATCTTCTTTATGGTGTAGTCCCTTCAAGCAAACGCAAGTCAGAGCAACCTATAGCCCTCAGTTGGCAGTTTCTGATTGAAAAGAAATCTCGAGAAGGCTATGTAGGTATTGCAGACTGTTCTTGTCCTGCAAGTACTGAATACATACATACATATTGCCAAATGCTTTGGCAGATAATATGTACACTTGAATCCATCCGAATAACATCCTAAAGGAACGTTCCACAAACGTTACACAGACATCAGTCAGCCCGTTGCATGTTACAGAAGTGACACCGTAGAAGTCCTCCTTACATTATTTTACGCTAAATGTAAGATAACACTGTAAACTCGAGGATTGCATGACTCTAAGATGCACATAGACCATGTGTGGAATGAATTGATTCCCTGGTTAACAGAGGAACTCAACAGCTGATGTGTGTATGTCCACAGGGGGCTGTGGATCGATAGAACACGATGCAGAAACCCGTCTAGAATGAAACAATCCATGATTTATGCGAGAGTACGTTTCAAAGAGAAGCGCATAAAAAACTACACAGCAAACGGTGCTGCCATATGGCAATGAAAACAGATATAAGATCGTCCCTCTGAACAATTCGTTAGACAATCAAATCGAAGTTCATCCAAAGTAAAAATGATGAGCATATTTAAAAGCTTTCACATAACAGTAAACAACACGGAATGCAATAATACGAAACACAAGAAAACAGTTTCTATCCAGTGATGAAACCAATGGAAAAATGCCTCATTAAAATTTCATGCAAATTACCAGATTTTCAATCCACTGGTATAAGACAAAAAGAGAAAACGTTTATCCAACATAATTCTATTTAACTATTTAACACCAATTGTATTTATTAACATTAAATTCTGCTAACACCTAGAACTATGTTGCTGCAACAGAATTTGTATCAGTACTAATTATATTTACTACATTTAAGATTTATCTGTGTTACTCATCTACATGAATTTCCCAAAAGACAATCAGCATGGGATATCAGGATATCGATGTAACCCAGCAGTTCAGTCAGCACCAAAGGATTTTGTGCACTCCTCACCCAAAACCATTGGCATAATATGCAAGTGGGATTAGCGCCTCTAAAACCTGAGCAATGGGAAGAAGGTCAGGAATGAATAGAAGTAAAATATAGAATGAAAAGGGCAAGCAGCCAATTTTGTTGTTCAGTTTAAACTTTAAAAAGGAAGACAGTCTTGTGATAGCAAAGATTTTACACATGGGTTTTACCATATCATTGGTAAAACCCATTGGCAGTGGTGGTTGTTCCGGATCGAACCATTGATTCTGGTCTTCTATTCGAAGTTTCGAACGTTTCGTGGTAGTTGCAAAAACTGGAGAACTGTAATGGTAAGAAATTCTTTGAGTCCAGAAATGTATTTAGAAAGGTCGATAAGCCACAACTAGTTAATGCGATCTGTGAATATGCAAGGGATGGCATCCTACATTTCGTACAAATGGGTCTATTTTCTAAATTGTGGGTGCTGAGAAATATTTGAAAGATACATTACATTACAACTGTGTGTTTATTCATAATATAATGTCTACTCATAATATTGGTCCATACGTATCACTTATGTAGTCCGTACTTGTGAAATATTGTTACATTCTCACCATAAATGACGTTTTGCTGAAAAGTGATGCACAATCTTCATTGAAACCAAATAGCCAACTACATTTAATGCACCAGGTTTATACTGAAAAACTGGTGGCTCATGTGGTCATGATTGGCTGAGGAGTTCACACACAGTTGTAATGTAATGCATCTTTCAAATATTTCTCAGCACCCACAAAAGCCATGTCATGGAGATCAGCTTATTCACCAACTCTATGTCAAATCAAGTCTGCAATTTAGTCAAACTTCTCGATTCGTTCCGGTGCTAGGTCAAAATCCAGGGAGGTCAAACCGAGGCGACAGCAAAGCGCCGTGATGGTAGTCAGTGATTATGGTGGTCATGTGGTAATGCACTAGTAGAATCCGGAGAGGATAGCTGGAAGGTGGAATGTAGCAGATGAGTGTGCAAGCAGACGGGAGGTTATTTAGTGCAACAGAAAACAAGAATTTTCCTAATGCAGTTCCTTGGCTCTACATAAATCCTTATTTGTACTCATTTTTGCATTATATTTATTTTAACAAAATCTTCTAAATCTAATCTAGACCCGAGTTGGATAGTTACAGTCAAACACAGAACACTCTATAGGGCCTATGTACTTAAATTGCAGTACAATCTAAGCATGTAATCCATGTGATGTCCTATAAAGGTTAGGAACTCAAACATGATCTTACCCATGAACATGGAGCCATCATCTAAAACCATGCAGTCCATTTAAGTATGCCTATCAAACACCAAACTCATGGGGAATTTTAGTAACTTAGTGTACATGGGAGGATTTTTCATGCAATACGATAATTAGCAATGAAAATATTTGGACTCAGGATATCTAACCACTCTTTCAGTAGAGATTTAGGAGTGATGTTAAGAAGACAGCTTTTACAAGGTGAGGAGAAGATAGGTTCTGATTCGCTACAAGTGGTTTTGACTAAAAGTATTCCAAGACATGCGATGGAGAATAATTAGGATGAACGAGTCTGTTCGTTGCCGCCTGTAAAAAGATCAAGATTTAACTGGGAAATTGAGGATCGCTATTAGAGCGGCCACTCCTGCAAGAACCATTGTCTTGTCAATTGTCGTCATGTATGGTGAAGCTTTAGATTAATAATTTTCTTATAATGATATTTGACTAAGTAATGTTCAACCTGTAATAAGCTAATAATAATAATAATACAAATTAAACACAGACGCTATTCACTAATACCAGATACATTAATCTAGAAACTATATGATTAGGTAGGACTAAATAACATCAATATAATTATTTAACGAATTGCGAATTTTTTAATCACAGCTTCCATTTTTTAAAACTATCTATTTGCATGTGTAATATTTGCTGAGGCGAACACTTCCGAATAGTTTTAAAAAATTGGATATTTGGCCAAGGCAAATGTCCGAGGTGATTTCCGGTCGGTCCCCAATAGATTCTCCAACTGTAACAAGAAAATGTGTAAAAATATCTTAAAATGGAATGTACCCGTGTTTCAACAAAAATCTTACCCACTTATCCACCTCATTCAATCAGATTATGATTATTTTCTAATAGCCTAATAGCATTACTGATGATAGGAAGAATAAAATGCATAGATTCACCAACTGTAGTCAGAAAATATGTAAATATGGCTTCAGATGGCTTTTCCCCATGCTTCAACCCAAAATCTGACCCACTTAATTACCTCAATCAATCAGTTTGTGATTATTTTATGGTAGCTTAAGTTGATGAATAATGATGGGAAGAATATAAAGCATAGATTCACCAACTTTAGAGAGAAAATGTTAGAAAATAGCTAAAAAGGGCATTTCCCCATGTTTCGACCCAAGTCTGACCCACTTACCCACCTAATTCATTCAGTTTGTGATTATTTTCTGATAGCCTAGGTGTGTGATGGGAGGAATATAGTGCATTGATTCACCGACTGTAGTGAGAAAATGTGTGAAATATGACAGCTTCAAGTGAAATAGGAAAAGAAAGATCCTAATGCACTGAAGAATGGAGAAGCCAGATTGAAATCTGATATATATATTAAAAAAACTCAGAAGCCGAGATATGCCAGTCGTATGACTCGGACGCGATAGACCTTCCGTTAATAACCGATTGACGTTAAAGAACGAAGAAAATGGAGTGAATGGGAAAGAGAAAATGGAGTGAATGGGAAAGTGGATTTCAAAGCTTTGGGTGAACAACCGAGGAAGCGCAAGGGCACAATATGGTTGGGCAGGATAAGTCACAGTGGCCATTGATTGTGTGTGCAATATATATTTGCATCAGGAGAGAGCGTGAAACTTACATGTAGATGGACCATTGGATGAAGCGCAGTACTTGGTGAACTCTAAGGCAGAGTGTTAATAAATGGATTCCTTTCTCTACGGACAACCTTTTCTCAATGAATGCATTAAGTGCATAATAATACCGGCATTTAGGATTCTTTGTTCTCATTTACCGCAAGGTTTTAAAAGCCGCAAAATTGATTCAACGTTTGGGAAAGCCAGCAGAATTGTATCCTTGAAGAATATTTGATACAAGTCTGGAAAGATGAAACAGATTTTATTCAAATAAGCTGCCTGATACTGTCCATTTACCGAACAAGATGATTTTATAATAACTTGCATTTAACTTAGAAGCCAAGAACATGGCATGATGGCAGTACCTATAGCTGAACAGCACAACATAATTGTGTCATATTATATTACAATTTTAGTTATATAGTTATATATAGGTATATATAGTTTATATAGTTATATTATAATTGTAATTGCCAAACTCTAAAGCGAGTTTGTGCATGTAACGCAGGTCGTCTGACACATTAGTAAGTTAGTAATTAGTAAAAACTCTGATAACAGATTTAACAATTTACAGATTCTGCAGATCTCCGATGAACAATGAGTTAATGATTATTAGGGCCTACAACAATGAAATGAGAGTTCAAACAGACTGCTACTAGAACCAATGCATTTGCTAACGGGATCAAGAAAGCACATTGAGAAGAGATCTGATCTCTAATTAGCTTATGTGTGAATTTGGCAGATCCACTTATATAAATGTCCAAGCATGGTCAAAAAATCTATGAAAAGGCCACATGAAATTAAGATCAACACATCATCACGGTGTGCACTGCCTGCAAATGCCTTGAAAATGGCCCCCAGCAAACAGCAGTGACATCTGGGGAAGGAAAAGGTAGCGGAATAATCATCAGGCAGGGTCAGTGGAAAAGCAATAATATTGATTGACAGGAAAGACATCACAATGATATGAGCGGCAGTTAGAGGGACTACAGTTGAATGCCCTTGCCATCCATGGCAGTGGCGTAGCGAAGGGGGCAGAGGCGCAGCACAAGGGAGTGCAACATTAACCTTCAGTAGTAACTGCCATGTCACACAGATTGTGTTATTAAATTCAATAATTATATATGTATATATATATAATATAGAAATAAGCACAACTTCATTTCCAGTTTTTACTGAGGAAGAATAGCGAATACCAAGAATCTGCTCTATTGGTGTATATCTTCAAAAAAGAAAAATAATGTTCCTGCACGTTTTGAGAAAAAAAATGAATCGTTTCGTAGTGTCACTGGGGTATTGTCAACAGCATTAATTTAGATGCGTAACGCAAATGAAACATTACATCACTTTATATACACATCACGTTTCTAGTAAAAATCAACTTTTAGATATATTATTTCTGCTCAAATTTAAATATCATCAGGTAGGCATATTTATTGCTAATTGCTTCAGATTTAACTCAATATTTCACAATTAAAAGAGAAAGAGGAGCTCCATGGTAAAAACGACTAGTGGCTCATGCAGCAAACATGAAACAATGCAGTAGGTCTATATATAGGGCCTAAAATACCCTAAATGTTTGCTAGTATTTCTTAACACAGCATGATCCAGTGACGATTCATTTTGCCCGACAGCACAGCGGAGAAAGTTCTGTTGAGACCACATAATTCAGTGACCCTAGACAAAATCGTCCATATAAACACTTAACATGCTTCAAATATTAAAACTAGTAACAAAATCGGAGTAACATACATCAATGTTTCTGTAGCATGCTTATGGCATGTTATCATACCGTTCATTAACATACGTTGATAAAAAAACTAGATATCAGTGCATGAAGAAAATAAAGTACATAAATCTTATGCACAACATAAGTTAACAAAATCAAACAAAACTACATGGCTACTACCTAGCGTTAGTTCTAGGATCTAGTTACTATTGCTAGTCTATCATTATCAGGTAGTCACATAGTCAAGAAATAATGAACTCAATCACTCTTGTTCATCACTCACCTGTCCAGTGCAACTGCAATTATATTTGTAACGTGAACACCTACAGTACATGTCAGCTATTTATTTCGATATCGCATATGTATGGTACATGTATATCAATTCGGTAAATATCGTACGGTCGCACTATGCTCCGAAGACATACAACATCACTGATCAGAAGTTTCTGGTGCTTCATCTGAATCTGAGCATGAGCAGAGGAAAGCCTACATTGAGCAAGAACAAGAAGTTTTAATGGCCTATTTAGAGATGTCGGTTATATACATGTTTTCTAAATATCCATTTTCATACATAAAATCGTTTGCATTTCATTACTTATTAGCCTACAGAGAATAAACAATTGAAACATATCTGGAACCCCTATCATATTTACATAATTTTATAATAAATTAATATACACGGTCACACATTACTATGCTATGAGTGATTAAAAGTCAATTAGAAATTTTTTAAAGGGTGCAATAATTATAACCTGCCACTGTCGCCAAAAGCCAAAACCCTTCATTACACCACTGAGCCATGGACATAGATAGGTCATAGTGTCTGACATGTGCACATGAATTGCAAATTGCACATCTACAGTAAGTCAAGAATATAATGATTGCCAACGTGACATGGATTCGACAACACTCCAGAGAGGGGACTTCACAAATGACAATGATCATTACTTTCACAACTGCATAGAAAGCATAAACCATACAGTCCCAGTACATGGTGAAAACGCCAATGTAATAAACTGTCATGACCACATCAGTTCAACGACAGGGTGTTAACCTCCCACCTCATGTTGGCACTCAGTAACTGACATTTGCAAAAAACTTACTATATTGAAAATGGTGACCTAATGGTCATTCCAGGTAGATGGTACCACCACTGAAAATACACTGGGTAGGCAGTTTATTGAGATGCACTGCAAAAAATCCAGTTCAGTACAAATTGAAATTCTAATTGTCATTGCCCATTTGTAACATTTTCACTTATTACAAGAGATAGTCTGCTAGTTATTCTTTGACATGAAGGGAATTTACAATATCAGTGTGAAGACTGAAGATGAGGGAAATGGAGAGAAAGAACTGTCAAACAACACAGGAGTTTTCAATACACAAAACACATGGTAGCGTAAGAGGGATCCTGAAAAAGGAAGAAGTCAAACCCAGGTGACCCACAGCAAAATCTTCACTTTGATATACTACGGGCACATTAGGCAGTCAGACAATGAAATAAATTGTGATTATAGTCCAAAAAACGTGACCACATTTCCAATTCTCCACATAAATCTCGCAGCTGTGCTCAAAGACACATTCCAGAACAGTGGAGGAAGCGGATAAACAGACAGTAGGGACCCATTAATTATCTATAGTGAAAGGACATTCCTAGGAATTACCATAATTCCATATTCAGCAACATAAGAAGAAATCCATTATCATCTAGGCACAATATCAGAATAAATTGACTGGGATGACATATATAAAAATAATACATGTTTCTATATTACAATATATATTAATATATATATATATATATATATATATATATATATATATATACAGAGGCGTAGCTAGGGTATTTTGCGCCCGGGGACAAACCACAGAATTGGCACCCCTTTGGGGGTCATCCATACATGACGTCACGCGCCTATGGGGAGGGGTGTCACACAATTGTGACGATGCGTAACGAGAGAACGGGGTCCAAAGAAATGTGATATCACATCATCACATCAAAATTCATAATTTTATTTTTAAACATTTGCTCAATTAAACAAGTTCCACTTATTTAAAAGTAGTTGTTTGCCACAATTTAGCAACAATAATTATGATTAGCCAACTGCATTCTTAATTTTTGAACTGTTAACTTTTATGCTCGGCGTCAATTTTGAGGCTTTGGAAGTCAGGCAGCCATTCTGTAACAAACAAACAGAAATCAATTATACCGCCAAAACGCACAGACCACAGATCGAGAGACGCCGCACGTCGGGACTAATGGTCGCGATTGCAAAAGACGAAAATGGAGAGAGTGTGGATTTAATCGACGAAGAATAGCTGGATCCGAATGGGAATATCCATTGAACGAGAAGATGAGGTCCAAGCTCTCGCATTTATTGTATGGAGGATTTTGCTCCTCCTTGCGAGAATGGAGAAGCATAAAGTTTGGTCTATTTCAAGTTGTTATTATCAATTTTTTTCAAATGCAATGATTCTACCAGAGCTTCTGATCTTGGAATGCATAATGAGTGTAACAATTCAACTTTATCCATTTCTTCATCGTTCTACTATCCTAGTTTGAAATATTTGTATAGTTATAATTACTTTTTGAGTGATAATTATAAGAAAATGTGCATATAACATCCTGAATATCTGCTTTTTGGGTGATGCAAAGCGATGTGAAGTCATATTTCAGAGGTTGTGACTTTTGTCACGACGTGTGACGAGGAGGAGGACCCGAAGATGGTCAAAATTGATCCATAATTGCGTGACGAATTTCATGAACGGCCCCCTTTCTTGTCTATTTCATATTTTTCAAATATATTTAGGGGTCATCTATACATGACTGTCATAGACAGTCTGTAAAAAATTGATTTTTTCTTGATTTAACTGTCGCAAATTGGTCAATGACGTTATCAAAATTTGTTTTATCCCATGTTTCTCGTTTGATGCTTAGAAGAACAGGATCGGTGAGACTATCTTGTCCCATTGAAGCTTCAAATACCATAAAATTAGCTTCAATTTGCTGTAGGACAGATCACAGCTTGCAATTGATTTGGAACCACGACATGATAGTTTGTCGCCTCTTACGGGCCCTGAGTGATGACAGATCAGTATGGCCCGGGGGCGCCAAAATTATGTGTGACAACCTGTTTGTAATGAGGATTCTTGGGGTACCAAAATCAAGTGTGACAACCTGTTTGTAATGAGAATTTTGGGGGCACCAAAATCATGTGACAACCTGTTTGTAATAAGGATTTTAGGGGCGCCAAAATCATGTACGACAACCTGTTTGTCATCAGGATTTTGGGGGCGCCAAAATGTAATCTTACTATGTTTTTTGGGATGAATTTGTTTGTTTCGAAATAAGAAAATAATAGTTTTAATCCTCATTTTGGCGCCCCCTTCAACTCGGCGCCCGGGGACACGTGTCCCCCTCTGCCCCCCTAGCTACGCCTCTGCATATACATATACACTGTGTCAGGAAAAAAATGGACCCATTAATGATAAAATGGAAAAAAAGTACATGATCGTCGATTTTTAAAATTCCAAAAGCAATTTAATCCTGACAAACTAATCCACAAATGCTTAATTTATAAATGTCCTGGCTAAAACAAGTACGCCATAGTGACGTATTTAAATAACTAAGCCAATGCCTGGGAAGAATTTGATCAGCTGGTCTTTGATGCTTCTATTGGCCAATGATGCACCCATCTTGAAGCTTGTATTGTGGCCAATTAAGGTGGATACTTTGAACACACCATGTAGTCTAATATTATTCAAATAAGAATAAATTTTAACTAAATTTATGGCAGTTTATCGACAAAAATAAAGTTGAAAATTCTGCAGATATATTTTAAGCAGTCCTTAAGACCTTAATACATGAATTTTAAATAAAATGACGTCATCATGGCGTCATTACTGGATGACAGGAGCTATCATATTTTATGCACTACTAGTCAGGATTAAAACTGTCTTTGAATTGTAAAAATCGACGAATATTTACTATTTATTTTCATATCATCACTAGGGGTCTCTTTATTTCCGGACACAGTGTATATTACAATGCAACACATAACGACAAAATTTTATTGCGTAAGAACATCTAAATACATTTGTACCAACATGAAGTGTCTGATTAGGCTGTACTTCCAAAGGCCCTTTAGAAGTTATTTAATACAACATGATATGATAATGCAGTGAGCTTTCCATCATAAGGCACATTGTAGTTCAATTTTAAAACAGTTTTTACATGCTACATTGCTTGATTGAAACCATCAGTTGCAAAGTTGTTTCTAAAGTATGAGAATGTGTCTTGTGCTAAGAAAGATTAATTACCTACTCTCTTATATGACATCATCATCTACAATAGCATGTAGTGAATAAAGCCTGGACAACTGAATAGCTTTATATATATGTATATATGCATATATGTATATATGTGTATATATATATATTTATATATGTATATATGCATATGTGTATATATATATGTATATATGTATTATATATATATATATATATATATGTATAAAAGAAGCAAGTGAAGTACTTGTTAAGGAAATGGACTACTGAAGGGCATTCAAGAACGAGATTTCGTCATCCATCAATCATCATTCTTAAATGTCCGTTTCGTAGGATCAGAAATATCCTGGAATTTGGGAAAATCTGACAAAGGCAATTGAATAGTTGGTGACATGACTGAGCGGCCGGGAAATGACATAAATCACAATAAACGGGATGAAGAGAGAAAGATGAATGGTGACCGCTCATGCGGTGCCTGCAGCTAACGTTATTGCATCTGCTGCGGAGGAGGAGGAGGAGGAGGAGAAGGGGAGGCGGAATATAATAAGAAACTGATCAACTCCAAGAGCAGACCACAAGGAAGAAACAAGCTGGAAATAGGCAATAAATTGTCTTAAATTAACCACAAGACTTTGAATGGAGCCAAATGCCGACATTAATGGCCACGGGTCAAGAAGACGGAAGCGTTGACCTACAATTTCACAAAGTTCAGGAAGAATAATGACATCTCATATTTTCAGGTCTTTAGGTGTAATAGTCTTTGGATTCAAAGTCTTAGTCTTGGTCCTGAAGCTCGTAGTCTTAGTCTTGGTCTTACGGTACAAAGTTTTGGTCTTGGTCTTGAGGTTCATAGTTTTAGTCTCTTGGTCTTGAGGTTCCTAGTTTTAGTCTCTTGGTCTTGAGGTTCATAGTCTTAGTCTCTTGATTCAAAGTCTTGGTCTTGAGGTTAAAAGTTTTAGTCTTGGTCTTGAGCTTTCAGATCTAGAAAACAGGACTAGAAAAGACAACTGTGACCAACTGTGGAATATGTTTTAGACTTTTCTGTTAATTCCAGTAATATTACTGATGCAGCAAAAAATGCAACCAATGAATATCACATTCATTCTCCTTCTCTTTAGCATTTACCTAGCAGAACTCAATCTATTTCAGAGACAAGATCAAATGAAATCTCTCATTCCAGTCACAATTTTCCGGAAAAAATCATGTATCATGTATACAAAATGGATATTGTTCTAACTAGAATTATTCAGAATTTATTTTATTTGTATTCATTTTCTTTAAATATACATTGAAAATGTAAGTAAGTTAATAGTGCAAATGAATATGCAAATAGTGCAAATGAATATGCAAATGAATATGCAAATAGTGCAAATGAATATGCAAATGAATATGCAAATGAATATGCAAATGAATATGCAAATGAATATGCAAAGGAATAACTTAGCTATTATAGTGAATCCTAGTTTTGACAGCCAAATTTTAATAGTATTACTCTTATTTTATTATGCTTATATAGCTCCACTGTTAGTAATTCCACAGAGCAGTAGTGTCTTAGGACCCAAATCCAGACATGTCTACTGCTATTTATCTGAATAGATTCCATCAGAACTTGAGAACTACAGCAGAAGCGCATTAGTCCAGCCTGTAACTGAGTTATCCGAGTCGCATGTTTCCTCCCAATTCGGGAAACACAGATAGTTTAGCGGAACCGATTTCGGATTCCCCAGATGCAGTCTAGATAAACACAAATCAATCAGAAGCCGTCGGCAAACATCGCCAAGCAGTAATCCGTCCTCGATTCTTATTAACAGCAGAAGCGCTGAGCGGCGAAGCAAGTAGATTTCGTCTGGATTGTATGCATTTTACATGCAAAGCTGTCTAAACTGGTCAGTCAATTTATGGTCTTAATCTTGCAGCTCAAAGAGGATATAGAGTAGTCTCAGAAAAGTTAACGTTAAGTATGGTTAATCAAGATAATAATCCATTTAAGTATTTGATCAATTGTCTCAAGATCACTGTCACACACTTAGCACTCTATCAATTAGAATGTCGCAGAATGGAAAAAACAATGCAGTTCATCGTAAAACTATTAAATCATTTCAAATCAAACATTTATTTTTACAGCCACTGTTTAATTTACTATTCTGCAACATACAGTTACAAAATTAACTATTTTAACATATTTAAAGGTAAGCCTCTCCCAGTCTGTTAGTTAACAATGTCAAAGTGCCATTTGAGGCGGTAAACATTTTGGTCTGATATGGTGGTTGTTAATCAATCGCAATCGTCAACAGCCTTTGATGTCGCAGGACAACCTTAAACCTTGGAGTAATAAAAAGGTTAGCATTACGAATTACTTTAATCACATGTCAATCAACTTCTAACATCAGTACTGCTGTAGTCTACAGACGAGAGGCAGCAACTCATTCCGCATCAATTCCATCCACCAATTTCATTTGCTCTTTAGCATCATGGCCAGTCGCCACAAAGTGCTAAACTGAAGCAAATCCCCTCGAGTTCTGTAGGCCTATCTCGAGCCCTGTCCATCCACCCGCTGCATCACCTCAGTCGCCTGCCAATTGATGCCCGTGTGATGACGCTTGGTCCATCAACAGCAGTAGCAGCAGCAGCAGCAGCAGGCGGCTGCAATCAATTGACACCGTTTAGCATCGTGCGTTCACCGTTGCCAAGCTGCAATGCTTTAGTGCTGTCAAATCCACGGCAGCAGATGACCCGAATGCCATTGCGACGACTGCGACCAAAGACGGCCGAAGGAGGATTCATTCGAGTCACGTCTGAGCCCTGTAACCGGTCCACACTCGCCTCCATGAATCTGCAACCCTTCTTGGATCAAGTCCGGCCCAGCAGTCAACGATTCCTTTGGCCAGCTGCAATTACCCTCGGACTGCGTAGCAATTTTCCGGTTCAGTGTCCTCCCAGCACGTACAGTTCATTGCTCAACAGGCGACTGCACAGTTTCCACAATGGAAGAAGACCATTTGAAAGGCTCCATGACATTCTCTATTGCAGGACCATCCCACGGCCAGACATGGGAGCCATTTAACAGCAGCCAAACCGTACTGAATTAATTTTTATTTTAGCATCTTCAGTGCTAGATTAATTACAAAAAGGGCTTCATTGTAGGATTTATTATTACAAACTCTAATCCATGTATGTATGCTTGCTTGAAGTATGCATGTATGCAGGTCTGTATATATGTATGTATGTATGTGTGTATGTATGTATGTATGTGTGTGTGCATGTAAGTATGTATGTATGTCTGTATGTATGCATGCATGCATGTATGTATGTATGTATGTATGTTTGTATGTATGTATGTATGTATGTATGTATGTATGTATGTATGTATGTATGTATGTATGTATGTATGTATGTATGCATATATATAATATATATGCATGTATTGTGTAGCATTATGTATGTATTCATTCATTCAAAAATTTATATGGCATCCTTTCAATGTATAGTAACTACAAAAGTGCTTCCAACTCCATCACAGTCAAAAAGGTAAATTTTCAAATGGCCATAAAATGTACATAAAATGTACCACTACACGATTGAGGGAGCAGACATAACTCCAGAGAAAGACCATTCCAAACCCTATGGCCTACCACAGAGAATGTGCAATTTCTCATACCTGCTATACTGACAAATGGGACCACAAGAACCCCCTCTCAGCAGAACGAAGGGAGCGACTACACCAGGCCCTCAATACCCACTGATAAAGGTCTTTATAGGGAGGCTTGTGACATAATTATTTGCATTTATTTACCTATGTATGTATGTGTTCATGTGTGCATGTATGCATCTAGGTAGTTACCTGAACTTTATTGGGTTTATTTATAAAAATTTAAAAAAGCAGAAATTATTACAGATGGTGGTCATTTTTTATGGAAATATAATTTGCATAGCACAATTAGAGTCAACTGTAATTAGTATCTTCTATGGTGCTTTTGTTTAATACTCAAGGCATCAACACGCACGAAAGACGAACTATAAACAGGCTAACAATAACATCCACAAGATTCGTCCACTGAGACAGACTATTTTGTAAATATACCTCAAGATATCAGATTGACGTTGAGCACAAAAAGCACATTCAATATTTCTAAGTTAATTTGCATTATTAGCTTCAACAAAAGTATTCAGAAAGACAGAACAAAATATATACCCATAATCCCATATGCTTAGGGGCCTAATGAAGTTAATTTCCACAGGCCATTTACAGGATTTACAGTTCTCAATAAACGAGCGAATTTCAGCAAATAAACCCAATTGCAACACACATCTCAGCTTTTCCCTTTTTCTTACATTAGCAGAAAATTTATGAACATCGAAAATGTTTAAAAATGTACATAAACATAAAATATGTGCCGATAGTTAATGACTCTGTACTATTGTAAATGACTGAGACATAACAAGACCAATGAAATCCTAACAAATTTAACAAGCAGGACAACACGTCATCCGCAGAAGAGCATCATCAAAGCAGAGGAAAACATTATGAGAGCACAACTGATTCAACAAAAGGCCGTTGCATGACGTGACGTCGAGACATGGCGCCACCAGACGACGATTTGAATCAACACAACAAATGTCATCTGCTGTTTCCAAGCAGCCAGACAGCGAATTGTCACCAGGTGGCCAAAGTACTACTAATAAATTATCTTATTATTGTCTAGCAATCCCTATGGTCGACACAGGTAAAAGAGAGCTCTCAATACCAATAATTATATGTAATAACGTAAAACAGGCAAAGGCAGTAAATGTTCACAAAGCCAACAGGTAAAAATGCCCTGGTTGAGTTTAATTAATTTTTCAGCCATGATCAATGACAGTGTCATGGATGTTGTTATCATACATATAGAGCTATGTTTAGATATTCATTGTATGATATCGTGAGGTATACTTGCAACATTAGATATATTTCAGACAGTCTTCCATGTAATGAAGAACAAAAAGACAAGAACTGTCAATCACATCTGCCACTATGTCCGAGTTAACAGCCAACAGATATAGGGACAACGCTGAAGAGGATAAGGTTCACATCGTGTTTCTATTTTCAGCTTGCTTCTATTTTTTGTTCAACAAAGCTTTGCACATCTTGTGCTGGCTGTGGAAATGGCTTCCAATGGCCACTATCATATTTGATGTAGATACAGAAATTGAAAGTTGGAGCAATTGAAATGTGACAAAAGCATCAAAAGCAGAAGAGAGAAGTCTCGCAAAATACACGTGTAGGAGCTGACTGGAAAATGGTTGAAACTACAGAAGGAGTAGCGTGACTGAACGACGCGAGTAACACAACATTGAAAGCAGCTTATTCGACCACATAAGCTACCTTTCAAGTGTTTTTAACTCATTTGAGAAACAGTGGATTAGCATGAGGTCAGCATTATGCAGGAGCACTTCTGCCTCATTAGGAGGCACGGTATATCATAATGTTCTTCATCAGATTCTCCTTCTCTGCTGTTACATAAGCATCTTATAAGTGCAAGAACGGAAGAAAAACAACTACGGTATAAACCCCACTCGGTGCTGGTTCTGTGGCCGTCTAAAATTGATAGAATAGAAATAATGAGCAGCTAAGGAATAGGTTGCTATTGTTAGGTTTTGCGATGTCATGTCATCAATTACAGTTGCTAATGCAGCAGACGCCAATAGTCAGTAACTATGACACCCTGGTCTGTATTATACGGAAGATCGGAAAGTAGAGCGGAGAGTGGTAAGAAGAACTCGTCCATTGTGGCTAAACATGACAATGCAGGAAATGACAAAACAAACAATTCACTAATGGCTTCCTTTAGATTCTGGAGTAGCAGGCGGAAGAGGCGGAAGAAGACGTGAAAGAGAACCCGGAAGAGAGAAGGATAGAGTTGATGAGGGAGACAGAGCATAACAAGAAGGTGGAACATGTAATATGATGAGCAACATCACAAACTCTGAATGTAATTATTGGCTCAAAATTTTCATTACAAAGAAATACAAACCTGTGGGCTCTTCAGTGAAACCAAAGTGGGGGAGGGAGGGATAAGGAAGCAAATTAATATGGTCAAATTAAGGAGGCAGGGTTTAGGTGCAAAAGGCAACATTGTCATGGTAACAAGAATGTAAGTCAACCTTACAGAGGATATGTGTATCAAACTCCTCATCAGCTCTGCACCCCATTTCTCTACACCCCGCCAAGAAAAACAACATAGATAGTCTCCTCAACATTTTATGGGTAGCAATAGTTTAAGTTACAATATGCACACGACTCAAGCATTGCATTGTATATGATTTATACAATACAATTGCAATTTGATAATGCCCTCCTCGTAAAAAGTTCAGATGTGCACATTGAAACCCGCAACCATTCTAGGCTACTTCTTGATCAAATAATTGTAGCAATGATTGGGTCTCAAGACCAGGGTCAACGTCATCATGGTTTAAAAACACACGGCTGACAACTGAAGAGAATGCATGGAACCCTAAGCAATTGACTGATAACATAAATATCACAGCTATTGAGGAAGACTGGTTGAGAGCGGCATTCATTTTGTGCTCCAAGCAGTAGTTAAGTAAAAAATCAACCACAGCGCTCAATACTTACGGCTACAGTTCCTATAGCCGGTAATCTTGTAAGATGTAAAACCTTCCCTGTGAACCAGTTTCAAGACTGCAGAATCAGCAAGTAATATAATGAGGCGAATCAATAAGAAAACTCGTCGGCTGGATGCAACAATGGCCTCAAGCGAACCAAGACTAATCAGATCTATTGACCATTAGGCACTTATTTATAGACTACCTAGATGGTAAGAATTGGTCAAGAAGGTCCACTGACCCACCTGTCTAGAGGTGTGGTTCTAATGGAACACACAACAGACTACCCAAAATGGTGTGGTAAATGAGTTCAAATGAGATTTTCATTGCTGCGATTAATGGCTGGGTCTGCATTTCTAAAGCCAAGTCAAAGCAAGAAAATGAAATATAATGAGCAATTACAGACGACAAATGGTAAGCACAACAGAATATTGAAACAGAAAAAGTCAGAACCCAGAATTTAAATATCTGAACAAACAGAAATGTCATGAAGACAACTTTCTGCTATGCTCTAAATTAGACTCATTTCAGTTCGGTAGGTGGCACTGCTATCGTTAATTTTATTTTCCTAATAAAAATAGACTCATTTCGTTTTAGTAGGATGCTATTACACAGCAGGCTAAGAGCATGGCCGTCCATTAATATATTTTCCATAATCTTACAACAGCAGTTGCCCTGCTGTCCAACAAATGGCCCACTTAAATACAGCCTCAGGACTGATTATAAGTGCAAAACACTTCAATATTGTTCTTAACCATATTAGGATGGAACTAGTTAATAATACTAGCCTTTTTTCAAATTATTCTTAATGCATTATACAGAAGATACTATGACATTTTCTCTACAAAAAGGAAGGAACGATATGGCCCTTCCGGCATTAACCAATCGTGCAAGTGTTCATCAATCATGAGAGACTGAATAGTCTCCTGCAGCATGCCAATTTCACTTGTGTATAATCCTCACTGATCAATTTGTTTTACCATCTCACCACCAGATAATGCAAACGCCTCCTCCTCCTCCTAGGTTGGTCGAGAAGGTTGACAATGAGGTTCATTGAACTGTTGATCAAGCAGGACATCTCTGCTTGACAACAGACATTTCAATAGCATAACAAACAATCTTACTTTTCTGGTAGTAACAGCAAATTTTTAGGGCAGCGTCATACAAATACAGTTCCTTTTTTGAATATGCCTTAGAGGGATAGTCGTCCAGGGACTTTTGCGGTAGCTATCAAGTCATGCAACAATATGCCAGGGTGCAGAATGACAAAAAACCTCATTGTTTGTTTCTAATCAGAAGTGACAGATAACCTGGAACGAAAGTCAACAATGGCTGCCAGTGATCCTCTGACGGTAGCTACATTAATGCAGGTCTTGAGGTGGCATCAACAATTCACAAGCATTACAGCTCAGGGTTTTGGGTGCACTATTCCACCCTACAAGGGGATTTTCAGCATCCCACCAACATCTGTATCTGTTGAACGAGTGTATAGTTATGGAAGATTTGCTCTGAGACCCCACAGCTACCGTAAAACTCATGGAAAGAAGAATCTTCTGTGGTTTTAGTATTTGTATAATGTAATAAACATAAAATTTGAAGCGATGTGATATTTCTAGCACTTCGATTCCGTTTTATATTAAATACTGGTCTCTTCATAAATCAATAACTTGAATATTGCCCGGAAATTAAGAATGGTACAACTAAATAAATTTGCAACATTTTAATAGGCTTGGCATCGGTCTTGGATATTTTCTCTTGGTCTTGGTTGTGATCATCAGGCTCAGACTGTTGGTCTTGGTCTTGACTCTATGGTCTTGGCATTGGTCTCCAACCATTTGGTCTTAGTCTTGGTTCAAGCATGATAAGTGAACAGCATGTTCTGGTTTTGATCATTCTGTATATGTGAACAATAGCAAAAACTGCCTGCTCATCAAGCTTTATAATTTGCTACATTCATCAGCTTCCAGTCATTTCGATTAATCCTCTAGCAGAACAGATATATAATTCTTACCCAAAGTCCCAATATGTAACAAGGTAACATACAACCAGGTAACTCATGCTAGCAAAACACAGCTTTCGAAAAAGCCTCCTTTGCGAATAGAATTTGAACCCACATACATTTTGCAGGTGTGCTCCTTAACCTTTATAGGGCCATTTAAAACATCCATTGATGTTTTTCTAAATGATCCTTCATCCAAAATATGAATCTTAAAAGTTAAAAATAAAAGCCTGAACAAAGGTAAGTAAGAAAAGGTAGTAATGATCATCTCATAATGTGCCCATGCCAAGCTACAGAGAAACCTGAAATCAGCTAACCGCTAGCTCTGCTCGCTACTCACATAATCCTATACAACTTCTTAGTAATGGACAAAACCAAAGCATAAATATATTTTCCAATATTTGAGCAAAGATTGATCTTCCAAAGCCTCCTGGCAAAAACAATCGTTTCACATAATTATTATATGGTAAAATGAAAGTCATCATTTACTTACCACTGACCCAGAAAACGTTACTGTTCATCTGTTACATATTTACCAACTCTTAGTTCTCGCAGGCATGGCTAAATGATCCTTTATCCCAAATATGAATCTTAAAAGTTAAATATAAATGATTGAAGGTGAGTAACTAAGCAGAGATCACCACACATTTAAGAAGACAGAAAATGTCAGATTAAAGCTATGTCATTGGAAAGGAAAAATGCGAGAATATTATCAGACAGACGAAACAAAAAGAAATCATATTGTGTCATGTAAAGCAATGGAATGTATTCCTTCTTTGGCCACTCTTCCATCTTACCATGTCTAACTCAGCTGAATATGACCAGACTGGGCCAGACTGTTGTGGCTGGGTTGAAATCTAGCTAAGCGCACCTATGAAGCAACAAAAGTTATAGATTGTATCTAAAGATTAGATCAAAGCTTTAGATCAGAAATTAGGTCAGATTTGCACAAATATTTAGATACAAGGACAGCATGTTAGACAAATGCTTTCCATCAAAGGCTACATGAATATATTTGAGTAGTTGGCTGCTGTCCAAAACCAGTATTTCCTGACTGCAAGATAAGTTTGATTGATGACCGTTTGATCCACACCTTTCTTGTTTTATGACCATCATCATGCATGCACTAGAAGCCTAGACGAATAAGAATTATCTGGACGTGAATCTAGTGAGAATGTACAGTAGAATTTCAACTGACTCTAATATGCGGCCTAATAACTACCTTTAAATATTGCAGTTCAACTTGTAGAATAATTTCAACCACATACCTATAAACTAACCTACAAAGTCCATAAAATGACTATCAACTAGCCTTGATCTCACAAATTATTCTATGTGTATGGAATATATTTCATAGAGATAAAAATTAGAGAATCTAATGAGAACAAATAAATTGGACATGGTAGAAAAACGGTCTCTGTGTGGTAGTCAACTTCATCAATTGTAAATTGCAATAACAAATTAGAGGAAAAATATAAATGCAAAATCATTCACATATGGAGGCTAGCCTTTCAACTAGAGAAACTAAACAAATTTTCCAGTTTACAAATACAAAAGTAGAATGTTGAAAAAAAACAGAATTTCAATATAGATATAGCAACTCCCGTGCAATAGCAAATCAGCATCAGTTCCACCCAGGCTTACTGTTTCCATTGGGAATTGGATGGAGTGCACAATGTCATCTCATCCAGTGGAATGAATAATTCAGACTGCTCTGTTGTAAGTGGGACAGGAACTTCGTTCTGCTCTGGGACCCAGCAGATGCAGAGAACCACCGAACGGGTGGGTGGGAGGGGGGCGGGGCAGTGCATTAATTCATTATATAATTCATTATGTTGCAGCTCAGAATAACAAGACAGGACAAAATATAGCGATTTTGTTGAAGAAAGAAAGAACTTTGAGTTAAAACCATATCCGCTATCTCTTAATTTGGCTAAACCAGAATAACAGTAACAAAACAGTAACCATAACCAAGTGATTTTTGCTGATTTTTGCTTAACCTTATGAGTAAGTGCAGGTCAGGCAGATGCCAGAAGGTCAATATGGTGACGTATAAAAGGCAGCAATTATAGATTCTAAGATAATGGCCATCAAAACTTAACCATGTTTGACCTTGTCCATTATATGCCTTCCTATTAGACACAATGCGTCTGCTTGTCAAAGTCACACAATAAAGGCTTCAAAACAGCATCATTTCTTAACGAAAAAACATAACAATGCAGGATTCCGCATGAGTGCTGAGGCAGCTGAGCATAGGGAAGGTCTCAGAGAAAGGGCCCTCTACAGTCAATTTCTGTAGAGATAGCTGTAATGCACAGTAACATGTTGGAGTAATTAGTTAAATTTATACAATTCGGAGGTCTGAGCCTGTCCCAAGCCAGGATAAAGGAGGGGGGTTCTGCGGTGGGCTTGCAGCCCACCCAGGTAAAACAAAGCTTGCAACCGAAACAACACAACAAAAATCGTGGGAGGAGGCTGAGACACTGGCTTTTGATAGAGACGAATGGAGGAAGTGCGTTGCCCGATATATAGGCCTACATCTACACAGAAAGGACTAAGTAAGCACTGAGCTCTTCCTGCATTAGGTCTAATGATTAGAAAATAATTACTAGCATTAGATAGGGGAACAGTAACAAGTAAAACAACAGAGAAAGCAATATGAAATAAACATGTATGACGATACGGAAAGATAATTTAATAGGTCAAGGGTATAATATTCTAGAAATATGTTGTGGAGCTAAATAGATGGAAATGAAGAACTAGATTCTCGTGTAGCCATGTCCACTCGTAGCACGCAGTCCACTCACCACTTCATCTGGTCACAGTCATGAAACAAAGTAGCAGCCAATTGGCAAGGGCACTGGAGACTGGAGAAGACAAGCTCATACCTCTGCTGGGTCCGTTACTGTGTTGGAACCTTCAGCAAGTCCTGCATGCAAATTATTGTTCCTCACAATCAGTTTTCTATTGACTATCATATAGTTGTGTGTTCATTTATGGACCATGGAAGCATGGCAGTAGTAAATGCAGTTGAAATGTATTATTTTAATGAATGAAATTCAGCCATGGCATGGCATATCAATTTGATCTTTGCCCGAGACATTACATGACTCGACTCGTGTAGGCCTACTGCCGTTAAAATCCATGAAACATCAAAAGACTTTTTCATGCCTTTCAGATGTCAATGTTTACATCTTCAGGGCAAAACCTCTGATAAAACAAGCTTTTCACCCTGCTTGTCAGTGCAACAGTTGAGAAATAATTAAACACTAATGGGCAATACTTGTGAAAATATGGAACAAAATTGAACACTTCAAAAGTATAATACTATCACTGTAACTAAGTTTGATTTCAACAAGATTGAATGCAGTGACATCGATTCAACAATAGATCCACTTGTAGAACCCAAATCTCAGCTACAAAAGATGGAAAATCTGCTGAAGTTTGAAATCAGTCTAATAGGTTTCAGATCAGTTTAATAAGTTTCAGATCAGTCTGATAGGCTTCAGATCAGTCTAACAGGTCTCAGATCAGTGTAATAGGTTTCAGATCAGTCTAATAGGTTTCAGATGGGTCTAACAGGTTTAAGATCCATATAATAGGTTTCAGATCTAACTGCCATTACCTAAATATTTATGTTCCTTATAATATACACAGAGTCACGAACAACAGCCAATTGAAATGCAGTTACACATCCTGATGCTTCTAAGTCAACAGATTTCACCAAAGATTGAACAAATTAACAAAGTAGACATTTAGAGCCTATCAGTTAACTTGGTTTAACATAAATCATCTCATGCTGCTTGCTCGGACATCACATGGAATGTGCTACCATGTTATGGCAATGGTTAATCACATTTCCATGGTTTTCTGTCATTCCTGCAATGTTCTATTAAAGTAAATAGAGGCTCAATTGGTTGATGTATATGGTTTATGTTTTGAAACGAATGCATTGAGGTCCTGGAAGCCAGTGAAGGAACTGACAAATGAAGGCAGACGTGAGGCTGGAGTATGTCAACACCCTGTAAAATGTTGTCATGCGCAACCTTTGGCGCTTGCGCGCTGCGTCACGAGGGTCGGTTAGGGTCAGGTTAAGCATAGTGAAGGTCGGTTAGGGTTAGGGTAAGAGTCGTTTTTAGACATTCAAAGGCAGCAACGCCTATCCTTTTTTACATAACTATGCAATACTGTCATCTATGCCTAAGTTATTACATCACAATAGGCTGCTATATCACTATGTTTCATTACCGTTTATATGCCTTCTTTGCATAAAATTTGTTTATATGTCTCAATGTGGGTTAATAAAGGCTATACCTACTTAGTTACTAATCCATGCAATAAGACTTATGTCATAAAGGTTGTACTTACTTACTACGTCATATGAAACACGTCCTTCTTGACATTATATACTCAGCGCCTACAGACATTTCGTCCATAGAAAATACCCCCATGCCAAATGTTTGCCAAAATCTAGGGTAGCTTACTGTTCATGGCAAGCGCCAACATTAACGGGGGCTTGAACCTTTATAAATAACGATCTAACGCTTGTGCCAGTAGGCCTAGGCCCTTATGATGAGAAAGATTAACGCTAAAGGTCGTGGCAGACCATGTAATAATGGGCAACACTGAAAACTAATAAAACTACACCAGTAAAACAGACAAAAGACTTGCCTTCCTCCTGCGCAGAACGACACCTAGTAAGATGTTATCGCCATCGCTGTCATCACAACATCCTTGCGTCTCCATGAGGGAAATGCCTCCTCGCTTCTCCAATCAACGGCTACTACGCGTCAGACTCGTCATCCGTCAACGCAGAAACGCCCAAAAGACGACGAAGGCGACCCAACGAGGACTGTGTCGTATTACAGCTTCCCCTTCTATCTGACCACCGCAATCAAAGCCACGCCGAACTGCAACGCAGTGACATCTCAATCTGTCAAGTAATGATCATCTAGTCTATCCACCACGCGCTCGCTGTCAGCATCGCTTCGAGTAATCCTACAGGTAAATGGAATGGGACGACGACGGCTGATGTCCACGCGCTCGCTCGCTCTTTCGCTCATTCGTCGCTCGCTCGCTCTCTCGCTCGCCCTCTGTGATCCGCACTCGACGAGAGGCCTGTCTTCAGTCAGAGATCTAGAGAATATGCTAATGACGTACAATATTTAAGTCTTGCCGCGGCAATTAACAAAGGCCGGACTACGAGCCGCCGTGTTGCCCAAGACAATTGCGAGGCGGATCGATAGGACGTACGCCGGTGACGACGGTGCCACTCAACATACGTCAACAACTCCAGCGAAGCAGAGTACACGCAGGCGATGCAGGATCAAACCCTTGACACGGGACCTCCTCGCAGGAATGATGCCCATCACCTACAACACTAACATATTGTCCCCGAGGAGTCTTCTGCCTCCACTGGCACCGAGACCCAGTTTCATGCCACTGTTAGGCCTTATATATATATATACATATATATATATATACATATATATATATATACATATATATATATGTGCGTGTGTGTGTGCGTGCACGCGTGTGTGTGACATGGTGATTTTTTTATATGTTTTGGCTTACAATCTCTTTCGAGTGTCGACATTTGCAGAAATGAATGTAGGTCTATCAATGCCTACTGTAACAAAGTGTGGCGGTTCTGTTCAGCAAAATTGTAGGGCTCTGCCCATTGCCTTACCGAAGGGGGCCAGCGGGGCCGTGGCCCAGGGGGCAAATGTGGAAAGGGCGCAACTTTCAGTATGGAACAACTTATTATTTCATAAAATGCACTATTTTCAAAAATGTGGTGGAGCCAGACTGAGGTTAGGCACAGAGCGCAATTATAGCTCTGCCCCAAAGAATCACAATAAAAGAACACCTGAAACGTGTTATATTTAACGAATAGGCACTGACATGCATACAGCCCTACTCCAGTCCATCCTCAATGCGGCTGCCCGACTAATTGGTGGTATTTCAAAATTTGATCACACCTCTTCCTTCATTCACGAATCTCTTCACTGACCGCCTGCACCTCAACGCATTCGCTTCATGACCCCAGCGTTGATGCGTAACTGTCTCCTCAGATCAGTCTTACAAAAACAAACAGCAGCCAATCGAATGTCAATGAAAATGCAGCTGCACTTGGTGATGCCTCAAAGTCAAAGTAAGAGATTCAACAAATTAACCCAGCAGACATTTATATAATATAATAGCCTATGTATGCTATCAGTTAACTTGGTTCACCATAACCTATCGCATGCTGCTCGCTCGGACATCACGTGGGATGTACCATCATATTTTGGCACCAATCACAGATGTATAAGCCTAGGCCTACGGTCTGCCGTATACGCTACCTATCACGTCAAACACCCATGCACGCTGCGATATTCATGAGCAGATCTTCGCTTTATTTGGACAAATTCAAACCAGTGCATTTGAATAAAAACGTAGGCCTACTGACCAGAGTGTTCCGCTGTATTATATTGTGGCTGGGTATTGTAATAAGCCGGGTACAAATTCCTTTAAGTGTTGGTTAAATGAGTATGAACTTCAGGTACGGTGGTCTCTCGATGATAACTAGTCAACACCATGTAAAGTCACCCGTTTAGAAGCGGAAAGGGCTGATAGCCAACAACAAATAATATGTCCATACAAAACCCGAGAAGACAATGATGTAACCGCAACCAATCCATTAATTCTTAGCATAGACCAGAAATACATGTATGGTATACCTCCCATGAATCTTCGTTGAATCCAAAATGAGACAATTTTCTTCAAGAAGAAGAAGAAGAAAGAATAGTGCCATTGGCGGCCAGAAAAGAACACTTGCCAAGTCACGTTTCCAAGCTCATCACAGCAACGGACGGCACGCTGCTTACCTCTGACCCAGCTTCACTCAGTGTCAATCTGGCACACCTGCCACCGTCCGTCCGATGATTGATTCTCTTATGTAAATCAGATTTTTGCTGGCTTTATTCGCCGAATTCTGTCGGGTAGAATGATCATAGGGTCTTCTATTTCATCCGACGAACGATGTGTCATAACAACATATAGGCCTAAGCTTATAGGCCTAACATGTCAAGATGCATCCACGGATTCTTGCCTAAGGCCTACGTGGCCAATTTACAGTGTAAGCGTCAAGCGATCCTCCGTCTCAATCTGCAGGTAGGTCTACAGCTGTCCATCGAATTGGTTTCTCTCTGTGTGCGTTTATTCAGAATAGACCGCTAATTAGGCACACAGAAAGGAAACAGATGATAATAGACAAAAGGCAGAAGCCAATGGAGACAGAAGCCATTGAAAACAGATTACATGAGTTATAAGGAGCAGGTCAACATGACCTATAAATAATAATATATTAGGGGTTGTCACACGTTTATCAGCCAAACAGGCAGCAGCAGAGAAAGATTGTAGCTTAATTGGATTTCAAGAAATCGAAGAGAAACACTGATGATGGATCCTAGAAGTGTTTATCAGCTTAGACTTATAGGCCTTCACCGTGAACTAAAATGATATAAACTGTAGACAAGGATTCATGAAGGCCAAAGATAAACTAAACTCCACCCAAACTGTTAACATGACGTTAACGTAAGTGAGAAATTGGAGACGCGCATTAGCCCAGATCATCAATAATAGGCCTAATTCACCGCTGACTGGAGAAGTATATAGGTTATCGAGAGAATGAAGGGATGCACTCATGTTTTCATTGGTTAAAATGGAAATTAGCACGACATTATAAAGAGCAATCAACATGCACATGGACTATATACTATCGTCATGTTGTTTTTTTTATTGCGGCCTCCAATCACATCCTCTCACATATGTTGCAACCGTTCCTTAATTAGTCGACGTTGCTCTTGCGTTTTGGAATAGACTCCCAAAAGACCTCCGTACAGGGGCCTATATAAGTTAGTTCACCCCTATTATCCAATATAGGCTATAACTATTATATTTCGCCTCCAAATTTAGCCTCTACTCTGCTTTCGCTCTCATATGCTATCCACTCACGACTGAAAACTGAACAATAGGCCTACAGCTACCCAATCGAAAAACCGATTGAATAACGTTCTAATAAATTCCTAGATGGTCTATCTTCCTGTAAACTACGAGGCGGGATGACATCCGAGACAGTGTCTCGGTCTCAAGACAGTTTTTTATTGTCTCGGTCTCGGAAGCCTGCTGTCTCGGTCTCGGTCTCGAGGTAGTGTCTCGAACTTTTAGAAACTGTCTTGAAGTGAAAGTCTTGTTCTGTCTCGAACAAGAGATCTCGATAAATTTCGCGTTAACTGTCTTAAAATCTTGCGGCAATATAAAAACTATTCTCAGGAATTGGTACTATATACATTACAAGTTTTAAATTGAAATTACAAATTAACCTAATTCCTGAAAACTGATACATTAGTATTTTACAGCATTTTATACAGGATTACTTGTCTTTTACTGTCTCGTACTGTCTTGAGCCTAGTGTCTCGGTCTCGGTCTTGGTACCTCACTGTTTCGGTCTCCGTCTCGGCACCTCACTGTCTCGGACTCGTCTTGGTCTTGAAGTTTCAAGTCTTGCATACAACACTGGTTGTTACATAACACGGCTTATGAACCTAAATGAATATCAATAATTATCATCATCGTCGTCGTCGTCATCGTCATCGGATCATCTTCGTCATTATCAGCATTATTCTATGTATGTAGGCGACCTCTGCACCACCACGTGTAGGCCAACCCTACGACCACTCTCAAGAGAAATGGCGACATCGAACATTTGAACCTACTTTAAAGAGGCGGAGAACAATAAGAAGAAGAAGATGAAGACATTATCACGAGGACCATGAGGCCCTGATGCAGCCTGCTGCCACACATTCTATTCATAGGTCATTGGCGTACGAGACTTCGTAGCTGCTTCGTAGAGAAGAGACAGCTGATGTTTTAAACCGCCTAATTTCTAAGTCATGTTTTTGTCCAGAGAAAAAAAGTTGTTATATTATTTTTTTAAGCTTACAAAAATTAGCCAGAGTTTGACGCAATGGCGCGAGTTCCATGCACTTGTGATTTGAACAGAACTATGAAAAATCGATTTTAAATGGATAAATCTTTTGTGGCCGAAAGTTCGGCCGCAATGAAAACACATAACATTTAGCGGGTGAATAGGCTACCTTTGTGCATGCGCAACCTTTAGCACATGAACACTTAAAATACGTTAATCGTTTTAATATGCGTCATAATGGTTTGTTAGGGTCAGCTTAAGCATCATGAGGGTTAGTTATATAGGGTCACAGTTAGATTATTTAGTTTTTTAAAATTATTGCGAAACTCCTTCGGCCGCAGAAACACCACACATTGGTAAAACCGTAACGCTTAGGTTGTTAAATTATTTTCATTTTTCCGGGGTTGTTGAATTTATATACAAATCATGGTCACTTTAGAGAATAGGAAACCTTTTATTAACAACTGTAGCTTAAGTGGAAGCTGACTTGATGAAAAGAATTATGTTTAAATGGAAGCTGGGTTGATAAAAATGTCATGCTGAAGTAGAAGCCGCTTTGATGCGAGAATGTCTATACAACTGATGTAAACAAGTCATTATGCAAAAACTCGATTGATGAAAAGAAATTTACCTAAATGGAAGCTGGACTGATGAAAAGAAATATACCTAAATGGAAGCTGGATTTCATTTGTTTTTGGTGTTTCTTAATTTAGCAATCTAAACTACGGGGTAAAGAAAATGAAAACAATATAACAACCTAAGCTACGGTTTTACCCCACACATTTATAAATCTAGGTGTTTTTAAATTTTAAAAACGTCAAATGTCAAAATTTTAAGTTTTAGAGGTTTTTACAATTTCCGCATCATTTTGTTTGTGGCTAATTAGCCCGTATAGAAGGCCTATGATATTACTGTCTGTACTCTGCAGTGTACCGTTATGAAACAATGTTGCCTGATTTACCAAAGTAGGGTTATGGGATGTTCTTTATGCACTTCTGGGTCCTCATTTTTTTTGCCTGTGTGCGACCATGCATACATTAAAACATACAAATACAAATCTTTTAGATAAGCCTAAGTTCATGCTAGCTCTGGAGTCTGGACTTGAGCATTACTTTAGAAATGTTTCAGTTTACGATTATCTTTTTACAAATCTTTTGTTTTTAGGCTCATGTTTTCATTGGTTTTCTACCAGATTCTTCTTGGCATTTAGCATGCACACAAATTTCAAAGTAGTGACCACTGGTTATTACTAGATGGCATAATATGTGGGAATCTAATTCTTGAATTTCTCCCCTTTTGAGACTGCAATTAACGTTTTGAGTGGCGTCACGAACACTTATCACCACATGTGCCCCTAATATACACCATCAGTCAAATGTTATCAATTGATATAGATGTGGGTATAAGTCTATATATTTTTTATTTATTTAAGTTAGCTGCATATATTTATCGAGCAACATCATTAAATTGAAATGTCGATGCACGAGACAATGTGTAACTGGGATCATTATGTCATGGATTATAATTATTGTACTTGTCACAAACAGATTATTTCTGTGAGTGTGTGTCTTTTTCCACCCTCTCCGGCCTGCAGATTGACTTGATCTCCTAGTTCCTTGGGCATGGGCTGCGATTAGCCAGCACTGTGCCTTTACCATCATGAACCCTTCTTTGTAGGATTACCTATAGGGCATAACCGAGTAGAATATTTCTACCGAGGTCAGAATTGGAGTATTTGGATGCATCATTTGCCAGATCAGGGTACGAACTGAATGGTAGTGGCAACTCTGGCCCGGCGAGTACCATCTGCCATTTCGAATAATGAAAAATTAGCAAAATAAGTATTTGTGCCTGTAATAACTACTAATACGGTTTTAAATTTTCGTTTTCAGATTGTTAGATGTCTAAAAAAAATTATTGCAAATTTTTAAAAATTTTTAACTATTTGTGTGTGTGTAACATTTGCCGAGGTGAGAACTTCCGATAGTCATGAAAAACAGGATATTCAGCCAATGTCCGCGAATGAAGGCGAATGTCCGAGGAAATTTCCGGATATACCGTAATTACCTAACCTATTATCTGCAGCAAAAGTTTAGTTGGGTCTGACCTTCATCCCATTGTTGCCTGAGGACTTTCGTGGGACTCTCGCTGAGAATGCATCTGAATGGATTGTGCTTTAAGTTGCGCTTCATAAGTTTTCAGATATGATAACAGACACTCTAGAAATTGCTGGGTTTCTTGATTCTTGGAGTCCACTTAGGAGGTTTGAACTTGCAACTGTTGGATTACAAACCTGGCTTGTCTCTAAAGTGGACCTCCATGTGGCATTAAAATTTCTGTACATTAAAAACAACTTGTGTTTGTCTTTTGTTTTTTAAACTTATACTGTCACTTGATTTGCAGTTCATGTTTGTTATTACAAGAAAATCAATGATGTAGTTTTTTTTTTTCAGGTGTGATGGTGAAGAAAATCTAGAGAGACAACGAAATGAAATCCTGGCTCTTTCCAGTATCTACTGTGATGGTCAATTCACTGTCCTTCCCCACTCAGGCAAATGTTATCAAGTGAAATTAGAAGTTGACCTGCCAGGGCCATATTTGGTCAGAGAGCCCCATGAAGGTTTGCTGTTTTCCTCTTTTCATTCTGGTGGAAATGCTGGTCTCAATTAAACTACTACTACTCTTTTCTGCATAAATTTGTATGAGTATGGAAAAGGAGGGTGGGTTTCAAAGGCTTTCTGTCTGTGACCATTAAGTTGAAAAACAACACTATATATAGTTGTCATGATCTTGAATTTAGTTGATCTATCCACTTATTCCACTGAATTTCATAAATTGTGCACACGTTATACTGAATGAAAGATGGAGGGAAGGTGAACAAGAAGAAGACTAAGACACATGTTTCTGGATTGGATGATGACAGATGGATATGGAAAGCGTAAAGAAGAAGTGACTTACGTTTAGCAGAGCGGTGCGTAAACAGAGAGTGTGTCAATGTGTCCACACTGTGCCGTTTTATAACAAGGTTGCCTTACAGCAAGGTTGCATTCTAAATTTTTTTTTTGGGATCAATGTTCCTGATTGCATTACGAGTCGAGTACTTTAAGACGAAGCTTGTTTCTAGAGTGGTCTGGTTTCAATATTTGACAAGATCTGAAACTGATGATGAGTATAAGTTTTTCTCCCGTTTGCTGTACACTGTATTTTAAGGTTGTCTGGAGGTTTAGGTGCTGTCAGCAGATGAATCATTTAACTCTAGAACGAGGGTTATGCAGCTGCGAGTTCTTTAAACAGCTGGGTAATGTATGTAATTTAAATCTCCCTAAGTTTTTTAGGCCACTCAAAAGCCATGTCATTCACCAGCGCTATATGACATTAAGTGCACGCTGTAGCCTGTTTTGTTTGGCCTGTGTTGGTGCCAGAATAGAATCTGGGAGGTCATGCTGAGGAGGGGGAATGTTGTTATGTACAGTGGAGATTATAATTATGATGGTGTTTGTGTGAGTGTTGTACTGTGTCAGTAGTTAGCTATGTAGCAATTGTGTCATGATGCAATTTGTATTTTACAGAGACGTCACGGATCTTAAAGTATCTTCCACCTCTTAAGCTTCACATTGCTCTACCAGATACATATCCTTCACATTCTTGTCCTGATGTTAGCTTTCACACTCCTTGGCTGATGCATTTACAAGTATGTATTTGTTTTTGTTTATTCTGGATTAATAAATGCTGAGTGAAGTGTATTCGTATGTTTGTTTATACTGTGTAGCTTTTTATGTTTGGGTATTCCTGTTATTGGAAGAATACAACCAATGACCAATATGGGCATATTTGGTTTTCTCTTTTCACACTGTCAAAGACATTGTCAACTGCACACTTTGGGTCAAAACCACACTAACTTTGACCTTGATTTGTTCTAGTCCCAGTTTGCCAAATTGAACCTGCTCACATCTGGTCTTGTTAGGTAACAGCGTTTCAAATCAGAAATTAGTTATAGTGATTTATAAATGAAATGGATTCCTTATCCTGTTGTACAAAAAAGTGTATTGATAATGTGCTGTGCTTCTGGTCAACGAAGTTTCACATGAGAGAGCGCTTCTGAAGCGCTATATCAATAACCAGATACGATATGATGTAAATTATACAGTAGAAATTCATTGTGTGTCAAGTGTATGACCTTTAGGCTGCCAGAGGAGAAGATACGTATAGTTCCTCCTACTTTCAGCCGGGGTGTTTCCGGGTCATTCACAGATCTTTCTCCTCATCCACTTTGACGTCAATTGTTCGTGCAATTGTCAATTCTAGAATAGACTTTTGCAATTCTCTTGTTGTAGGTCTCCCAATGTCTGCCTTCCCCTTTTCAGTCAGATCTCAATGCTGCTGCCAGATTGATTTCTTTCCTTCCTAAATTCTCCCATGCATCTCCTCAGTTATGGTGAATCAATTCCACTAGCTTTTGCTATCATCTCGTATTCAGTTCAAAATTCTTGTCCTGGTTATTAAGTCCAAACTGGTTATTGCTGCAAAATATCTTAGGAAGCACATTCGCTCCCCTCTTTCAGCAGTTTCTCATTGACCTTTGCACTCTTTGGACTGACATGTACTCTTTGTTCCAGGAGTCAGGACCACTATAGTATAACCCCAACTAAATCTTTTGCTGCTGTTGGACCCTCCCTCCTGTGGTATACCCTTCTCTTTATCTGTACGTGTTACCCACGCTGAATAAATTAATAAATACAAACACTTAGAGCTGTACCGATATTGACGTCTTTTACAGGGATATTGGCGGTATCAAATATCGGCAAGATAATCGGCACCGATATTAAAGATTTATTTTTTTATTTAAAATATTATTTTCAGTCATTAAGAGCAACATTACGGCTGCAATATCATTTGATCTGTGAAGGACAGCATTTCGTTCCGTTCCCATAGTGTGTGGCTTCAGACCACCGAGTAGGCAATGTGCTGGTATAAAACGTGGGAAGGCTGTTGTGCAGAGTGAGTGCTTAATTGGGCAAAGTTGTCATCTCTGCTGGCCAGTATTTTAAGTCAAAAGTGGCATGTAATAAAAGTTGGGAGGGAATGGAATCATTGGCATGTTTGATAGAAGAAGGCATCCAGTTTCATAGATAGGCTGTCTCTTTTCTCTCATCTGTCATGCAAGGTCGACAATTTGCGATGTGCCTAATCTGTATGGCCTGCCTAGGATTAGTCCCCAACTACATGCATACGTCTCATACGGAGCAGATGTTTTGCTTGTATCACAACAATAGGCAGTAGCAGTAGGTCTATTTTTCAGAACCGGATATCTTGGGAAACACAATGAAATAATCGGTAAAATAATCGGCTAGATAATCGGTAAAATAATCGGCTAGACATTCGGTATCGGCAATGAAATAATCGGCAATATTTGGTATCGGCATAATCGGCAAAAAGTGATATCGGTACAGCTCTACAAACACAATGCAGTAATGATGTATTCGTGGAATATTTTTTATTTCTGTGTTTTGTTGAGCATAGACAGTAGACACTGTGCTTATTGGCATCACAATTGGAGTTTATCTGTAACTTGAATCTTGCAATATATGTGAAAAGTAAAATTCTGAGTTGTTTCCCTGTGTTTGGTTCAAATGGTGTTAATTTAGCCAAATTTTCCTTCACATTCAGAGAATGATTGCTGAGTAAGAACTTTATTATAGTGCTTATTTTCTACACATACCTTGATATTATTGTGAGCCTTTTCTGTATTGTAGTATATTGTCACTTTGACTGCAGGTGTTGGACATCAGACAAAAACTGAAGGCCTTGTGGGCTGAAAATGAATTTTCTGAGATTCTGTTCATCTGGGCAGCGTTTCTGCGAAACGATCTAATAGATTTTCTGAAGATGCCTTCAACCATCGTACTTTCAGGACAACAGTTTAGTGATGTCATCAGTTATGACAAAGCCAAATGTCGTTGCGTATTCGAGCATTGTACCGTCAAGTGTGAGATATGCTTTGAAACAAAGTCTGGCCTACAGAGCACCATGTTCAAGCCATGCGAGCATATGTTCTGCAATGACTGCATAAGAACAGACTTTGAGATGAAAATCAGAGAAGGGAATCTTGCTGGTCTTCTGTGTCCATATCAGCCTTGCGAGTCGAATGTGACCCTCGATCAGGTACTGTTACATTCCTAAAACTAAGTTGTAAGTGTAACCATAATGACAAATTTATGTAGCGTCATTTCAAGAGAAACTCGTCAGATGCACTCAAACCTGATGACACAACACTACACTCTGACTGGTTAAAAGGTGTTGACTGGACATGTGGCTAAGATTGACCAAGGAATTCATGTGGCATCTAAATGTTGGCTTGTGATATCTGTTTATATTCTTCATTTGTGGATTGTCTCAGTTGTCTCTTCTTTATTTGTTTATAAAATCTATTTTCCTTTCTTTGCATTAAGAGTTGGAAAAGTTACTTTTGCTGTTTACTGATTATTTGCAAAAATACATTTTTACTTACCACTTATTATTTAATTGGTATTTTTGCAAAATTAATTCCTCTTGTACGTTCAGTCGTTCATAGTTGGAAATTTAGATTTTTTTATTATGTGTAACATATTTTTAGAATCAGTTGTATGATTATTTACTGGGATGTCAGATGACCAATATTTTGGTTCATTTTATTCTTTCAGTTGAAGACTCTTGTGAGTTCAGAGACTTTTGAGCGTTATGATCTACTTCTTCTGCAGACGTCACTCGATAGAATGTCTGATGTTCACTTCTGCCCTGCTAAGAATTGTTCCTATCCTGTAATTGTGGACAGGGGCGATGGCATTGGAATGTGTCATAACTGTCAGCATACTTTCTGCATTTACTGTCGAAAGACCTCACATGGTATTGAACCATGTAAAGATAAATCTGGTTAGTATTCGCTTCAAATAATGATTATAAATATTTTAAAATTGGGTTTTTTTAGTGTTGGATATGTTGATATTACAATGCAGCATTGTTATGGTGGGTTTGTGTCAGAAACTTGTGGCCAACATTTTGAAGGCTGTTTATCTTTTATGAATAACTGCCTCCATTAAGGGAAAAGATCCATTAAAATTTTATTAAATTGACTGATTTTCTATGTTGAGCAGCTTTATTTCTTCTTACTGTTAGTTGTTGTTAGTATTATTTATTGTTATATTGCCAGTTTGGTTTTATGGCCCACAAACTTAATTAATCACATGGATTCTTTAATGAACATTGAAGTTTAAGACCTGTTGGAAATTTATCAATTGCAGCGGTTACCTTTATGGATGTCAATGCTGCTGTATTGCTAACATTTTCCTAAAGAAGCACCAGTTGAATTATTTTTCCTGATCAGTAAATATGAGTAATCTATGCAAAAATCAGCAACTTTCAAAAGTGTAATTACAGTGTGAGGACAATCTGTCTGTTACTCTGAATTTTACAGCTGGTTATTTTGTGACAAATTTGTTTAACAAACAGAATGAGAATTGGTGTTGAGGAGACATTTCTAACAAGATTGCTTGAGAGCATTTAATTACATCTAAGGATCAAATTAATTATGAGAGAAATCTGGTTGAGATAGGAGGAAGGACATTTTTTACGAAGTTAAAGATGATTTTGGAATGAAATCAGAGCTAACCTGTCCTGAAAGTAGAGCTAGTCTCAAAGTTTGAACATTTTACAATTAACCCAAGTGAAATACATGCAAGTCTTTGAACAAACTATTTATTGTATTCACTTGATTGTATTTTAATTTAAGTAAAACAGTTTCCAGTATTGACTTGAGATTTTGTTTAAATGTTCTTATCGGATGGATTTAAACTGTTTGTAGCATGTAAATGTAGAGCGCTGTTGTTTTTTACAGAGGTCATCAAACAACTTGTGAGTGAATATGAAGCTGGGAGCAGAGTTGAGAAAGAGGCTCTTGAGAAACGTCATGGAAAGAAACTTTTCCAGACAGTTTTTGATGAACTGTCAACAAAATGGAAGAAGGACAATGGCAAACCTTGTCCCAGCTGCAGATCATACATCGAGGTCAGTTGCTTTTATTACAGTTCATGCCTGTCTAGCAGTGGATGATGTTAATGTCCATTTTCTCAATCTGCACAACACTAGTCTGATGTCCTGAAGCATTGCGATGTATTCAAACACTTCACAAAGCACCTCTTATGTACCTGTCTTAAGCCATGCACACACTACTTTAATTGGTGGTAAAGTTAATTATGAGCAGGTTCATCTGTAAGGAACTGCTCCTCAGATGATTTTAAAGCCAGCTTACTCACAAAGCCCAACAAATGTATCTTTCTGTCTTACAAATGCAGTGTGGATCCATTTTGTATTGTATTGTATTTACATATTTCTATAATGCCTTTCCAAGTATGACCTAATGAGAGGCACTCTCAGTGTGAAAAGCCCAATTGGAATAGAAAAGTCTTAAGAATACAGGCAGAAATAGAAGCATCCCGAGTTGAAATCAAAGAGCGAGTCAGAGAGCCATTTAAATGCGGTTAGTTTGCACACCATTCAGCTTAACCCAAAGTGGTGTTATGTCTCCACTCTCCATGGTTATTACCTTGACATACCACAGTGGACTGCCAGTGTTAGTGTACCATACAAAAACTCTCGGAGTACTGGCAATCATTGCTCGCAAGGTCCTGGCTTGGTCTTGGTTACTTTGCAATGCGTTCTATTTGTCCAAAAGGTGAAGCGTCCGTGTTTGTATCATCTCCAACGCTAGGATGTGCATCCTGCGGTGATACGTTTCTGTGTTGGTGACATGCATTGTGTAGGGAATTCATATTATCATCCCTATAAAACCACTGCTATAAAGCATCGAGTTTCATCTCCAAGTCCTTGGTATGTGTTCTGGTCCCAGCTGCATAGTGCAGGATGGGTAGTATATATGTATCGTAAACAGTTGGAGTTTCATGTCCAGCTAGCTGTTATTGTTCCATGTTCCTCATAGAAGGCTGTTCGTGTAAGCCACGTTCTGCTAGCGATGTAATAGTAGAGAGTGATAAACTGACATAAGTGGCACTTCTAAAAGCTGGTGCTTTACTCAAGGAAATGGTATGCAGGCTTATTTAGTAACAGAACTTTAGTCGTGTCTTGTTTTCTTTCAGAAAATGGGAGGTTGTCACAAAATGCACTGCTGCATGTGCAACAGTTATTTTTGCTGGCTGTGCTTGACAGTCCTCTCTGGAGACAAACCATACACCCATTTTAGTGATGAAAGTTCACCATGTTGCAACAAGCTGTTTCTTGGAGTTGAGACTGAACAGGACGCACCTTATCTTCTTGAAGAGGATGACGATTATTATGATGAAGATGCAGGGCCTCAAGATCAATGGGTTAACCATGAGGAGCAAGATCCATTGCAAGCCTACAGTTATGAACAACCTGAGGAAACTCTGTTAGATCTTGCATATGAAGGCGAATATTTGTATGAATCTCATGTCCTTGGGTTAAATGAAGATGGTGACTTGGAACGAGTGATAGGAGGAGGTGATCAGGAGTGGGAAGAGTTCAGACTATCTGTTGTCAATATGCAACAACAACTTTTGGAAGTAGCCGGTTACCATCCAGAAAGTCTTCAACAAGACGACAGTGATCAGCAGCTGCTTGAAGGAGAAGTCCGCTATCCAGAGGAGAAAGCCTGAGAGCTTGTAATGTGTATACGATGCGACTTTATGATCAGTATGAAGGTTACTACTTGAATGGGCTTGAGAGAAGATGGTGTCAGGAATAAGTTGTAGGAGAAAGCTTCAGGATGAGTGGTGTAATGGTTGCGTGCACATTTTCAATGTGTGACTTTGAACTTGACTTTTGAGACCCATCATTATTTTCCATGAGTTGCTTTTTTAAATTGGAGACGAACACAACTTACACTTTTCAGTTTACAGTTTAATTTTATATCTAATTAATGAGCTGTGTTAAATATTAATCATATCTAAACTGTGTACTTGTCTGTTAATATACTTCAACTCTAGAACATTCCATAACACATTACATGGATTGAGCTCGTATATTATGAGTTTTGAGCAGATCTGGATATTGACATTCTGATTAAAGAACACAAAGGCAGCATCTTTGAGTGAATTACTTTTCCCTCGTTTCTGCTTCAGTTTTCTTCAAACAAACTGCTTTAGGAAGCATGGGCTTTTCTGTATGTCCTAGGAATTAATGCATAAACTTAAGCATAAATGTTGTGGCTGGAAATTTGGTGGAATTTGCAATAAAGTACCCAGTTATTAATTTTGATGCAATTGTGCCATTTCTGTTGTATTGCAGTGATCCTGGTGATAACCATATTTTAAGTTAAGCACACAGCAACGTTAGTGAATAGTGGAAGTTGTTTATAGAGTAACTAACTCACTTTGCTCCATAAAACAGTTTGGTAATATATATTTAGTTGAACTAAGAATAAGTTTCTACTCGTGTTTTGTTTTGTCGTTTATGATCTTTTTAAGTTTTTGTATCATTATCAAGTTAATGTGCTTGTTCAATTTCTGATTATTATGTGGGGCATATAATTAGCTGATCCAGTGATGTATGCTAGGTTTCTGAGATAATTTCTTAATATTTAACTTGAGCTTGAATTGTGAACGTGTTAGTTATTTTATAACTTAATTTTTGCTAGAAGATGCTATTTCTGTGTTCATGACCAGATGAGAGCCTTATAGTTTAAAGTTCACTAGAGTGATTAACCTGTTATGCAAGTACAGTATTTGGTTTCATTCCTGTGTATTAGTTTTGCAGTCAGTTGCAATGACCAAAGAACTTCAGTAATTATTGACTTTTCAATTATGTGATTCAGACGTAATATAACTTTAGTCTGTCACACTGATGTTGCACTTGTTTTTGTTGTTCGTATAATTATGAAAGTATTGTGGTTTTGAAATTTTTTTGAGTATCGACGAGGACTTGCAGTTCAGTTCTGATTTAAATTAGTTCTGCTGATAGATAACATTGAATCACTAGCCTGGATGTATGTTGTTACATTAAATTAAAACAAATTACTCTGTTTTCACAGCATTCATAGCAATTTTATTAGCAATTATTCATGTTAACAGACACATGTGTGCCCAATTTTTAAATCACCAATATTTTACGTTTCATTATTTTCCATGGCTGTATCTATATTTAGAATTGGATCTATTACATTAAGTCTTCACTTCCAAACTCCTAACTCTGATTAACGAGGAGGAGGGGTCGGAACCCTATAATTGGACCGTGAATTCGCCAGTTCGTATTTCACCAAAAGAGTTTCTCAAGAGGGCGGATATCAGAAGAACCAGCAGCAGCAAGAGCACGATCGTCAAAATCCTACATAAGAAGAATAAGGCGTTTACAGGTTCGGCCCAAGCGTCGATTTCATGCTACGATTCAGGGTTTGAATTGTTAAATTTGAACTGGGGTGTTTACAAATTGTTACATGTCGGGATGTCCCGACTAGAATTTTACGAGCCTGAAACCGGTTTACGTGTAGGGTCCTATGGGCTGAATCATAGAGGGTGACTGGGTGTGGACATCACTGAAACCTAGGCGGGGGGGTGTTTGCTTGACCCCAGTTTTAATTTTGAGAATTAACTGGCGGGTTGAAAATGAATTTGAGGGTTGAACCTCCCAAACCAACCCCGGATAATTCAATTAGTGCAAGGATCGCTCTCTTCGCCGCATGTCTTTCACCTACTACAGACTTTCATCGCCTGCAGGCCTATTGCTGCGTTTGTGGTAGGAGCCGTGTAACGTCATCAACAGCACATTAGGCCTACTGGTGCCTGCAGTTCGGTTGTGTTAGCTTCGTTACATCAGTAATGAACGTAGACCGTGTCTCGTGAGCCTCTGTAAGTGAGCGCGAGGACCGTGGTGTGCTTCCAAATGCTGGTTTATTTCAGATATTTAAATCTTGGGCTTGCACTGTGCGTGTACGGGAACCGTAAGTGGCGGTACCAGTGAGGAAGGATCTCCAATATTCGCTCTATGAATCGAGTACGTTTTCATTTTAATCAAAAGTAACCGACGTGACCGTGCTATGTATACTCCAAATCATTTCCACAAGTCATTGCATTGAAGAATATCTGCTCTAATGTTCCTTTTGTATCTCAAATGATTTATACCTATGTCCCTGAGTTACTTTGTTCGTATGATTCTGATTCATAAAGCCTATCCGAGCATACTGCCTCTTTTCCAGTAATAACTTTATTTGCTTCAATTAGGTCTCTTGCTTCTTCTCTCCAATGTTGTTAGTCTTTTCAACCTTTCATCGTAACTGTTCACTTACGCTTTGACTTCCTTGGTTTGCTCCATAACTAATTCCCATCATAGCTAATGCTAAAATGCTTCCCCGACACTTGCATTCTCCGCCAAATTTTCATAGGATGTAATCACCAAGTCCAAATTAATGACTCCTTTGGTTGGCTTTATGATATGCTGCTGTTGCTTAGAGTTTAGTCAGCTGATTCGATAGCATCTGGTACCATGCAGCAAAATCTCACAAGCATCATATACGTGCTTAGTTGAATTTCACACTGCCTAAGTGGGTGTAAGTGAGATCACAGTAGGCCTAAGATGTCTTAGCACTAGGCCTATAGTCGAAAATGTCGCTTTCACGGCTAGCCAAAAAAGCAACTGTAAATTTGCTCAATCCAGCTGTTAGGCCTAACCACAAAAGTTGCGACTAGGGATGCCTAATCGAAAACCAAAACTTTCTAAAGCGCTACCGTAAAGCTAAGTGCAGAGCATCAGACTATTCACAGCGTCTACCGTTATAGTCAAAATTGGGGAGTCAAAAGTAAACCCATCAGACTGCCCATTTTGGGTGGGGCATCGTTCACCCCTCTGACCCATTTGTCAATGCCCGTGCCGATCCTTTTGAAGGAGCATTTGCAAGCACCAATAATTCAACAAATCGATAGAAGCAACAAAATTAATTTGCAACCGAAAATTCATAGCAGGCTCGTGAGCATTAGGCCTACTCCTGGAAGAAAATTCAGTTTCATAGGAACTAAACTCATGGAACCCTTTTACCTATAAGGCTTTCAAGAGTAAAGCCTTCCGGATGGGAACTTGAAACTGTATGTAAGCCTAATCGAAAGTCCATGGCTTCAAACTGATGCCAGCACGTGGATGCAGGTATCTCAAAGTGGAGAGAGGAAGAGCTGATGATGATCACTGCTGCCAGAAGAGGAGACAAGAGAGAACGACACTGACAGAGATGAGGGCCGTCAGAGTGAGCCAGAAGAAGAGTCGATCCATGATCCTTGCTAATTGTTTCCACTCCTGCAGTTCAATATTAATTAAGAGTCCGCTGTCGAGCAGCTCGTCTTCCTCTTCCTCCTCCTTCAGATCGAGAGTGCTGTGTAGGTCGCTGTTGTTGGATACCGTGAGGTAGCACTTCCCTCCGGCGGCACGACTCTCGTTCTTCCGTTCCGCCATCAAGGACGTCGATCTCAGCGACGACATCCGGTGGCTGGTCCCCGCCATGTGGTGGTGGCGCTCGGAGGCGGGGGCCTGGTTTCCACGCGAGGTGTAGATCTGCTCGGCAAGGCGTCGAGTGGCGGAGAAGGGCAGACGACTGCTGCAGTCCTTGGCGGTCGTCGCTGCCATCGAGTCCCTTCGTCTTCTCTGGTTCAGCTGGTCGATGACCCTCTGCGTGTTGTAGGCGGAGTAGATGAAGTCGTTGGGGGTGTACACGGACGACTTGCGCCGGTCCTGAGGGAAGATGGTGGCGTGCTCAGTCGAATACATGCACATGAGACGACCGAGGCCGACCAAAGCGAAGGACCTCAACCAGCGAGGAATGGGACGACACTCGTTGCGGTGGTGAAGGTTGAGGACGAGAACGGTCAGCATCACCGACCAAGTGTTCATCAACATCACGAACGTCGTATAGACACCTACACAATAAGATGCACTTGTATTGTAGGCTTATGTATAGGCTTTGGTCTACCATGCGATACACCACCCTTGATTAACACGAGAAATGCGGGTTACATGCCAAGCGCCAGAGGCGAAAACAGATGCGGGTTTTGGGGCAGAGCTATATGGTCTCGAGACAGTGTCTCGGTCTCGAGACATCTCGAGACAGTTGTTTAGTGTCTCGGTCTCGGTCTCGAGGTAGTGTCTCGAATTTTTAGAAACTGTCTTGAAGTGAAAGTCTTGTTCTGTCTCGAACAAGCGGTCTCGATAAGTTTTGCGGTAACTGTCTTACAATTTTGCGCTAGAAACTTAAACCGGAATTTACGAAAAACGGTAATTTTGGTTAACGCAAGAGTCACATGATACTGAAATCAATTCAATTGTCTTAAAGTGGACAAGTTTGCGTTTACGCAATTTGAAGTTAGGGCCATTGACAAACAATTGGCTATTAGTTTGTCATTGATGTAAAATCATCAAAACCGAAACGATCGGAACAACTTCGAGTTTCTCAGGGTTAGTAAGGATATGCGCAAATTTATAATTTCCTTTAGTATCGAATTTGCTTGTTTAAAATCGTCTAAAAGATTTCAAACGTGCTTTTCTGTATACTATTCAGAAGATAGGCCGAAGAATAAATATCGAAAAAGACAAAACTCGGCAATATAAAAACTGTTCTTGGGAATTGATACGATATACATTATAATTAAATTTTAAATTGAAATTACAAATAAACCTTAATCCCGAAAACTGATACATTAGTATTTCACAGCCTTTTATATAGGATCACTTGTCTTTTACTGTCTCGAAATGTCTTGAACCTAGTATCTCGGTCTTGGTCTCGGCACCTCACTGTCTCGGTCTCGGCATCTCACTGTCTCGGTCTCGTCTTGGTCTTGAAGTTCAAAGTCTTGCATACAACACTGGTTGGGTGAGCTAATTAAGCGGTTCAATAAGATCAAGTAAACAATTATCAAACGAGCAACTATACAAGACATGCATACACTGTACGTACATACATTAATGCACACCTAATTCGCGTGCATTCATAATAGCATGAAATTACATGTGCTGCGGTTTATGCTGTTGACCTTGGAGATGGTTGTGCAAGACAGTTAAGGAAGAGAAATGAACCATGACCATCTGATAAACGACGGACTCTCTTGAGTTCAACCCACTGACTCCGTTCCCTTCTTCTTCTTCTTCTTCTTCTTCTTCTTCTTCTTCTTCTTCTTCTTCTTCTTCTTCTTCTTCTTCTTCTTCTTCTTCTTCTTCTTCTTCTTCTTCTTCTTCTTCTTCTTCTTCTTCTTCTTCTTCTTCTTCTTCTTCTTCTTCTTCTTCTTCTTCTTCTTCTTCTTCTTCTTCTTCTTCTTCTTCTTCTTCTTCTTCTTCTTCTTCTTCTTCTTCTTCTTCTTCTTCTTCTTCTTCTTCTTCTTCTTCTTCTTCTTCTTCTTCTTCTTCTTCTTCTTCTTCTTCTTCTTCTTCTTCTTCTTCTTCTTCTTCTTCTTCTTCTTCTTCTTCTTCTTCTTCTTCTTCTTCTTCTTCTTCTTCTTCTTCTTCTCTTCTTCTTCTTCTTCTTCTTCTTCTTCTTCTTCTTCTTCTTCTTCTTCTTCTTCTTCTTCTTCTTCTTCTTCTTCTTCTTCTTCTTCTTCTTCTTCTTCTTCTTCTTCTTCTTCTTCTTCTTCTTCTTCTTCTTCTTCTTCTTCTTCTTCTTCTTCTTCTTCTTCTTCTTCTTCTTCTTCTTCTTCTTCTTCTTCTTCTTCTTCTTCTTCTTCTTCTTCTTCTTCTTCTTCTTCTTCTTCTTCTTCTTCTTCTTCTTCTTCTTCTTCTTCTTCTTCTTCTTCTTCTTCTTCTTCTTCTTCTTCTTCTTCTTCTTCTTCTTCTTCTTCTTCTTCTTCTTCTTCTCTTCTTCTTCTTCTTCTTCTTCTTCTTCTTCTTCTTCTTCTTCTTCTTCTCTTCTTCTTCTTCTTCTTCTTCTTCTTCTTCTTCTTCTTCTTCTTCTTCTTCTTCTTCTTCTTCTTCTTCTTCTTCTTCTTCTTCTTCTTCTTCTTCTTCTTCTTCTTCTTCTTCTTCTTCTCTTCTTGAGATCAACGACAATGGCCATTATTGTTCATAACTCATCATTTTCATTGTCTTCTTATTTCCATTGTCGTCTGTCGTCCATTGAATTACAACACCGAGGACATCCATTCCTCAGCACAGACCTCTGGCCGACCCTCTACCCCAATCAACATAAATCGCAGCACATGCCTTTTCATACAACTTTGAATGATGTCTATGGTATGCATATACATGCGTACATACGTACTACGCACGTACGTATGTATCTATGTATGCGTGTGTGCGTGCGTGTGTAGGCCTGTGTCTTTGTGCATGCGTGTATGCATTCTTGTGTATATAGGGCCTAGTTGATTACACTTCTTGTTTGGGTTCTGCCGAAAAGTTTTGCTCCGTTAATCACATGTATAATACAACGAACTTGTCGCTCAACAAATCAGGAATGGTCACAGCTGTGAATAAATAATGCCGAGCAACTGAAATTAGCGGCGAGCACCTAATGGAGAGTTATGGTAATTGCTAATTTTGTTGGACAGTAGGACCTTTCGACAAAGCAACAGCACACAAGGTAAACAGTTCTATAATCAAGAGCTCTGTTGTCTTGCGATTTAACTTATAATGCCTGAAAATGCTCTTTACGACATGTTAATTCGCCACTGGACGTGGCGCCAAAATAGTGCCAGTTCTTAAGCCTGGAAAATTTGGAGGGCGACGTTTAGGCACTGGAATTACTATACGCACGCTTTGTTACAATGCCATGAAGAGGAAAGCGAACGACAGAGGGAGTTGGAAAGAAAGGAGGGGAGACAAGAATCGTCCATGTCACAAACCTAGCTTATCGGCAGAGGGCTGAAGAAAAAGGGAAGAAGAAGATAATGTGATATGCCTTTGCTGAATAAAGATAGGGTCTATAGATGCGCTCACTATGCAAATCATACAGTTCTGTATTATGGCTCATAATTATTATGTATGTTAAAACGACTTTTTACATAAGCAAAGCAAACCGAGTAGGCCTAATATAATGTTATAGATCTAGAACATTTATATAGCGCTCCCACAGGCTGTACATTGGAAGACACTCACCGAACAACGGCAACGTTTCTGACGTCTTTGGAAGGTCTCCGATAGAGAGAGCATGAAGACGGAGAAGGAGAGAAGAATAGAGATACCGAGCGAGATCTTTTCTCCTTGGTCGGGGGGAGAGAGAAACGTGATGAGCGTCAGTGACGACAGCATGACGCACGGTAGGATGAGGTGAGAGTGAAAAACGGTGCCTTCTCGTCATCGCAATCGTAGCCGCTACCTTTGAGAATCGGATGTATGGACTGCCTACGTAGCTGAATTCTTTGCGACTGACCGTCGTCTGAACGATGTTCCATTCGCCGCTCTTGTTGTAATCGTCCAGACAGACGACGTCGCTAGAGTTAGTCAGATTCACCTTTCGTTAACATAACAATTTTTATATAATATTTTTAGTCATGCACATTCATCAGGATGAAGATTGTTCCTCCGATAGAAATCAATCTAGTAGATCAATTTATAATAAAGTCTTATATATATATAATATGGATTATATATATATATATATATATAATATATATATATATATATATATATATATATATATATATATATATATATATAGGCGCTGTTATCTTAAACCTATTGCTCAATGCTGTGGCATATGCCGCTTATCTATAGCGATGATATTCATGTAAGTAGGCTAAACGAAGTGTGCTTCAATAGTCTATAAAATCACGCTTTAAAATCATAGTGACGCCTGAAATAATATTGACACCTCAAATCAAATAACGCTTTAAAATCATAATTAATCGCACTTCAAAGTGGCAATTAGGGCACGATTCTAAATTACAATCTCTTGAACAAGAGCCATAAGAATCATTCATTATATTGATTCTGAATATGGAAATAGGCCCTACACATACATCTATAATGCAAAAAAACATCATATTAACAGGCTGCTGAAGGCGATAATCGTGACATTTATAAGCGACCGGATTTTTATTTTATTTTATTTTATTTTTATTTAGAATCAAAAGGTCGTCGAAATGCGAGATGTCTTCAGAAATCTGAAAGTCTTGTAAGCTGATAGACTCCTGCGTACAATTAGAACCTAAGCACCTGTTGGAGAGTACGTCTACGTGTTGTTTCTCTTTCACGTCTTGCCTGTGACCGACGTTCATTCGCAGTAGCCTAACTGTTAGTAATCTACATGACATTGTATTCAGATGTAGGCGTCTACAAAAGTAACTACATGCAGGCTAGATTATCATCTCCTCGTAGCAAATCTTCCACCTTTTCCTCTCAAATTGACAGTGCATCTCTTCCACTCTGTTTACGGTTCTAACTTCTAAGTCTTCCTTGTCGTCTGCCTGCAGCGTTCACTTATGAATTTTATGAGCGTATATAATTAATTAGCAAGTCGTATTTTTTTATTGTCTACTGTTGCTGACAAGCGATTGAAGAGATAGCTTGAATAAGTGCTTAGACTGTGCGCAAGGTTATAGACACCTACACGCAGAGGCCTATATTGATCACGAGGCCTCAGATTTTGCACAGACTAACCTTGAAACTGGTGTATGTCCAGGTACCAAAGATTATGGAACATGTCTGTTTATCGTAAGGGTAGAAAGTGATGTCGATCTGACAAGACGTTTCGAAGACTCCCGCTGGCTCCCAGCGAACCAAGCCGGTGTTCGTTATGATTGCACGGTATTGAGAGAAGTCAGGAAACTGATACTCTACTCTATCAATCAGAAACAGGATTTAGATTAGAGCAAGAGGAGGAGAGGACGTGGAGGGAGAAGGGGAAGTGGATGATGACGTAGAGAAAAATGAAAGTGAAATTGGAATTAGAAGGAGGAAAAAGGAGACAATCAGTATAAAGAGGAGGATAGCAATATTGTGAGAAACAGACGTAGGAAAATGAGTAGGATGAAGAGGCCAAGACGACAATGAAGAAAATATCCGAAGGGTCATGAACCTAAACATAGAACGAAAAAGAACAGACAAAGAATCGATGAAAGAAGATGAAGAACAGGAGGAATAGAAGGAGGATAAAGAAGAAGAGATGATGACGAGGAGAATTATGACGATGATGATGATGAAGAAGGTGATGTTGATGTTGATGATGATGATGATGACGACGACGACGATGATGGTGATGGCAGCAAGGAAGAAGATGACGACCCATCGGTGGGTCTACTGATTGTTATGGCTTTATTTAAGCGGAATTCCGTCCTTTCTGAATCATCCGTTTGTTCCCCAATACCTGGCTAATAAGCTTACTTCATTAGATCGATTCTGTTAACAACAAACGATGGTAATAAAGTAGCAAAAGAAAGGAAAAGAGGAGGAAGAAGATGAAGAAGAGGAGAGAATGAAGAACACATTAGTAATATCAACGCCTTAAAATAACCCGAACCACAAATAGGCCAACATTAATTTAAATTCATGAAACTGTTTTATAATAATGTTTTAGCTTTTAACTTGTTGGCTATTTGTTTATTAATAATTGTCATACATCCTGACCGTAATCGCGTTTTAGGATCTGTGGCAGTGTTGACATTTATCCTACGCATAAAATGCCACTCATGGATTTAGAATGGCCAATTACACGCAGGCAATAAACAATGAATCTAAGCAGTTATAAAACAGCTTAAAAAAGCTCGAATTAAATTAAGCCTCTTGAATTAGTTTATAGCATTTCCATTGTTTTGATTCTTATTCTTCTTCTCCTTTTGCTTATCCTCTTTCTCTTTCTTCTTCTTCTTCTTCTTCTTCTTCTTCTTCTTCTTCTTCTTCTTCTTCTTCTTCTTCTTCTTCTTCTTCTTCTTCTTCTTCTTCTTCTTCTTCTTCTTCTTCTTCTTCTTCTTCTTCTTCTTCTTCTTCTTCTTCTTCTTCTTCTTCTTCTTCTACTTGTTCTGTTACCATTTGCTTTCTTCTTCTTCTTCTTCTTCTTCTTCTTCTTCTTCTTCTTCTTCTTCTTCTTCTTCTTCTTCTTCTTCTTCTTCTTCTTCTTCTTCTACTTGTTCTGTTACCATTTGCTTTCTTCTTCTTCTTCTTCTTCTTCTTCTTCTTCTTCTTCTCCTACTACTATATGCTCTTGGTTGGCCACGGCAACAAATTACTTGATTTGAAGTAGGTATACAGTGGGTCTAATCTAACATATCAGTTCTCATTTATACATGTAATAGGCCTATATAGCATACACTGTGTGTCAAGTATGCCCATTAGTACTAGACCAACATGCACACCAAGATATCATATTATCATTAATATCATTGATACTAGACCAACATGTACATTAAGATATCATTATTATATACTCCATGTGCCTCTATATAGCTACATTTATACGCTGCTTATACATTGTGCAATACAATGTTATAAGGCTTTTTTAAGCACAATGCACACTCGTATACTTTGGTTAACAAAATGTAGAGAAGTGAACATTCGTACGCATTGATTAGCGCTAATTCAGGCGTCCAGATGAGAGGAGAATCGACGACGAACTGCGTCATGTTATCGAATTCCTCCGCCTCCCACGTCAACCGGTCATCTCGCCACTCCTTCAACAGACACACGAAATCTCGGCGATGTAGGCCTACAGATCGAGTAACGCCGCACAGAATAAATAGACCCAATCATAACCCGATTACTGGTAAGTAGCTATTGAAAATCATGAAAATCAACTAAGCACTGAATACATAGCCTACATAGACCTACGCTAACGACAGGCATATGTTAGAGTGATTCCTCTGGATAGGTTGGCGCTGTCTAACACCATATACTTGCATTCGTCATATATATATATATATATATATATATATATATTCGCAGGATACAATCTGACTCTTGATCACTTGCTTTTACATTGTTATTGATTACAGGCTAATAGCAAAGTGAGAAACTACTTGTTCTGTTATCATTTTTATGACAGCACTGTAAAGATTGGCTTCATTGGCATTCGGCAACCTTACTGTTGAAGGCGTCTTCAACGTCTTCTGACACCAGCGCTATGTCGCAAGGGTGCTATATAAATGCCTAGACCGCTCTTAACTCTTTCTCTCAGAAGCTATGTATAGCATGAAGTACTGGAATATAGATACATATCATGATATCAAGCTATTTATTACCTCAATTGATCTCAACTGACCTGCATTTATCTGACCTGAAATTCACCCCACATAGAAACCACGTTTTTATATCTATCCTTATTGCACCAAACAACGACAACACAAAGCAGTAACAACAAAGAAAACACAAGTGCATGACTTAAGACATCATCTAGGTTTCATATAAGACTATAAGTCAAATGGATATTTTGCGGTGAACGAACTAGGTCGAGGTTAATCTTGTCTGCGATTTGATGGAAGCTAGTCATCTGCGCATTGCATCCAACTATGAAATGGTCTGAGAAAGAAATTATCATCTAGGGCCTAATGCATTCATGCGATAACGGAGATTATGAAAGTTATGGTCCATGGAGTTAATTGATGACGGTGGCAAATTTGCCTTTAACTGTGGTGTACGGGAGAGTGTGGTTGCGAAAAGAATAGATCTAAATAGACCGCTCTTAACTCTTTCTCTCAGAAGCTATGTATAGCATGAAGTACTGGAATATAGATACATATCATGATATCAAGCTATTTATTACCTCAATTGATCTCAACTGACCTGCATTTAATCTGACCTGAAATTCACCCCACATAGAAACCACGTTTTTATATCTATCCTTATTGCACCAAACAACGACAACACAAAGCAGTAACAACAAAGAAAAACACAAGTGCATGACTTAAGACATCATCTAGGTTTCATATAAGACTATAAGTCAAATGGATATTTTGCGGTGAACGAACTAGGTCGAGGTTAATCTTGTCTGCGATTTGATGGAAGCTAGTCATCTGCGCATTGCATCCAACTATGAAATGGTCTGAGAAAGAAATTATCATCTAGGGCCTAATGCATTCATGCGATAACGGAGATTATGAAAGTTATGGTCCATGGAGTTAATTGATGACGGTGGCAAATTTGCCTTTAACTGTGGTGTACGGGAGAGTGTGGTTGCGAAAAGAATAGATCTAGAGTTTAACGACAGCTTTTGACAGCAGTGGTCGTTGCCGTCGGCGTAAATTATTTTGCCACATTAGTAAAGCTCTTTGTGGCAAGGAAAAAGAACGCAGCTCATGCAAAATTTGTAGCAATGGACAAAATCAGGACGATGTTTGATTTTAGGCGATGATGTTCTGGAGGTCCAGCAAAAGTAGCATTTGACGATATTATTCATAACAGCTAATCGCGTCGTAATCGTAATCTCGATAATCAGCTTATTCGCAATGTAAATCTTTGAAAATTTCACAGCGACCATGAATGCCACGTCAGGGAGACAAGCTTATTCACCGGCGTTAAGGGGCTTGCTAAGGGGCTTAGTCAAAGAAAAATCAATAGACACGTAGGATAAATGAAATCTGGTAGAGGTCCGGGTCGAAAGGGTCAGGCAGGCAGTAGTGACCGACCGAAATCATATTTTTGTTTCGGCCGAAAACGAAACTAATACGAAACTGCAATGTCAATTTCGGCCGAAAACATAAATGCCTGCACATGTCAACAAATATATATAGTCTATATCGTCACCACTGACGATGATATGTATTTGTGTGCAGGTATATGTGTGGGTCTGTACTATATATATATTTATATAGTATAGGCATATATATATATATGAATATATATGTATATGTGTATATATATATATATATATATATATATATATATATATATATATATATATATATATATGTAACGCCTACCGGCACGAACTACAATCTATAGGAGCCATCGGCTAAGCACAACAGTTGAAGGAATATGATTCTAATTAAGCGGATCGACCGATGCGACTGAAAGCATTTCCTTAAGACTGAGCGCATTTCGCCCTCTCCGGGTTGACAATATTACTTTCCATATTACAAAGAGAGAACTCTACGCGTTAAACTCAAAGATTTCATACTTATAATACCATACAGGATGCAACTCTACTTGCCAGATTACGTAACACCGGCGGTAGACACTAATTTTTCAGTTTCGGATTGTGCTAAAAATGATTTTTGTTTTCGACCGAAAACGAAACTGGAACAAAACTGCCAATACAAGTTTCGGCCGAAAACGAAAATGAAGCCGAAATTCGGTCGTTATCTAGCAGACAGACAGTCAGACGGCTATTGCAGGGTTGACGGTGGTTAGATTTGAAATGGCGAGGGAGGTGAGAGGAGGAGGAGGAGGATGAATCTGGAAAGAAACCATTAAAAGCAGTAGGCCCTATTTTCAGTTTTAAGCAGCAAGAGGTTAGGTTTTTGTGAATTCGTAGGTTGGATCGGATATATTTGTTGTAATTTTGGATGGAGTTTATTCCAGTGAAACGGATCAGCTGCAGAGGCTGTGGAGCGATCTGCAACTGTTATAAGCGATGAGTTAGCGGTGGGGCGGACAATTATTGTTAGGACGGCAGAATAGCGGGTTGAGTGAACTGGCTGCATGGATCGTGGTCAATTGACTCAAACGTCTAAATACTACGTAACTTACCCATCGATTTTACTATAGAACTCGCTAAATTCCATCTGAGATGCCTATAACTGCTTTGCCTCAGGGCACGGAATTTTTTACATAGGGGCCCGACATTTCTGTCGGCGGGCCTCAGGCCTGCATAATCCCGAGGTAGCTAGGCTACACACGGATTGCAAGTTTGACCATCTATAAACTGACACTGGACACAGCTTAAATCATTATAAATAAATTGGACATGTTTTCTTATATAAAGGGGCGATATGCGTATACAGACAGAGAGATAGATACACAAGCAGACAGACAGACAGACAGACAGACAGATACACAGACAGAGACATTTCTCGGATATTTGGCTATAAATAGTCAGAGAAAGCACGCACAGCAGATTAGTTGGCCTACATGTAAGCCTGCCAGTAGGGTGTCTATTGACATTGTGAAGTCCCTAATTGTCGTGGGTGGAATAAGCGGATTTAGCGGATGAAAGAAAAGTCACGCAGCACAACCAGAAGCAGAAGCAGCAGTCACGGAAATCCAACGGACTACCAAGAGTCTAAGATGACTGCGGAGGCCTACATGCACCATGCCACGTGAGGTTTCAGATGTGGCGCTAGATCTGCGTGTTAACACTGAACGTTGCTAGCGCCTTCGTGAGGTTCTTACAAAGCGCTATATAAATGGTCATATGGATACAAACAGTGACCACGCGCTGCACATACATGTTAACAAGGAGCAATAATTACCAGAAAGGAAGGAACGCAACAGGGGATCAACAGAGGATTTTTCCACGACAGAAGAACACAACACACGAGTATTAATCTGCCACATGAAGTCAATTCCAGCCAAAATCTCAGGTACTGAATGTCAAGGACAATTCAATGTAACGTATTATGCATAATTCGGGCAATAGGCGGTCTTACGAAGAAGTGAATTACCCTAAGTTGGCTTATTTATAATCGCTTCCGACACACACACAGAACTTGTGATATTGAGTAAGCCGAGTAATTATAACCTGTTGGGCGAAACCTATCAGTAACTTCCAGACGGCATAATTATTCACAATTAAGCTTATACTTACGATGCTGTATCATAGCCTATAACGCAGACGAAGTGCGCATAAAAACGGCAGGGGAGTAGACATTTTTATCCGTTGAACTCAAAGCGAGGATCCACAAGCTAATGATGGAGAGCCATCAGAGGCTACCATAATAAATATAGCCAGTAGCCAATGCTAGTAAAAGCCTTCGGTACGAAATTTAACGTGTGCTTTGTCGTTAGCAGACAATAATTATTAGCTAATTAATTTAAGAAACACGATGATAGCTATTGGAGAAATAATGACGTGTTGGCAATAAGGGTATACTCACCAAGAAATTTATTGGCCGCACGCACGCAACATGTGTGCAAGTGTAGGGCCTACAAGCTGAAACCCGTAAGGGCCTACTAAACTTACATAGGAATGCCAACGTAACATTAACAGCACTACATAACTCAGTTCAACTATAAAGGGAACATAATTTGGAGATTTATACAGGAGAATGACTCTACATAGGAGAACAAATCATTCGATTCCGTGCAGGCAGAGCGGGTGCTAGGGCCGCCAAACCTCCTAGTTGGTGGGGAGGAGAGCTCATGCTTAAAAGGGCCCCCAAGTGCAGTTATCCATATAACTGCACTTGGGGACCCTTTTAAGCATGAGCTCTCCTCCCCACCAACTCTCATTATGCCTATTTGTGACTATCTCTTTCTGAAAGTCACGCAACGGATAATAAAAAACGAAGGATAAACGGGTTATTAAGCGAATTAATTAGCAAATTATATTGCTTCCAGAAGTTCCAGGTCGTATATCATCTGTGATGTGATATATATAATGATGTCTTACAAGGCTTGAGAGGGCGTGAAGTGCCATTGCGCTGTCCCGGCGTCACAGTGATCGTGAAAGTCAGAAATAGAGCATTATACCTTAGAAAACGCTAATTTGTGTGCTAACCGATTTATCATTCACGTGAGCTATTCGAAGAAGATCGCGAATTACAAATGTATTAGCAAATCATTTACAAGTCAAACAGTAAATTTTCAATCAGCCATTAACTTTGGCCATGCAGATGAAGAGGATATATACACGTAGGGCCTAAACCGATAATACCCGACCTAAGCGTTTTGATCAAAAAACTGATGGGTAACCTCGAACTTAGCCATTGAGACATCCAGCGGGTTCTGGTTGGAGACAAACATACAACAACGTTCATCTGCAAGATTACGTATCTTTTGAATATTCTATCGCGGATTCGATTTTCAAGGGTTATATGCAAGTCGTGAAATTTTATAACTAAACAGATTACTTTTAGGCTATCGATCTGGCCTACTTGTCATTATAATTTTAGATTCAACGATCATTAGGACATTCACTGGTATGGCCTGCAAATAATTTTAAAAAACCAGATTATCTTAGGCTATAGATGTGGCTAATTAAATATTCTAAAACGATACTGGTTATTATTATATTATATAAATATATATAGGCCTATAACGCGTTTGCATATAGGCCTATGTTGTGTATGGAGACTAATAATAATAATATTCTAAAGCTAATTAGAGTATCTAGGCTATAAACAGATGACATACCACTATCAACCATCCGTAGCTTTTGAAGACTTGTACTTTTTCATCCTGCATGGAAAACGCAAACAGATGATCAGTTAAGCAAGCATGCACTCCCAGCTACAAAAGCTCTTCGATGCAGATTGTATTTTTAATATGTACATGTAGTTTAGCCCACAACCGCGAATTGTTTACAGCATGCGTCATTACCATCGCGTCGTCGTCATCATCATTGCCATCACCGTCCGTCTCGTACAGATAAGCAATGGCTATAACAAAATCCTTCCATTATAACGGCAAATAGCTGATCTGTCCTATGAATTCTTCAAAACCTGACCGTTTGCTGTCTCCTCGTGTGTAGGTAGAACTGCTGCTTCACAAATTGTAGGTCTATACCCTGATTCGTCTCATTCTCCCTACCTCCGTCGCTGTTTCAACTCTAAACACCGTCGACATTAACTAGTCGTCTGACTATCTGCCAGCCGTGCTCTCTCAAGCGTCTCTGAATCGGCTGGTTCCCGCGACTTCGCTTTTTGGCGGGGCTATAGAAATGTCACATAGATTAATAATGACCTACAATTCTACAGGTACCTATATCGATGGCTGAGAATGACAAGAATAACAAGGCTCTACGATCTGCCTTAGATTATACATTGGAATTTTGTAGGGGTCTAAATGCACCTAACCGACGTAACTCTATAGCTACGTCGGTTTAGTGCATTTAGACCCCTACAAAATTCACAGCTGATCTTGGCGTTAAATTGTCGCTGAGTTCGCTCGCTTCTTTACTTGCGAAGCATGTCTTTGTCTGAGTAACGGATGCGCCTTTCGCTACTTCCTCCCAATTACCTGTGACCATTTTAGCCTTCTATACGTGTAGACCAATACATTTATATCACTAAGCCACGTTACACTGCATTGGTCTAGCTTGCTACATGCACGGAAGGCCCAGTAGGCATTTTGTTCCACGAAGACGCGAAATAAATGAAACACAAGTAAGATACATAATCATCATCACACTTCATTACGAAGCATGTGTAGTTCATTTCAATACTTTCAAATAAATGCTCTATTTCTGACATTGTCGTGAAACTGCTGAGTCATTAGTTTTTCGATCTCGACCTAAAACGCTTTCATATATCCTTGTCTATCCTCCTTAGTCTGTCTGTCTCTTAGGACTGGCTATGGATTGACCGGATTTCGGATTTGTTTCGGATGCCTTGTGCGTTATTATTGCGGCGCTATAGAAGGACTGGCACTGCCTGAGTGCTAGCAGTGTTAATCAACAGTCTCTGTCTCTCCGGCGTTTAGTGCACGAAGCACCAAACGATGACGCTCCAAAGCGAAAGTGCAAATAATTATCAGGTGCATCATAATTATCAGGTGGTCGTAATTATATACCAGGTGATGGATCTGCATGAGGCTGAATGTTAAGGCGACGTTGACGGTTTGACTGGAGTTGTAGACTGGACGAACTCTTCGGTTGTATCGGAGAAAGAGATGATCGAAGAGACGTTCCTCGTCCGATATGTTATCTAGAAACGAAAATAAAGAAAAAGGACGTCCTCACTCAGCAGACGAATATTGCATTCACTAGGAAGAAGTGACATTGTTACGGAAATTATGAACATATAGAAATAGGAGTAAAATCCCACGGGAAGAGAAGAAAACGAACTCAATTAGGAAGGAGATCGTGAGGGTTATGACTCTTTATGACGGTTGCCTTTGTAGCTATTACGATCAGAAGGAAAATCAAAGACAACGCGAACGACTTCAATAAATTAAGTAGAATATTATATAGTAGGATCGCTCCCTCAGCGCACACTGAGTGTTACGGGCCAACCGCTCTAACCAATCAGCCACCATGTCACATTTAGGACCCATAATTCCATATGGAACCGCACTGAACCCGAATAGGTATTTAATATCTATGAAGCGATCCGTACTGTCTTCCATTCGCTTTGTATTCTAAGATGTCCGTTATTAATTCGTTTCTTCATGTAAAATTGTGCATCATATTTAACGAAATAATTAAATAAATAAGTATATTCTTTATTTAACCAACACCATATCTGCACTCTGGTGAACAATACATTTAGAGGTAGGCATATAGCGTTTGAATTAAAAACGAATAAGGCGCTAGATTGTCTGCCTCTGGAATAACAGAGTCATTAGGTCATGGGCCTAAGCAGTAGGAGGTCGTCTTTATTGGAGGAAGGAATTGTAGCAAAATCTGACCCTGGTTATCCGGAACCGATTAAGATAGCAATACATTTATGGTAAAGAACCTCATTCTGAAACGTACTCAAGTAAGTCTGTCTTACCATTGCATGATGTCTGTTCCCAGTAAAAATCAATAATATATTTACGAAATGGCTTTCTACGTTTGTGCTCCAACGAGCGCAGGCAGATGCCTGTAGTGGCCTTGGAGGGCCGGCGCACTTGTCCATTGTTTATCTTAATGTAGGCCTACACGTCAAGCGGTCGACATTTTTATGGATCGATATATATATATAAATTACAGCTTGCCATCACATTTCCGTAGTAACAAGAACTGCCGACAATTATTGAAAAAATCGCCGCCAAATAACTTTACAAATTTGTCATTCATATGAGTTGTTGTAAGCTATCTGCTGGGTGCCTGTAACACTGCACGGGGAGATTATGTATGAGCACGGCGTACTGTGCGCCCTCTAAGAGAGGTCCTGTCAATGTATGCCTACTACAAATCTCCCCAACCCAAATCTCATAAACCGCCATTCATTTTCGATTATGCGACAGCAGGCCCTAAACTATCCAGTTAATGTTCATCATTTTGTCTGTCAAGTTCGGAAGAGCGTAAAAACAATGGGGATCCCAGATTCTCAAAATCAACTTCAGAAGCTGAAATTCGTAACTATTTTAAGCTAATTGGCACTGAAACTAGTCGTAGGCCCTAATTCTAGTCTTTGAGTAGGCTTATTAATTTAATCACAGTGATATGTTTGAACGAGGGCCTTTATATCGCCGATATATCAATAGTTTATAGGCCTACTTAATTGGCCTTATGGTTCAGCCTCGCCGTAAGGATTTTAAACTCAACGGGTGCACTATTTCGATCGTCCCAGAAATTCGCGAGCGTCCTATCTCCGAGTGAGACCGTGGTAAGATAGCAAACACGTCTGATTTGCATACTAGAATTGCAGCAGCCTTCAGTTGACGCGAATGCAAATGGCGGCTGCTGTTATCTCGATTGACGGCGAATCGTACGGTTCGAAATTAGATATGACCAAATATCGGAATTTGAAGTAAATTGTGTATGATCGTGTTATTCCACAGGCAGACAATGTAGCGCACATATAATTTCATTGGAACACCATTTATTGCTCAAAAAGCGCAGATCTGCAGTTGGTGAAATAAAGAATATACTGGTACGTGTAGTTCAGCAGTCAATAAAGAATCTATTTACTTATTTACTTACTTATTTGCTTACTTATTTAGCAGTACCCTCTTGACAAATAAACGAGAGCAGGATCGTACCGAGGGGCAGCGGGGCTGTGGCCTAGGGCGCAAATATGGAAAGGGTGCAAATTTCAGGATGAAATGACTTATTATTCCATAAAATGCACTATTTTCAAAATGTGTGGGCGCCGCAACGAGAGTACTAATAACGTTTATTGATAAAAACGTCATAATGTATTCGTCATTTCGATGACGTCATCTTTGAAGCCATTGTTGCGGGTGTTGGAAACGAATTGATGTTCATTTGGAAAGTCGAACTGCGGGAGAGACACGTAGCGAAACACCATTTGCAATTAATTTTCGGTCAGAAGAATCGAAGTATCGATTTTAGACAAAAGAACGATGCCGTTAGAAGACAACAAATTGACCATCAGTCGTTTCGTCGTCGCGAAATGCAACACTTCGAACAGATAATTATCGAAAATGTCGATCACAAGAGCAGAAATTGAGAAGAATACATATGAGAACTGTACCTGTTTAAAACGTTAATCAACAAATAGGCGATGATCGACAGTAACTTGTCATCTATGACAGAAATCGTCAATCGGAATAGCCTAAGCGTAAATTTTGAAGACAATTTCGATGCATAGGCCTATGCACTTGTGCAGGAACTACATCTGTTGAAGTCAGATCGATCGATAATCGAAAATCATAGGCACAAAATTATCGTCTCGAACAGCAAATCGTCGATAATCATCGACCAGAAAGAAGTAGGAATCGATATAAACTTCGGAATTGAGCAACTTGAAGTGCCACCTCCTATGTAGCCAGTCGCTTTAAAGACAGAAAGAGTCGATGAATATTACCTCATATCCGAAAAGATAAAGTTTTGCTGGCGACATTCGCCAAATGGTAAGACTCCCACGATCAATGGTTAGCAATGCTTAACCTTTATAGTCCATGTATAGCATACGCTATAGCTTCTGGTATATCACTGGTGTGATACAAGTAACCAAATCAGCCAATAATGACTAAACTGATTCCAATTCCTTCATATCTGGTTGGAAATATATATTCTTAATAATGATAAACTATTTTATCTCGTAGAGATTTCCTGATTTCTCGAATACGGTATTTCCCTTTTAATAGTTTCCATGAGTTTTCATCAATTGAAAAAATTAAGGCCACTCTGTGCCCAACAGTGCCAACATCACCTAGATTAGGTTTTACCTGTATACCACATCCCAGTCAACGCTGCTGGACTGTGCCACGCATGATATTTAATACAACATCTTTTAAGTCGGCTACTTCACACGACTAGGCCCTGTACCTCATCTGGCGCAATTCAGTGCATTTTGAGCTAATTCTTAAAATGTTTAGACCTACTCTATGAAGCTACAGGCAGCAGCACGAGAAGTTGAAAACTGTTTGCATACAAGAAGATCCGGGTCGTACGATAAAACTCAATGCCCGGCACCTATATGTCTCCACAAGTACCTAAACGCACCTCTTAGGGTGGCAAATCAATTCGCTATTAGTATTATTCTTTATTTATTGAGTAAAAAATATGTTAGTAAAAAAAATACAGAATGAAAAAAAATTAACAGGCATTGGAAATCAACAGCTTTACCTAAAATAACCAGAGTCAAGCTTAAATGAGGTTAATAATTTAAATGTATAGTACAGATGGCGACGAGTGAAAAGATGTCTTGCAAAGTGAACATTTTACAAAGCTTAAGCTAAGTTGTAATGTAAATATTGGTATTATAAAATTGTTATTTGAAATTTAGAATATCATAACATTATTATGATTGTAATGTACACTTTCAGTGGTGGTCCCAGGGGGATGAAATGGCTTTCCTCTTGAATTGCTCCTCCTCCTCCTCCTCCTCCTTCTCCTCCTCCTCCTCAACGTTATGCTATAAATACCTTTAGTTCAATTTCACTGATGTTGACTTATAGACTTACATAACCTATTTGGTCCAGTGTCTACTGGATCTTGCCTTCTGCTTATGTTTACGGGTCTGAGTTATATTCTACGGCAATGTCATTAGGGTGCGCAATTAGTCCTGGCAAAAGGCCTGTACGATTAATGGTCCTAATCCATTGACATCGTGTTTTGCCCATTCCTTGAATGTCGTATAGGCTACATGTAGGCCTACTTTTATTAAAACAGGTGGAACAGTTAAACGAAATTCACTGACAAGCGTTAAAGACCGGTTTTATAATGAAAATGTCGCATAGGACGCGAGTCGAGAGAACTAACGTCAGTCGACGACAATGAATATGGACTGATGTATGCTGCGTAGCTTATGCTTCTATCCGTCTAGATATTCATGTGTCTATCCGGCTAGCTAACTATTCACGTGTCTATCCATTTAGCTATTCATGTGTCTATCCGGCTAGCTAACTATCCACGTGTCTATCCGTCTAACTATCCACGTGTCTATCCGTCTAACTATCCACGTGTCTATCCGTCTAGCTATCCACGTGTCTATCCGTCTAGCTATTCATGTGTCTATCCGGCTAGCTAACTATCCACGTGTCTATCCGTCTAACTATCCACGTGTCTATCCGTCTAGCTATCCACGTGTCTATCCGTCTAGCTATTCATGTGTCTATCCGTCTAGCTATTCATGTGTCTATCCGGCTAGCTAACTATCCACGTGTCTATCCGTCTAACTATCCACGTGTCTATCCGTCTAGCTATTCATGTGTCTATCCGGCTAGCTAACTATCCACGTGTCTATCCGTCTAACTATCCACGTGTCTATCCGTCTAGCTATTCATGTGTCTATCCGGCTAGCTAACTATCCACGTGTCTATCCGTCTAACTATCCACGTGTCTATCCGTCTAACTATCCACGTGTCTATCCGTCTAGCTATTCATGTGTCTATCCGGCTAGCTAACTATCCACGTGTCTATCCGTCTAACTATCCACGTGTCTATCCGTCTAACTATCCACGTGTCTATCCGTCTAGCTATTCATGTGTCTATCCGGCTAGCTAGCTATCCATGTATCTGCCTGTTTGCCCATACGTTAATACAGCCGAATCGAGACGACTTATAAATTATAAATATAGTTCAACCTCGTGTTCCACTAAATAATTTCACCTATATAGGCCTATTATATTTAGCAACTTAATTTTTATAAAATATCTCTGACTTCACACACGTATATTTGATCCGCAGCGTCTAAATTCTTTCCAGTGGCATTAGCAGTATTCTCGTAGAACATTTTAGGCTTACTGTTTATGGTACTGTTAGTAGCGGAGGTTCAATGCAAACATTGTGAAGGATGGTAATATTCCAACGGGTGACCAGTTTTAGTCAACTCGACGTCTATCGCACTCCCTCTGCTTTCAAATGGGTTGGCGGCATTACTGTACAGAGTAACAGAGGGCCAGAAGGGGCCAGTTCCCAGAAACTAAGTCTGCGGCCCACCAGTGGCCCTCCACATTTTATTCCACTTTCAATTTTGATTGCGTCATAGCAACACGCGAAGATGATGATGATGATGATGAAGATTATAGCTAAAACAAAATGCGTTTGAAAGGAAAGTGTTCTACCTGCTATTTTCTTATTACGCTTTTATGTTTGGATAAAAGGAAACACCAGAGCTGCCGCTAGTTGTTATGTAATCTCCACTGGATCTAAGAAAGGTCGAGGTCAACTCCGACTATGACGAAGCATAGTATGTCAACATATCTTCATGTGGACCCTCTTGATGAAACCAATTTCAGTTGACATATGTCGGGTCCGCCACCTGATCCAATGCAGGTGCATGGTCTCACGCGCCACTAATGTTGACTGATATAGGCCATTGACCACTTGATCAACTTAGAACCAATAACATAATGTTCCTAAATGTTCAGAAAGGTCTTCAAAATCACGAATGTTAAATGCCATTTATTAATGATACTTATGAAGACCTATGTGCCAATTTCTTTTTATATATGTCTGGTAATCATTATGCAGATTTCAACCAAAGTGGCTGGCCTTCCAAAGGAACTCAGTCGTGTATTCCTTCCGACTGTTGCATTATGATATACATAAAATATTTATGTGGCTATTTCCGGGACATCCTAAGCCGTTGAAGCATGCGAATCTGGCAGATCTATAGATACTCGTAATCTTAGTTTCTAAATTATAAGGTTCTACTCAAAAGCTAATCGCAGGGCACCAGCTTATTCACCGACGCTGCTTCATGTCAGAGTGGAGATCTAAATCCGATTGCCAGATCAATATTCAGAGCCAGATGATGGTTTCACACAAGTTCACAAAGAGATAAAAATGTTCGTGGAAGTGACTCCACCAGTGAAGATTCGATGACAATGGAAAGCTACACTTTTAGGCCTACTCTCTTTCCTTTAGGCCTACATTGCATCTCTTTGAATTATAAAGTACAATGCATAGGCCTACACATATTGATATTGCTTGAGCGTCGCAAAGTGTACAACTGGTTAATCTAGCTTTTGTGCATTGGTTCGAAAGCCATTTTCATTTGAGTGTAGCCAGAAATTTTTTTTAGCAATTTCACGAATTGTTTTTAAAGATTTATACAGCGCCCTCTAAAGTAATCTACTCGGAGGTCAATTTGTAGCGGTTTTCCATTGGATATGGTCGCAAAGTACGGGATCATGTTTGAAAGTTAAGTTTTTTGGTTCTTTCTACACATAAGCTTACGACAAATCATGGCATTGCTTAAATTTCGCCCTTACAAAACATTTGGAAAGATTTGGCAATTATATTGGGGTGGGTTTAGACCCGTAAACTCCCCCTATGTATGCGCCATGTGCCAATGCGTCAACTATCATTTTTAATTTCTATTGTTGTCGATATTATTGTTTCAACATGCATTAGTTTTACACGTAAGTCAATAAATGGCTCGAAACGAAATAAGAAACCAAGAAACACGTGTTTCCCTCCTACTCGTCATCCACGAGCCTTGCACCGACAGAGGGGAGGGACCATTTAATATTTAATATTGACAATTATTCTTGCACCTGGCTCGACAGATGTTGACAATACCCATCATGGTCTCTAGCCTACACTGAATGTCATACAAGAGGAAGCAGTTTCAGAATGAAATTTTCTGAGGAAATATAATCTTAGCCCAACCTGCCATTTGTCTTCGATCGATGTATCTGTCCAGCAGGAGAGGTCCAGGTCAAGGTCAAGGTCCGGTTGCAACAGAGGGCAGAGTACATGTAGCTCCTTAGACGGGTATCATTTAGGAAAAGAATGGGAGGGCGTTGTTTATTTAACAAGGAATAAGAAACATTTTACGAAGAATAAACGAAGATTATGATGAAAATCATAACGATGATTATTACATTGACGATGAAGAATAACAAACTGAAGCAGTCGAAGAAGCAGAAGTTGATGAAGAAGAAGAAAAAAGAAGAAGAAGAACAAGAGTAAGAACAATGGTAAGTACAAAGGCACGGAGAACAAGAAGAGCGAAAAGAAGAAGAAGATGACGAAGAAGAAGACGAAGAAGAAGAAGAAGAATAAGATGATGATGATGACGACGACGATGTTTTGTTGGTGGTGGTGATGGTGATGATGACGACGACGACGACGACGATGATGATGATGATGATGAACAAAAACAAGAACATGATCACGAAAAAAATAAAGCAAGAAGAAAAAGAACGAGGAGGATGAGGAGGGGGAGGAGACCATCATCTCTTCATATCAGTCTCATACACATGGCGCATTTAAGGCTTATGGCTAAGACGTCTACGTTGGCCTATAGCCTTGAGATACGACGACGACACATTGCCCAGTTCCATCGGGGTCAGGGATTCGATTCGAATGATATATGCGTGTCGACTACGACTCATTTGTTACTTGGATTATTGTAGTTGTCTACGGATGGACTAGAAGAGGGAAAGACGTCTCTCTGTCTCTGTCTCTGTCACTCTGTCTCTCTCTCTCTCTCTATCTCTCTTTCTCTATCTCTCTATCTCTCTTTCTCCCTCTCTTTATATATATATATGTAGAGAGAGAAAGAGTATGTACATATTATATATATATATATATATATATATATTCATACATGTATGGGATGAAAATCTGTAAGTGACACATGATAGCACACAACAACGACGATAGTATAAGCCTAGACCTTCAATAGAAAAATGTCCAACGCTCATCATAATCTGCTTATTATGTGATGCGCTTACTGATGTTGCCGATGATGATGATGCTGATGAAACAGGAATGCGGACCAGGTTTCTAACGCAGACATTATAAAA
>OY365806.1:10590435-11067935 GCA_959347315.1 Bimastos eiseni | reverse complement strand
TTGAGTTGAAGAAAGAACGCGACTGTTCAGCAGAAACATGGCTATTTTCTAGCTCACTGATATTTTTAAATGAAACGGAAAATGAAATCAACGGACGAAGAAAGGCCTGCAAATGGGTAACAGTCCCACTATGCCCATTACAGGCCTACATAAAAAGCACTAGATTTTTACATGCTTTTAATTAGCCGAGCGTGATGTAAGCCTATATCCTGAAGTGTTGATTCTGCCAATGATAGGCCTAATATGCATGGCCATAATGTAATGCAACTAATATAATCGAACAGTTGTATAGCGCCGTTAAAATCGGCAGCATATTCAACTGGCGTCGGCGAGCAGAAAGGTCTTAAGACGTATCCGGAATTGGAAAGGCAGGGGATATAAGAAATCGAATCCTCACGTACTTATCAGATGACAGACGGCGACTGCACTGAAGCCTCGTATAAATTGGAATACAGCCTTAATTCCGCAGCAGACGATTGACATCGTCAACGACCATGGAGGAAATGAGCCTATGATTCAGGCCCACCGCCTGATTTATTCCACGCAAGTAGACCTACGACCTATAGTGTCAAATTATGCACATAATATTATGAGTATGTATGGAAACAGAGAGGTTGAAGGAGAAAAGACATTTCACGCCTGTCCCCAGTGCTAAACTGATCCAGAAGAGAGAAGGTGGTCATTACCCCAGTCTGTTTCAGTGCTTTCAAAAAAGAAGATTTTAAGAATAGATCTGCCAAAAGTGCTTATAGCCAGTTTGGAGAGCTACTTTGATCTCCTCCATCCTTATCGTTTTGACCCCTGGGACACTTGGCTGTATGTGATCAAATGTTGACGAAATTGTTCCACATGGCAGGACTTATAGAGCTCACTTGGGAATATCGCCGTGTCCTTTACATATCGTCAATTGCTATTGAGGATACTATGCTACATATATTCCTTATCAGAGCTCGTTCTGTGAGGCGATCCTTGGCTGTATACGCGTTATACACTATCAGTTCTAATAAAAGCATTATCATTTGAGTTCCTGAAGTAGTGATAGGCCTATCATTTGTTAGACCGAGGTCACTGCGCCTGTTCTAAAAGTCGGGATACATAGTTAAGCTATATTGAATGGTGACGTTTTATATTGCCGATGAGACAATTATGTCTGTCTGTACACCACGAATCATTCAACAATCCTTTTTATACGATACGTTAAACTTTTCATGTTCGTTAGGAGCGACAATAAAATCTGACACAAAGGTTGCGCAGGGAGTGGAGGGAAAGCGAGGGAAAGGGGATGGAAAAGAAGAGAGGGAAGGAAGTAAGAGGAGGGGAAAGGGTAGAGAGTGTGAGGGGGTTGAAAGGCTTTAGACCATACACGCAAAACTTCATAATGAAGGGAAATAGCTGTAGAGCAAAAGCTATTTATGTACATGCTGAAACTATGTATTATGTAGTGTATATATGTATATATATATATGTATATATGTATATGTATATATGTATATGTATATAGTGTATATATGTAGTATATATATATAGGCCTATGTACAGTGTACATGCACTTTATACATATATGTATAATAGGGAGAAAAGCGGGATTAGAGAATATAATTACACATATTCTGATGAGAACATAATATGTTCTCATGCTCTGTGTAATTATATTCTTACATATTATGTAATATACATATCATACCAGATATACAGCCGGGGGCGGCGATCCCGGAGGGTCGAAGGGGACAAGTCCTCCTACCTTTTACGGAGAGGGGACATGCTATACGTGTTCCGCCCCCATTTCCTACCCCTCTCATTGGGTGTCCCCCCACTTCTCAAGCGAGATCGCCGCCTCTGTGTACAGCTTCAAATTGGATAGCACATCGATGCCATGAATAAGACGTAGGTAGCGTACATTTAGTTCGATAGAAAGCTGTGACAGGATCATCTATTTCAATGCAAAGCCCAGCAGCATTCGAGGCCTGCTGCAGAAGTAGGGAACAAATTTTCAATGTGGAATAGGAGGCTTAAATGTATACAGTTAAAGCAATTTGATCACTGTTACAGAACTTAAAGTGATGAATGCACGAATAGGTCTGAATGTCAAAAAATATACTTTTCTAAATTGAAAGCAGCCATCTTCGCTTTCACAGATGTCTGTGCAGCTTGCCTATGAATCATCGGCCTACATGAATCTATAGGCCTATATGTAGTTGTATGTGGACATCAATCTAAATTTTAAAAAAACTAGAGCAGACATTTTGCTCAAGAGTTTCCGCTCCACCTGCTCCCCCTATCCAACTCAAACACACTGATTACACTGATCGTACGCTGTTGTACACTGGGATGTAGAAGGCTGGTCAATAGTACTAGCCATCTGCCATCATAAGCCGAGGCAAAGAAAATTAAATCGGTGAAACTTCAAACCAATGATTCCGTCTAATAGCTTAGAGGATGGCCTCTCTCTCCTCCTTTATAAACCGTCAGGATATCGCTGCAACCGATGATTAATCGAGTTAAGAGTTAAAGAGAGCTCAAAGACCGGTTGAAGGGATTCTGCACAATTAGCTTACAGTACGTTGCATAACGTTAAGCTTACAAATGTAACGAATAATGTTCATCACAAAGGGAACGACGATGGCAAAACATCGGATTAATTTGTCACGAAACATTTATCCGCGTCCAACGAAGTAGTCGGCAATCGTCGGTCCCTACAGCAGCGCAGAGATCATCTGCGTTGGCCATTTTGAATGCGCCTCCGAAAAGCCCAATGTAACCAGAACTGATCTGTCAGTTGGTGGAACGAGACAGGTATTAGCAATGGCTGTAGCCATCGTCGACCCTTCTACGATCATCGGCACGTGACAAGACTAGAGCATCGTCTTCGATGGAGTCGTCATCCATGATCAAAGCCCATAATTTTGTGAAATCAGAGGGACAAAACAGGCAGACAGGCAGGCAGACAGACAGACAGACAGACGGATTAGTATCAGAAGCGTAAGACCAACTGACAGTGTCTGAGGTTGGCAACTTGGCATGGAGGTTGTTATAGGCCCTAATAGAGTTAGAGTAAGTCGTATATATACATTGTACGGAGTATGAGAGAGAGTGTGAGAGAGAGAGAGAGACAGACAGGCAGAGAATGAGATAGATAGAGAGAGAGGGGGTGGAGGGGAGGCGGGTACAGAGAGGGAAAGGAATGGAGAAGAGTGAGAGGCAGGGGACAGAGAGGGAGAAGGTTAGAGAGATGGATAGCGAGAGAGAACAGAGAAAGGAGACAGAGACAGATCGAAAGGAGAGAGAGAGTGTGTGTGTGAGAGAGAGAGAGAGAGAGAGAGAGAGAGAGAGAGAGAGAGAGAGAGAGAGAGAGGAAGGAAAGAGGGAGATACGGAGAGAGGGATAGTGGAGGAATGAAGCGAAATGCGGAACGGAATAACAATTAGTGATTTGTATTTAGCCACAGCATGTATCATTTTCAAATACTACGAGTGCTATTTCACCATCATCATCAATAAGCTCTGTCATTCATCGCCCTAAAATAGGTCTACTACTCACGATGAGAGAGAGAGAGAGAGACAGACAGACAGACAGACAGACAGACAGAGACAGAGACAGAGACAGACAGAGACAGACAGAGACAGACAGAGACAGACAGAGACAGACAGAGACAGACAGAGACAGAGACAGAGACAGACAGAGACAGAGAGGAGCCTGAGACAGATGATGGTTGTTACTCATTGTCACTGATTATTAGGCCTACAATAAAGAGAGGTGATCATGCATTGCCGTTAATTGTAACCTTACAATGGCAGATTCAAAGGAAATATCAGCTGGGCTTGACCAACCACCCTACCACGAATATCTAATGGTTTAACCACTGCTATCCAGACTCGACCTTCTCTTTACCACTTGGTTCAATACTTCAGGAACTTCATGCCTTGTCTTAGGCCTACATTAAGCTACATGTGTAATCAAATCGTTCTTCTATAGCCTTCCTCACTGCAGCACAAGAAAACCTTTTAATCGGTCAGCGTTTTTCAAACCATGCAATCGAACACGTTCAGGTGAAGTGATGTTTGTGATTTACTTATATAAATGCGTCCAATCAGCATTTTCACGATATTCCAATAGGAGCTATAAAAATTTCCGTATAAAAATACAGCTGTTTAATAGACGCTTTTATTTTGCATTCAATAATGATTGTAAGAACGTTTGATGTAAATTTCGCTCATGCAAACTATATAGCCGGAAATAAGAACCTTTATGCAATAAACTATCTGAAATGGCAGTTATATGAACCTATTTATACTTCCATGATATCAACGATCACTGTATGACAATAATAAGATTGCTTTGGTTGAAAGTAGACAGCGCTCCCCAACAAAGATTGTTTTCGGCGGCTGAATTCCCACCAGTGCGTGCTTCAAACATTGTCTTGACATCAGACTATAACGCAATAAATGATCTAGCGTCGAATGTGGTCGCTGTCGACATCGCATATATGTACAATACATACATGTAGGGCCTAATATAGCTTATGTGTTTATCTTGTATGTGTGGGTGTGTGTGCGGGGGCGTGCTGTGTATCGTCCCATTTGCCAGAACATCTACTAAATAAAATCGTGCTTCTAAGTTCATAGTGGCTGGTCCGTCGCTTTAGAATAGGTCCTCATTTGCGTTGTTCTTGTCTCCTCTCGGTCCACTCTGACTGTTTTCATGCTCGCCTTAAAACTGTTCTTTTCAGCCGTGCTGGGGTCGGGAAAGCTTCGGAGTGATAACATTGAAGGGGCGCTATATAAAAAAAAATATATATAAAGCATTGTAATTGGTGAATTAGTGCAAGTTCAACGATGCGTATAGATATCGTACGTTCTCAACATATAGGACACAGGGTACACAATCCCTTCTAACGATCTCAGTCTTAAGTGAGTAGGTTTAAGATTGAGCTTGCGTCTGTGAAGTTTGCATCAAGGATCTTCGCCAATAATGGGCCTACTTTCCAGCTCTTCTTCATTTATTTTCTATTTCTATCCAGCTGATTTTCTCCGTTGTTCCCCATGTCTACACTTGGAAAGCTTCCAGTAGTCCTTATCTCACACCTCTGTCCACCTTTCCTGATCCCGAGTACAGGCATGCAGTCTCCGTCCATTCTTATTCGCATTCTATGCTCCCCGTAGGCTACAAGTTTCCTATTAATCTGTTTCTCCAATCTATTCCCATCCGCCTCAGTGCGTGTAGTATCCCTTCAACAGTCAACTCAATCAAATGCTTTTTAAAATCTCGGAAGTATGCATACTGACCATAGGCTACTCGTGCTGTCCTCATCGCGTCTATATAGTTCCCATTACCTTTCTAATTAACCCAAATGGACCGTCTTTTACAACACCTCTTTTTGTAATCTGTTTTCTAGTAGGCCTATTCGTATCAGTATAGGTGACGATGCAAATGGTGTCCTATGCGGACTTTACTGAGGCTTTTTCTTCATGCAATCTGAATTTGCTTCTGTTGCGTTCCCAAACTTATTCGATTTTCTGGTCACCGTTGTTACTCTCGATCCACAAAATCGCCTTCGTCAGTTCAATGGGACTCAATTCAATTCAGCTAAACAAATTAGAAAAAAACGAGGACACATGGCAACAATCGAAGGATAAGAAAACGATGTTGTGAGCACGAGACGACAACGAAGGGGATTATCATCGAGACTGAATGCTTGTTGACCGGAACCAAGAAAAGGCGCTAGGTCAATACACGAGGTTCAATGGAAAGCACAATAGAAGCAGACGAAGATTGCATCGAGTAAACAACATAAATGAACAAAAGGGAATGAGAACTATCAATGGTGACGTCGCCCGCCTCTAGAAATGATGTTGACGACGAGGATGACATTCATATGCTAACAAATGATAGCAGCAACTATGACGACAATGATGACATATGCTTATGATGATAGTAAATATGGTAATGAGGCTCAGTCAGTCACTCATTCAATCCCTCGACTCACTCACTCGCTAGCCAACTTATTTGACTTACTCATTTACTCACTCACTCACTAGATCGCTCACTCACTCAACTCGTTAATTATCTATAGCTCACTCACTCACTTGACTATCGCACTCGACTCGCTCAATCGAATTAATCGGAATTATTAGTCTTCGATCGATAGTTTGTAAATTCGTTGGCAGGTACACCGGCCTGTGTACGTTTCATTCAGAATTATTAGAATTACAACCAAAGGTTTTTATAGGACCGAATACATTATAGGCCGACAGTTGATGAGAAACTTCGCTTAAAAATTTTATGCGAACAATTTATATTGTATACCTACAGCATGCAGAGGCAGACATGATTAGCTAAATTACTAATAGACTCGAAATAGAATCATTGAGTGAAATTTACTAATAGATTCGAACTAGAAAATAACAAACCTTGTGGCTGATCGATTAGAATTCGAATAAGTTGTTTGTCTAATCGGTTAGCTTATCGATTGGAATCTATGACGTAAAGTGCGTAACTTTGGATCAAAATATGAGGGCATACGGGTATCCTCGTATCCATGAAAATTAACCCTCAGTCTGTAGTAGCCTACATTGCACTCATCGTGCCATTTATAATACAGCATTGATTTACACCTTGTACAATTGAATCTTAGAAGTTGCTAATTATAAATATCTTCTGAGTATTTACCTCGCAGATGTTTCGCTCCAAATGCCAGACCTATGAACACGAGAAATATCCTCAAACCAAGTATCGCTATCATTGTCCCCATTGCCACATCTGCTACATCGATGCGACCGAGAGACCACCAGCTTTAGAATAAGTTCATCAGAAAACTAAAGGTTTTTTCCCCGATTTAAATCGTCCTTCCAATAAACACCTACTAAACGCGAGTAACATCGTCTTTCAGAGCCAACGAACAGCTGTTCATTACGCGATAAACTCTCGTCGAATGGTACTATGTCCACGCATTCGTGCTGGTCTATGCGTCAAGGTCGTCTCGAAATTAGTGCGGATCACGAAGAGAAATCCTGAAGTCGAGACTTGGCTTCGTTCGCGGATTAGTTCCACAGTCCGCACACGTGAAGACGGCGATTGCGACTGACGGCACTTCTGTGTCAATGATGCATTCCGTCATTGGCCGTTCGCCGTCGCCGATGTCGTCTGCCGCGGCGCACGGCTCTGGCTGGGACCGTTACAGCATGGGCCTTCTATTAGAGTGGGGCATACAGTGATTCAGTTAACGACAGAATTCATGGAGTTATGAACGCATCGCTACACAAATTTTTAGTCCTAGCGAAATAGATTAGTCTCCACATATATGAATATGAGCCACAGTGACTGTCCCAAGCTCTGAACTTCTCATATGCATAGGCTACTAAGGCGAGGGTAGAGCCTAAGAGACATCAAAGATCAAATAATAGGTAAATATTCAATCAATGATTAAGTGATTAAATGCAAAAATTAGTTCGATGCAAAAGCTGTTGTTAGACTACAGAATATTATAGCCTATTATGTTGAATCAGATTATGTGACGGTCTCAGGCTCCTCTATCTGTCACCCTTGGACGTTCCACTTAAAGGTGTGATGTCGTTAAGGGAATCATGCCCTCACGTATTAATCCTTCGCCTTCATACTCTCGTCATATACAAGAGCCGCTTTAACAGCTACTCTGCACCTCTCACATTATCTGGCAACTGGATTTTAATGGAAAATATTTAAATAACAAAACTCACAAAAAGCCTAGGGAACGCCCCTGCGCCTCCATGGTAGCGACGTCACTGTAAAGGCCTACTATAATTATAACCTACCGAAGGATGACCTACCCCTCGTTAAATAAATTTATATAAGTCAGTCAGACCTACCCCGTGGTTAAACATAATATCCAAAAAAGAACATGTTAAGCGTACCACCCTTCGCTGATACCCAACGAATCTGGCTTTTACAAATGTACATTGTAAAATACAATGAAATAGATTCGCTTGATCTTGGCAAGGATGGTAGAGCAAGGAAGAGATGAATTTTGCTTCCAGGCGAAGATCAGTGCAGGGTGAGAGATGGATGGATAGTTGACGGGTTCCAGTCAGATCGATAAAAAAATCGTATTGAAAGGGTGGGGGAGGTCTAGCTACTGGGTGGATAGAATGGAATATCGTGCTGAAAGAGTGTCTGGGTATTTGCCCTCTGAACTCCTATCGACTTGAGGAAATATCCGGAAAATTGTAGCAAATATCCATGGCAGTAGTCTAACTATAGAGAATTCAAAATTCGCTGGTATACATCTGTGATAAACGCCTAGAAAGCTCGAAAACAGGAACTGCATCGGTAGACTCTTGGCACGCATACGATGTAGGCCTAGGTTATAGCCTAAGTGCGCGCGCGCACATTTATAGGCCTACGTCATACATAGCCAACGGATAGGCCTACTTATCCAGTATGATCGACAGGGGTGTCACAAGCGGGGGAAGGGGGCACCGGCCCCCCAGTTTAAAATTTCGGGGAGAGGCAAAATTCAAAAAGTGTGGGGGGGGGGGGTAAAAAAATGTATGCGCTTCGCGCAATATTTTAAAAATTATGCCATCCACATTTCAAAACCTTCTTATACCTCTGATGATCGATGACGGGTTCAGAGCTTTTGGTCCGACGTACTAATGAGGAGTGGACCGGTAGCCGCGAATGAAGCCCTCACACAGCACGACCGTAGTGTCTGCAGCGAATGGCACTCCATGCTCTAATGGCAGATGTACGTGTTTCAATAGCCAAATATGCATTCAGATGTCTCACGTAACAGATCCCGATCATTCGCCAGAGGATTGGGATTCATCCACTGTCGACCACCCTTTCAAACAATCGACCCTAACTAATGCATAGTCTAGTCTCATTTTTCAGCAGCCTATAGCATAAAAACTGCATAATCTATGCATATACATATAATATATTGAATATAATCATAGATATATACAGCTCTCAGCCCTTTCCACACGACTGCTAAGAAAGTCGGTCTGCCTTAGAAATGATGCATAGAAATTGATCAGTTTTTGTCTGGTTGAACTTAGAATTAGTCTGACATTGCAGGAGACAAATCAATGTGGGCTAATAAGCCTAGGATTAATATGGCTTCTTAATTTACAAAACACACCACGTACAGCTATACCCACATAGAGGCCTATTGAGCCCATCCACACATAGATCCATGATACCCATATTATGTGGGTCTCGTATATAGAGCTTATGTAATGTTGACAGCAAGGGTTGCGGTATTAGCAGAAGAAAACGACGTTTAATTAAAGGCGTCATCCGAATGCTCATGTAAATTGGGGATCCACATAATATCTGTTCAGACTGTTCCACAGCTGGTCAATCCTTAGGAAAAGATGCAACACTTCGCCACGAAAAGCATGCAGATTCCAATGACATAACTTCTAATTAGCTATAACAATTTTCGTTTAATTTCAAACTGACGAATCTCAGTAAGATTACAAGTACGACTATAGGCTAGTATGAACGGATGCTGACAAGTTATTACGGAAGTCGAATTTAACGGTCTGCATGCCTTCACATTGTTGATCCGTTTTAACATCACCAGCTAGCGAATAAAGGAATAGTGAACCGTACAGGGACACGAGTAGCGAATTCATTTCCTTAGCTAAATGTTTGCACGCCAGTGTGTTGTCGATCACTCAACTGTCGCCATCAGTTCGTTTAGATGACCTTAAATTGGCAAGTGCTTTTCACAAATGGTAGTCGCGCAAATGGATACAAGATACGTTTCTTATTTTGCCCTTTTATAACAAACTCTTCATTTCAATCCCCTACTAGAAAAATAGTTAGTTTGATATAATCCGATGTAATCCAGCTGCTCGGTCTCCCTGCCGACTCTCTGGAAACCGGACTCTGACCTCACATGGACTACTCTTGATAACCTCTGTTTTGATGCAGCGCTCGTGAATAGGCTGGTGCCCTGCGCTAGGCTTGCAAATGACGCCTTCGAAGTTTGGAGATTACGATTACGACGTTCAGTGTTCTTTCCTAACGACATTACCTCCAATAGGCTGTTGGCTAATACTCTTGTAAATTATTTAACATCCAGTTCAAAGTTATTCAGCAAAAAGTTAGTCTGACAGAGAGATGTTTCATACACTCATTAATCAAAAACTATCTGCTAGAAAAAGTCTACATGTGCACAATACAGAAGGATTCTTCTACACATTTTCTCTCTTACACCATAATCAATTTAGACATTGTTTATGATCAAATGTCCAATGTTCTTCTCTGGAAAATGACTTATAAACGATTATAATTAGAAGCAAATAATAAACAATGCTATGCTAACAATGCTAGGCAGAAGTGATGGGACAATATTACGATTATTGTGCAAATGTTCTCTAGTGATATGCCATAATACAAATTTCAAACTTCAACAAAGAACAGAAGTAAAAAATTAACAAACATCCCCTACACAATGCACAAATTATTGTTTTTAAGAAAAATCATTAACAGTTTAGTCAAAAATTACTCTTAAGACAGGAGACACAATAAAATGCTTGGCTGCATATTGAAACATTCAGACAACTGTGATCACAGACATTTATGATTTTCTGGAACTGTCATATTGTATGATTAGCACAGCAATAACAGAATAAAACAACCTTCACATTTACATTGGAACTTGTGTGGAGGCAGATTTTGACCAGAAAGTTTGAACCTCATTAGAAAGCTGGTCGTCTACCAGAAACTTCAACTTTTGAAATGGGAAATTTCTCCACAAAGGAACCGTTGAAGCAACGACCGTTGATTAACGGTTCCTTTACAAACTGGACATAATCAACCGTTCCGGCATTGCCAGTGGATGGCGCATGTTCCAGTTCCACCATCACAAGAACGTTTGGTGTTGGGGAGGCAAACAGAACGCCAGCCGGAACAAACAGAGTCACTTGTGGACCTCGTATTGGCCAGTAGCGCCCAAGGTTAAACCCATTGATGAAAGCCTGACCCTGTACAGTGTTAAACATTGCTGCATGTCAGTCATAGGTGCACATTATATATGCATAAATAGTCACTAAATGCAGTTAATTGCTTCATGTGCAAATGGCATGTTATAATACTCCATACATATTGCTTTCAAGACGGGTGCTTTGAAATTGCTTAATATGACTTATGTGATTGCACATTCTTTAACTGTTCATCTCTGATGTTTCCACAGTGCATATGCAGGCAGTTCAATAAAGTACATCCTTACTTACTTAACTCAGTTTAACCATTTAACTCTAAAATCTTCTCTCTGCTCTCCATCATTATTAGCCTTTTCATCTGAACAACCGTGTAAAGGTAAAGCTTGAAGACGAGACTTCGGCATACTAGAAACGAGGTTAAATGTCTCCATCACCAACTGAGTTTTTGAACGACTTCATTGAAAACTCTCCGATTGATTAAAGGACACAATTACAAACTCATCACAATATGCAACCATTGTTTCTGTGCTGTTGCATCAATTTCAAATCTATTATTGCATATAGCATGTGTCAGATAAAATTTCATCATTGAGCAAATGTATCTTTGCATGCTGACAAGATCTTTTGTCCTAGAGCACATCGACTATTGCAATTCCTTTATCCTGGATATTGCAACTTCATAGGCAGCCAACGGTTAAGTTCTTGCATGTGTGTGGTAACTCTTCCAATAATTATTACTGAAGCACTAATTGCTTCCTAATGAACAATGGTTTCCAAATTAATTGAACATTGTTTAGGCTAGCATTGTCAGCAGTCTTGTTAGGCATTAGAAAGTGCTACAGATAATATATAGATAACCTGTTATTAAATCGATAAACTGTTCTCGTGAATCTAAGCCAGCTTGTCAATAATTAGGCATGCAAGAGTTGACAATATGATATGTAGATATCACACAAACCTTAAACCATCCACACATGTTCAGGAAGGTGTCTTCTGGTTTCTCTGACTTCAGCACAAATTCACCCTTGTACACAGTAGGTTCATAAGGCATTTGCTTCTGCTCTGCATCTTGTATAATCTTTTCATTCCTGCAAAAATAACAGAAAGATTAAATCCAACTCAGGTTGAAATCAAATGCACATTTAAACTCAAACTCACTCTATGAGAGTCCATCCAGTCCATGATAATTGCCAAAGGATCAGGCTCTTGTGCATTTTATACAAACTTACACTGAAGCCCATCAACTATGCTAAGTACTAATCAACTTTAACTTCAAATTTTGACCAAATGTAATAATTCATAACAAAGTCAAATTCAATGCTATGCTCCAGGCTAAAAGGCTCTATCCATAGCTACATTTCTATGCCATATACCAAAAAAACTACATACATACAAATACAGAGTTCACAGACTCATACAATGTACATGTACCAATACCATGCATGCATATACAATATTATACCTGCATGTATATAATACACAGTGTGTATTATATACAAACTGTGCCACACCATTATGGTGTGGCAGTGGCCGATCAGTTAGAGCGGTCAGCCCGTAACGTTCAGTGTGTGGTGAGTGCGCCTGTTCGAGCCTCGTCCAGGGCGTCACTGTGTAGGGACCTTGAGCAAGTCCTTTGCGCACCATTGCTCTGCAGTACAACTGCAATTGCGCCGTCGAGGCGTGTGTATGCACTTCTGAGCAAAAAAGCTGTTGGAAGAAGGGCGGTATCAAATTTCGGTAATAATAACATATACGACATCCAGCAAGATAATAAAACGAATGACATGATGTCGACTTCTCACTGGAATTTCAATTTTCTCTCTTTCAGAAAGCTATAGACTCTCTCCAACTGAAGTGGGTACATCTCCCAATTTGTCAAAATAGCACCACCAAACGTCACATTGGAGATCAGGCCCTTAAAAAAATGATATATCGATTTAATCAAACACTTACAATACATTCTGTATGAAAAGTCACCATACCCAAATCTGGGACACAAAAAAACTTACTGAGGCAAACATTTGTATATATTTAAATGCTAAGATTTGGTCTAGAACACATTTTCCACTCTTCTCGTTCACTCACAATAATTCAGATGTCGCGAAGGTCTTTCCTCAAGACTTCTTAATAAGAACTACTTTCATGTAGTAGTAGTCGCCTATAACATGAAGCTAGATATCTGTTGAACGTAAAAAAAATGACAATAATGTTTTTCTCTCAATCACAATTTCCAGTGTTCTGATGATCAGTTACATCACTGGGTGATGGAAGCCAAATATAATTTCATTTGAAATTGGAGCCAAAGGTTATGCATATAATATGAAAGAATTACCTTCTTATTATCATTAATCTGTGGACCATAGTTGAGACGTCCTTGATTTTCGACAATTATGTCCAATGTCTGACCTGGATAACCAAAGGCATTAAATGAAGTTGCTGCATTGCGATCCAGCAAACCTCGTGGAACCTAAACAGTGAACAGTTAACTTCAATTTGTCTCCAGGAAGAGTCACACTAACAAAGCAATGGGGAAAAAGTTGCTAAGAAAGTGCTTTTCATTGTGACTATGCTAATTACTTCAAAAAACGTCAACTGTTGATTATAATATCCGTGCAGTAGCTCTGAATGCTCAACAATGTAACATGGATATCAAAATAAGTAACCAAATTACAAAGTTACCTAAGAATGAGCCCAATAGTTACAAACTCTGAACAAAACATAGTGAATCATTTGAAGCACTTATGTTACTTTTTGTTGCAGAGCTTCTACAATTGTCTCTCCATTTGTTGCAAAAAGGTTTACTTGGTTCATAGCTACAACTAACTTTGTGATTTGACTGAAGTTGCCTTTAAATCAGATGCCCTGATTATTATCAGGAATTGCTATTACAAGCCTCTGAAATATGGAGAGAGATGTGCATTGAAAGAAAATTTACCTCGCCTCAGTTACATACAAAAATTAATCTTAGATTTCAAACAACTACTTTAATATGTTCATAAACACACATCAACATAGAAATGGGTAAATCTAAGTTCAGAGGGACCAAGAAAATGCACATGGTAACTTACACCATCCAAAAGCACATATCCACGGTCACGTATTCCCGTGGCTTTCAATTCAGCCGAGGAATAGCTTTGCTGCAGAACATGACGGTAAAGAACAAATCCATAGAACTGTAAATAGTAGACAAGAAACCACAGAATGAAAATACTAGAACTAATAACAACACAGTTGTAAACACATCTATGGAACAAGAGTATAACTTTATAAGCCAAATTTTCTATATACCCAGTAAATTTAATTCAAAATATTTACATTCAGCCATTGAAGCAAAACATAGATGAGAGAATAAAGACCAGGAAAACTTGGAGAAGACCAGAACAACAGCTGAACAAATTTAAGCATTTTCATATAAGTATTTCAAAACTGAAAACATTTTAGATGAAAAACTGAGTAATAATAATGTCCTGCCATGTTGCAAGCTTCTGTGGTGAAATGGTTTCCTTACATGATTTGCCTGCTCCATGTTGAGTGGATAAACTGTTCGCAACGGTGGCTTTGAACCCAACACGTTCAGCAAATTCAAAACGGATCCAACTTTATGCAGAACAACTGGACCATAGGCATACTTTGGAGTATTTTCTGGAACCTTTGGTAGCATTTTATACTAAATTAAAAAATAAAATTTCACAGTTTAGCATAGCATAGAGTTTATAATAATAAAAGTTATTCTCAGTGCAGTGAAGATAGAGACAAGCACATAGTTCAGTGTTAAAGGCAAACAATATACGAAAAAATCTGCAGTCGAGACAGTAATGAGCACCTCGTACATGATGCAGTAAGGCAGAAATGCTGACAACACAGAATTATTGTTCAGTGGCTGATTATTTAATATGTTCTAAATGTTTAAGCCGTAATAGCAGACATTACGCGGATAGTAGTTCTGGCATAGGGAGCCACAAAAGTCAGATGTTGGCAAAATCGAGTCTCTGTTTAGTTAAACTGCTCTGTAGTTAAACTGACATAAAAGAAAAAATTGCCCTTTACAACCTTTAAAAAATCCTCTCGTCAAGGTTACAATGGACAAACAATTTCAATAACCAATCATATGAGAGTGCTTTAACATAGAGGAACAACATATATATTACATTGTGCTACATTTACTGTTAGATATGTATGTGCCAGCACCTGAGACATGAACTGTCTGATTGCAAGGTATTTCTCTGTTATGTCTCCAGCTTCAGTCAGAGGAGAATCGTAATCGTAACTCGTTGGGCAGATGTTAAAAGTTGGATCAGCGCCTGTTAATTAGTTAATCAGAACTCAAAAGTTCAATCACAATCCACTCCTACACATGGAAGTGCTCATCAACATGGCTCACAAAAGAATACAAACCACATATTAAACAACATATTTCAAGCCAATCAATTTTTTTTCAAATAGCCTAAATGTATCAAACAATAGCATGTTTTTAAAATGATAACAGAGAAAACTTGTCCGTGATCAACAATACTTTAAGCTCGAATGAAAGAAGAAAATCATCGTAAGTTTTCTTCAAAAACAGAAAACATCATTGATATGTTTTACGTTAAGCAACACCTACCATTCATGTATCCAAAACTGGTTCCTCCCTCAAACATGTACCTAAAATATAATCATTAAGCAATAGTAATGATCATGGAATTATAAAAGAACCTGGCAAATGTAGTTCTAACAAACATTAATAGAAGTGCCACTCAACAATTCGCAGGCATGTGTGTGTAATCTCCACTTTTACACTTAAAAGTTAAAAAACAACCCATTATCAACAAATGGTCTTAAACTGAAATCTCTAATTGCAACAGCAAATGTTGATAGCACATCTTTTGCAAGTGTCGTGTTGTTGGTTAGCACTTCAGCATGTAACAACAACCTCCTGCAAGTTCAAAGTTTCCTTTGTTGCCTAGTAATCTCCAGTAGATTTAACCATTTATAGGTTGCTCGTTACCTATTTTCTGTCAGCAATGAATCTAGTATTAATGTATGATTACTAACATATTCACACTGGCATTGAGATTATGAATGGCTTGTAAGCCGTTGATCAGTGTCGTGGTTGCTCCGTGAGCGTGACCCCCTCCCCAATAGTCCAGCCAACCAGTGTAGCATTCGCCATTCACCTTCAGTCACAAAAACACAACACACTGCTTGAAAAAAAGGTTTGTAAAAAGACACCAGTTAAGAATTCATCTGGAAGACAAAAACGTTACATTACCTTCAACACAACAGAAAGTGACTGTGCATAGTAAGTAATGAACAGATTTCTTGGTATATCTTACTTACTAAACTAAGCACTAGTGTTGCAGACCTAGACTTCAACTGATCTACCACAATGATGTCTAATCACTATTTCACTTAAGGCAACAATTGTCTGATACTTTGCCCATATTGCTAACATGATCACAGATCAACTAAAATGAGACAGTTCGCTAGATAGAATATTGTAATTACGCATATATGTGTGAGAACACTTAACATAGTGCATCTTAAGTACATGTAACACACAAAGGCGTTGTACCTATGACAATCTGACAGATTTAAACAAGACCAATGTATGTTGCATCAGAAATAAAAATTAGAAAATGCATATTGCATCATAAATAAAAATTAGAAAATGCATGTTGCATCATAAATAAAAATTAGAAAATGCATATTGCATCATAAATAAAAATTAGAAAATGCATGTTGCATCATAAATAAAAATTAGAAAATGCATGTTGCATCATAAAAATAACAGGTTGGAGCACCTGATAGAAACATCAATTGGACAGTGAATATGGGTGGAACTAGAGCAATCCAACCAACCAGAACACTCAGAGTTCACCTTCAGTGACAAAACATTAGGTCTACCAAAGGCAAAGATGGTCAAACAGAAGAGTGCACTGTCATTAGGAGCACACCAAAATTTTCCAAGTAGTAGTACTAATAATATCTGTAGCAATGACAATGGTTGCATAATTGCAAACAGAACATCAGTAGAGAAATATGACAAACAGAACATGATACACAAAATTTATACCTAATTTGTGAGTCAAATCGAAGAAACTTAACCAAATTTACTTTTTCTGATACATAAATTCACCATTGCTGTGTTTTGGGTGACATAGTGGCTGATCGGTTAGAGCGGTTGGCCCGTAGCACTCAGTGTGCGCTGAGTGAGCGGGTTCGACCCTCGTCCGAGGTATCAGTCACTGTGTAGGGGCCTTGAGCAAGTTCTTTGCACACAATTGCTCTGCAGTACAACTGCAGTTGTGCAATCGAGGCAAAAGATGTTGGAAGAAGGGCGATATTAAATTTCAATAATTTCAATAAATATACATTCAAGCCTCAAGTACTTTAGTTTTTAAGTGAAACATTAACCCTTTCAAGTGCATCTTCAACATGATTATTAAAAGTTCTGAAGAAACTTGACTAAGTCTAACCTAAATAAAGGGAAAATAAGAAATAGGTTCATACCAAAGGTCCCTTTGGATTCCACTGTCTCATAGCCGCAAATGCCTTCTTTGCATCTGTCATCAAATAAATTTATATCAGATGACAAAAAGAGACTTAGAATAAAATGCTTTGAGACAGACTATAAATCTTTAAAAGCACTAATGTTAACACTTTAAAAACTGCGCTGATGCACTCAGCAAAAAGTAAGTGTATAAGTATTTAGCACGTGATAGCATGTACAACTTACATCTAGGCAAGCAGACAACAGACAGTTGGTTTATTGCAGTGAGAGAGACATGGAGATGATGGGAATCAAAACAGAAGTTGTGGAAAAAAAGCATTTTCAGTTTCAACTGGATGAGGAGGGAAGACCTATGCAGAGATAGCAACAGGTGCCGCTTTGATTAAAAAGTGCATCAGCTGCATCAGAAAATGAATGTTCAAGTAATGAGATGCATGCATGCACTCATAATCGTTATTTCCAAACTTCTCAAACACTACTCGAAAGCATAGCGTGTCCCAGGCTGCGTGTTTCAGGTGTTCCTCAAGCCAATGGCGAAGGTTTTGAGTCAATAGCTATAAAACTCTGCAAATTCATAGCCAGACAGATGCACAGAATCTTCCTTTTATATAATATATAGAGATTTACCATACATATGAAAATGGATTCAAGATATCAGCTTGCTCAAGGGAGCATACCAAGATCAACGCTGAGGAGCAAAGTTAGACCACTAAATCAGAAAGCCAAAGCCTTGATAAAAGAGGATGACAACGTCAACAAAGAGGAGGGCAGCATCAACTAAATAGGGCAATATCAACGACCCTGGCAGCCATAACATATCGTTAAACACTGAAAAGTATTGCTATTCCAGAAAAAAACAGTAGATCAATGTTGAAAAGAACTGACCCTGGTCTGGTCCAAAGTCCACTGTGGCATAAACACCATCAATAGCACCACATTTCAGTAGATCCAACGAATTGCCATCTGTACTGAACAAGAGAATATCGTTGCCAAGGTGGAGTCTGAAGACGTCACGAAGATGTGACATGTAGTCATGACTACAGGCCACTGCTCTGTAACTCCCATACTCATTCTCAACCTATGGAATAAATCATTTCAGTAAGTAACAAGAGACATGCATCTCCACAAAAACAAATTTTATATCATAAGGAGAAAGCCTCTTAGGAAATATTGTAGTGACTAGGAAATGCAGTATGGCAGAAGGGTTGAACCAATGAAGGCAAATTGAACCAATGAGGGCGAACTGAACCAATGAAGGCAAATCGAACCAAAGAGAGCAAATCGAACCAATGAGAGCAAGCTGAATCAATGAGGACAAATTGAATTAATGAGAGCAAACTGAACCAATGAAGGCAAACTGAACCAACAAAGGCAAACTGAACCAATGAGGGCAAACTGAACCAATGAAGGCAAACTGAAAGAATGAAGGCAAACTGAACCAATGAGGGCAAACTGAAAGAATGAAGGCAAACTGAACCAACGAAGGCAAACTGAACCAATGAGAGCAAACTGAACCAATGAAGGCAAACTGAACCAACGAAGGCAAACTGAACCAATGAGGGCAAACTGAACCAATGAAAGCAAACTGAACCAATGAGGGCAAACTGAAAGAATGAAGGCAAACTGAACCAATGAGGGCAAACTGAAAGAATGAAGGCAAACTGAACCAATGAAGGCAAACTGAACCAATGAAGGCAAACTGAAAGAATGAAGGCAAACTGAACCAATGAAGGCAAACTGAACCAATTAGGGCAAACTGAACCAATGAAGGCAAACTGAACCAATGAGGGTAAATTGAACCAATAAGGGCAAACTGAACCAATGAAGGCAAACTGAACCAATGAGGGTAAATTGAACCAATGAGGGCAAAGTTCCCCTTTTCCTCACCAAACAGACCATGCTGCTGTTAACAACATCAAATAACCAAACTCCTTATTTCAATGCATCTACTTTGGCAAAATCATCTCTTATAATAATTACTGTAATGTTTGTAACAAGAAGTGAACACTTATTTTAAAGTAAACGGAATCTGCTCATAGAACCTATAACATAAATTCAAAAAATTGGGGGCCACACAGCAGTTCTTACCCAACATATTAAGTTCTTATTATAGAGTGTTAAGTCAATAATTTTGGGAGAGATAACACCATGTCACATTTTGCTAATGTGAGTTATATGTAAACCGGTAGCAAGTAAAAGAATTTACACTGTACATGAATTGTGTAACTTCCTAATGGGAAGATGAGATCCACTAAAAACCCTACTTGGAATATACCTGAACCATGATGATTGGTCCCCCATTGCTGTACAGATAGGACTTCATCATCGGTAGAAAAACGCCAAGCCATCGATCAACTGCAGCAAGATATTCTAAAGAAAACAACGTTATTATTCAAACTTTATGACTTTTTGGTATACATGACAATCCACAGATAAAAACTAATGAAGTATTAATGCATTATTACACAGTATTTGTCATAACATTCCATCAAGTACAGACTCAATTACTATTAGCAATCCTATAAATCAGATGCAACATAATCTGCTAATTTGAGAAACAAAATGGTTGACCAGGGTTTCTCTTTTAGGTCTACATCGAGATTTTAATCCACCATTGCCTGGCTATGTCAGACCGACAATTTGCTGTTAAACCAATAACTCATCTTGAAAATTCTGCAGCTGTTGCAAACTTACAGAGCTCTAGCAAGACTGCAGACCAACTGAAATCTTCTTTAATTGCAGGATTATGCCTCTTAGGACTGTCAATAAAAGAAATGTTTAATGACACAAGAGTCCTTTCTTACATTCATGATGTCTCTTAATGAACAGGAGGCAAAACATGGAATTTAGTTTGTAATCTTATCTACATGAACAAGATCATCCTCATCTGAGAAAGGTAATAGTCTTTCTAATCTTACAGTTCTGAATCAAAGATGTATGTTCCTAAGTTTCCAAGTTGTGGCAATTTACTGCTGTGACAATTCACTGAATTCTACATGAAGTATATGAAGCATCTCTTGAGAAATCCATTTAAAAATAACATAATTAAATTTAACCAACAAATAAAATTCACGTCAAGACAGTCATAACTATATCCGAAAGCATGCTTTATCTATGTTCTATCAGAAGAATTGAATATATGACTTACTTTTGTCCACTGTGCGAACTGTCATTGTTTCGTTATCACTAAGAAGCCAAGCTGGCAGTCCACCCTAAGAAAGCAGAAATGCAGAGAGTATACAACGCTGTTGGATTCTGAAAACATAATCTGCTATCACCATAATTGGTCAGAATTTGCTGGCATGTTTAACTCCCTAGAGTGCTCTTTCAGAACAACTTTCATACTGTAATAATAACATTTACTCAGAATTACCCTAGAAACCCAGGTCTTGCACAAGAGATAAGTTTTCATTTTCAAAAATGGGGTGGGTATTGGAAGAATAATATTTTATGGTTGCCAGAAGTGGGGGTTTAACGTTTAGGACATAAACTGAAAGGTGTGTTGATTTAAGATAACTTAGCAGCCTGCAATATTAGGAAAATTGATACAATCAGATAAAGGGGTTTGCTACTCCATTCAATGTGGGAGATATATGCCACTAACTGTAGCTCAAAAGGCATAGTTCATTGGCTAAAAAACTATCTTTCCATTTCACCAAGCAAAGGGCCCCTGAAGGGTGCCAGTCAATCTCGAGGAAGGGTAATAACCAAACAAACTCCTGAATGTAGACAGTTATGTATGGCATCACCATAATTCCAAAGCACTTGCAGACAAATAACCAATTCCATGGATAAAGGTAAAACCCAACATATGAAACAACACACTTCTTTAAGATTTGACTGACAGTGAAATGTTCAAGCACTAGCAAACAAAGAACAAGAACTTGCTCAATACATCAAAGCTTCAGATTCGTTGTGTTAGCACTATGATAGGAGTAAATAACACATGAGACATGTAGTGTTGTATCCTGTAATGAGATATATCGTGAACAAAATATCACAAATACTACAAATCACATACCGATCAATAACTAACATTAAACTGAATATAATTTTGCTCACATATTCCCATTCTGCACAAATGTATGGTCCAACTCGCAGAATAACCAGAAGCCCAGCATCCTGGGCAGCGGTCAAGAATGCTGGAATATCTTGCTGACCATTGAAGTCGTAGACTCCAGGCAATGGTTCATGCAAATTCCAGGCAACATACCTACATGGGTTACATTATATTAATTCATTACTAGCTAAATCAAATACATAGGCAATTTTCAAAAGCTGACCATAAAACCAAAAGTATGCCTAAGACAATGACTTAAATGTAAATATATATATGCAATATTTCATACAAGAAATCATACTAAATAAATGCTGAATATGATTCAACAACAAAAAATTTTTTTTTTAAAGAAGAGCAGTCACTTAGCTAGTCCTGAGAGTGCCATAGGTATGAAACATTAGCAACTGAATTTTCTTAGCCTCAGCACAAGAAGGCCAGTCCTCTCCCTTGCCATATCAACTTCCCACCATCATTGCACTCATCATAGCGAGTTTAATTACCATAAAGTAATTCCTTAAAATTCATATAAGAAATGCATTGTCAATTCATAAATAAAAGAAAGTGTATACTACGTTTGCACAGCATCCATTCCAGCTGCCACCAACTTCTGAAGGCGATCTTTCCAGTAGTAGGATGGAACTCGGAAATAGTGCATTCCACCACTGACATAGAAAAATGGCTTGCCATCCTTTAGGAATGTGTTGTTGTCATAGTCAATAGTAAAAGATCGTGTAGATGAAGGATCCTGTTCTTTACTGCTGACCTGTACACAACAGCATATCACAGCACATTTAAACTTCGCTCACTTCCAAGTCTAATTTACATGACATTCATACTCAGGTTGGTTCTGTAGGTTTTCTTAAATTTTCTTCCAGTTCCTTGCATAATTAATTCCATTGCGTACAAGGTCTTGTTTACATCGATTCCACGTCCATCGTAACGACATTTTAGCATCAATCAAACATGATATTTTCATCAATCCGGCTTCCATTTAAGCATAATTATTTTTCATAACACCAGTTTCTACATGCACATTATACTTTTTCATTCATCCAGTCTTCATTTAAGCTACAGTTGGACGTCAAATAATAAAATACGCTAAAATACACTAGAAGCACCATGGTATAATAAAATACGCTAAAATATACCTTTGTCAAATTCTGTAATAAACGAATGAATGAACATACTTAAATTACTTATAAATGTAACATCTTTGGCAATAGGACATTGTCAGAATTCCTATTCTGTGTATATAAAATCTTGTTTGACAACCTATATAATTTCCCATACTGACTTTTCATTGTACGCCTAAGATGCCCACAGCATTATGCAAATCTTTGTCTTAATGATCAATTAGCAGTGTTTGCGAAAATACACGTAGGTCTACACCAAATAAGTCCGCAATAGTCAATCCTCTCGTTTCTTTTCGGTGCCAGGGTCGAAATCCGGGGAGTCAAGCCGAGGAGACAGCATGGTGCAACGGTGGTAGTCGGTGAAGTCATGTGGTGGCGCAGGAGTAGAATCCGGATAGGACACCTTGAAGAGTTCGGTTTTTAGTCGTGAACGGAAAGTAGCAGAGGATAGTCAAAGCGGAGGAGAGGTTACATACCTGATCGAGACAAAAATCAGATAATAAAAATAAAAACAACACGTGCGCAAATATTCTCATTTTTAATTGTCTGCATAAAACTAGATTTCGTAATGTTTAAGTATTTTCACAGCCCTCAATTCCAACAACTAACTCAAGGGGCGCCAACAACGGACTGAAGGGGTGTAACCAAGAATCATGTGCTCCATAGGTATCAGAGCTATATGATAGCAAGGACCAATATATACAGGATCGGAAAGTGCCTGTATAACGATGTTTACTAGAAAATGGCGGTCCATGTATGCTGGCCATCTGGCAACAAAGGCGTAGAATGTCGTGTTTATATAGCAAATGCATTGCGTTTCGATGAACAAAATCGACGAACAATTTTGTTTTAACAACAAACAATTGAATCTGAAGGGCACAACATTATATTTTATATGCGCTTTAATGTCTACCACCAGTAATTTGACATGTTATCGTATCATAATCTCAGCATTTCTACAGCGCCTACAAAAGCGTAGTCGCGGGAACCAGCTTATTCACAGGTTTAATTTAAGGTTAATTTTTAGGAAGTTTTGCAGCGAGGTAATCGTGCGGCTATAAATAATTCTTTAGACACGATCGAGATCAATGAGAATTCGGGATTTGAGTGTTCCCACTTGTTGGCCAGTACTAATAGACCTTATTGGTGAGTAAATCTGCCGCCATTCTGGCCTAGAAGTCCTTCGCTGGCTCCCTATCCGCCAGTGAGGACCCATGCAGTGAAGGACCTATAGCATGTAGCTAGAGATGTGGCCATAAATGGGTATTTGCTATTCCGTTAGATCGGTGCAATTTTAACTGTTCTTTTTTGGACAGGTTGGTGTTGTGAGGGTCTCTAATTTCCTTGAAAGGGCTCTATATAAATTCCTGGATGAATGAATGTTCATGTGGCATATAGGCTATAGCAAAGCAATGATGATATAATCTATGATCTCCATTGAGAGTCAACAGCAAGTCCCAAAGTTCTCACAAGGTTTGTCATTAGTTTTCTCACTCAGATGACTGGGAAACTGAATTTGCCTGGCTGGTGTCCAAGTACTAGCCTTGCTCAGTGTCGTTAAACTTCTCTGTCACCATCGAGGTATATATAACTGTTATTGAGACTGTGAGGAAATGACTGAAACTGTTGATAACTGTTCCTGAAGTTTCAATCTGAAGCTACAATTTTAAGATACTTAAGCAAAAGAGCAGTACTTTAAGTTAACCCTTAGGCAGCCATTGGTATGAAGTGTTAGCAGCTTCATTATCTTAGCCTTGGCACATCAGGGTGGTTGGCCAACCCTTTTATTGTGTCTAATCCTCCCACCGACAATTCATTATTCCTTTCCGCCACATAACTGCAGGTTTGTTGTCGTTTTTGTTTCTCAATTCAACTAAGAATTTTAATAATACTATAACAAAATAGCCACAGCACTCATAACCTTTTCAGATCATTGCAACAAATACAAAAGCAGAAATAATAACTGGTTTTGGCAAACTAGCAACCTGAGTACCTGACACTATAATCAATTCACATCACAAAGAAAATGTTACTTGGGAAAAACACTTTTATTTTTATTCAGTACTAGAAAACACTTAATATCACATTCATATAATGCAACTGCAACAAAATTGTGTAAAAAAAGATGAGGTCATGAATATATTAATTCAAACCTTTGAATTCTAAAAAAACTATTTGGATGATAAATTTGTTTAATAAAGGAATTTTATAGTATGAAGCCCTATATTCAAAAATAAGAAAAAAGTTACACATTACCATTGTAGAACAAGCAGTCGTGATCTATTTTATGAAAACATTCAATTTATTTCCAGCATAAACACAGATTACATTTGATCGCCTGTAAACAAGTTCGATCCCATTAAACAACAAAATCAACTGCGTTGTCTCTGCCGTGTGAGACCAACGTCAACAGTGTTTCTTTCAAAGTTTGTCGGACTTGAGCAATGGCCATCGATGATAGGCTCCTTGACAAGACGGACATAATCCACAGCAGTTGCATTATGCGTTGACAAAGCACCATCCAGTTCAACCATCACAAGGACGTTTGGCTTTGGTGTAGCATTGAGGATGCCAGCAGGTACATACAGGGTCACCTGGAGTCCCTTGATTGGCCAGTAACGCCCAAGGTTAAAGCCGTTGATAAAAGCCTGACCCTACAAACATAAAAATCCACCAACGATATATAATGTATTGTATAAACTATAAACAGATGAATTTCTAGCACACAACTGCCACCACTGAGCATAAAGACATCAATGCTGTATTTCTTTTATTTCTGGTATTTAAAATTTTGCATAAAGCAACCAACAGTGCATTAATGACACTTTTAATCAGTTGGAACCATCAATAACAATTGTACCTCATCCATTATCTCAACTGCATATGCTATTATCATTATGTTATAGCACTCGATCTTTCTACTTTTGGAACTTAATTGAGAATCAGAAAGAACAACATTATCATTTTATGCTATTTCTGTTAAAACTTTGTTAGTGATAAATTTTCTTTTCTTATCTTCAACATACATAACTACAAGCAAACTCATATACTGTTTTCAATAACCACAGTCTCGCTTTTGACACTGTCAATAATTATGGACCAGGCCAAACCCTTGTAGCAGCAAGGGAACAGGCAGCACTTTCTACCAGGAATTACAGCCTCTTGGATAAGGTGTCTGAAGTAAAGTAAGATAAGGCAAAGTAAGGTAAGATTAGGTGACATAAAACAAGATTTAGAAAGGTCAGATGAGGCAGACAAGGTCAAGTCATACAAATTCAGGTTAGGAATGTAAAGCAGAAGTATGAAACAAGCCTGGAACCGGAAGAGACATCTTCGCATTCAGTCATAATTGATATATAATTAATTAGACAATGTATGTAGTTATAATAAATGATAAAATAAAATTCTAATTGGTATCAACCTTTGACCATCCACACATGTGTAACAAAGTGTCCATTGGTTGTCCCACCTTCAGAACAAATTCACCCTTGTAGACAGTGGGATCATTTGGCACCTGCACTTTTGTGTTTAAACCACTCTTTAACTTTTCTTGGCTTAAAAAAAGCAAAAATGCAGAAGCTCCAGTCAGTATTCATTGTCTGCTCTCAACACGCATTGTCTTCCCTTGCCATGCATTGTCTGCTCTCACCAAGCATTGTCTTCCCCTTCCATTGTCTGATCTCACCATGCATTGTCTTCCCTTGCCATGTATTGTCTGCCTTCACCATGCATTGTCTGCTCTCATCACGCATTGTCTTCTCTAACCATGCATTTGCTCCACCAGACACAATTGGTCGATAAAAAATGTCAGGTGTTGGAGCATGTTCAGTCATTCACTACCTCAGTATAATAATAAGTATTGACTGCAATGCAGCCCTTACTTTTATACCACATACCTTTTTCATTCTCAGGCAATTGACACCATCAGAGCTACATGAATCAAGATTATATTTTAAGAATGCAGGATTCAAACCCAAACACGGTCATCACTCTTAACCCAAAGAAAATCTAAAGAAGCTAAACTCACTGGTGCTAACCTGGACGGCAGATGAAGATATCCAAACACTTTAGCAAAGTCAATTGGATACATTGCCCAGTCACTCATTTTAGCGAATTAGACCTATTATATAATGCCATTTTTTAAAGCTACATTACGCAAGCCTGCACGCCCTGCAGTATACGTCGACCTAGAGCATTATAGATCGAAAATTAGGCTACATGTATGCCTTGATTGGGTGCATTTAATGCATTGTTGTCGTGTTTGCTTGATGTTTACAGCGAGACTTGTGATGTTGTGATAAGCAAAATGCCCATTTTATTGTCTGTCAACGATTTGAACGAAGAGACAGGCTGGTAGCAGGGATGTAACAAGCGAGGGGCAGAGGGAGCGCCAGCCCCAATTTTCAAAACTAGGCTTAAAACAATGAAATCATCGCTTTCAACCCAGTTCGATCGTAGGGTATAATTTGAATGTGGTTGGAATGCAACGCCAGTGTTAGAACATCAGAAAGTATGTATGTAAATATATTAATGTAGGCCCTAATAATATGTTGATGTTGAGTCAAATAGCCATAGTTGTGAATTACGAGCCGCTCATCTGATGTCAGTCTTGTCAACGTCTAACGATAGGCCTATAAGTTTATAAGTTGGAATGGTAAATTCTCACACCTATATGCAAAAAATACACCGTAGATGCAGACCTAGCTTAGCTTTGTGTTGTGACAGTTCGTGTCAAGCCACCACTTTTAAACATGGTGGCGACTATCTCCACTTTTGACCCTGTGATGAATTATTTGTTGGCTTTGTGATTAAATAATTTTTTTATATGAAGCAAGTTCAAGCGACGACATTGAACAGCTACATGTGGGTCTATGTAATCCTGTAATAGGGCCTACATTATCCAAAAATACCGTCTCCAATGATCCAGAATGCTGTCACCAAAACCCTTAAAACACCGTCACATCACTCCTGTCTTCAAATCACTCTGCTTGCTCAAAATACATGAACGAATAGAACATAAAGTCATATCATTCATCTATAACAAACTTCACTCCTCCCAGCCTTCCTAACTTCAAGTTGTTCACGGTTCAACCACATCGTTCAGCCCTTTACTCTTCCACCCTAAAGCTGTCCTGCCCTTCCTTAGTTCAAGAGGCTGGTGTAATTTTAGAGTCATTCAGCTTAACTGAATACCAATTCAAGGGAGGTGTAAAAGATTTTAAGACAGGAAATGAATAATTGGATTGGCCAAAATTGTGTGTCAGATATCAAAAACATTTATTTTATTCAGCACATTGCCTGTGGCTAAACGGAACACTATCACATTATTAGTATAATCGATAGGCTGATAGAAACTTAGCCAAAATTGGCCTTATACACAATATCTTTGGTTGTTTGGTGACAGTTGGTGTACGCCTACTGTAGATGATACAAAGATAATAGCCCTCAGAAATATTACCAATTCAAGTGTGTAAACATAATATTATGAATGATTTAAAATAAATTATAATAAAACATGATACAAGACTTAATTCAATGACTTAATCCACTAAAAGCTGTGTACAACTATTCAATTTATGAAACATTGGTGGCATGTACATGTAGTTGCCAAGTAAATCTCAAAGCAAAAGTCTAGAAATTGGTAAAACTATAGTAGCTCATGCCTCTGATGAACTTGATTAAGTATACCAATATATTGTAGCAGACTAGCAGTTTATTTATTATATTTCTTGCTATTGACTAAATCTTCTAAACACTGACCTGAATCTGATAAGAGCTTGGATTTGGTTAACCTGTATTTAGTTCATGCTTTGAGCATTTCACACAGGAGCAACATAAGTCATTATATACATTTACAAATACATGTACCAGATACCTTTAACCACTGCAAAATAGACTTTCAGCATATTCAAGCTTAGTGCAAGGAATGTCATATTTTCAATCTAATGACTGTGTTGCTTATCACCAGTGGTAAAAGCTGACTCAGAATCGTATGCTTTCTCACACAATAGTAATGTACATGTATACACAGTATGAAAGTGTTGGTCATTTGGTATAGACTTGTACTGTGAACTAATAACGTATCCTATGGCACTTCTACAAGATGTTTAGTTTTCCAGGAGAATCAGAACACTCAATGATCTTAGTCAAGGCTAAACAAAATATAGCCTTTGTTCGGGGTTGAGGGTGGCCATACAGAAATGTGTAACACACTGGGGCAAAGAAGAACCGAGTTGGGTTGGTCCTGACCTGCATTAGGTGAATTTATCTGCACTCTGGTGTCTTATTTATCTGCAATATATTCCTTGCGATATTCCACTCTTGGTCTTTCTGTTACTCCGCGTATGTGCTCTGCTATGGCCCAATTCTGGAGCTTGCAACTGTCTCTGCCTGGAATCAGTGTTGTATGCAAGACCTTAAACTTCAAGACCAAGACGAGACCGAGACAGTGAGGTACCGAGACCGGGACACTAGGTTTAAGACAGTTCGAGACAGTAAAAGACAAGTGATCCTATGTAAAAGGCTGTAAGATACTAATGTATCAGTTTTCGGGAATAAGGTCGATTTGTAATTTCAATTTGAAACTTAATTATAATGTATATCGTACCAATTCCCAAGAACAGTTTTTATATTACCGAGTTTTATCCTTTTCGATATTTATTCTTCGGCCTATCTTCTGAATAGTATCAAGAAAGCACGTCTGAAATCTTCTAGACGATTTTAAGCAAGCAAATTCGATACCAAATACCAAACGAAATTATAAATTTGCGCATATCCTTACTCACCCTGAGAAATTCGAAGTTGTTCCGATTGTTTCGGTTATAGTCGTTTTACATCAATGACAAACTAATAGCCAATAGCTATTGTAAATAGGGCTAACTTCAAATTACGTAAACGCAAACTTCACAATTTCAGGTTCTCTCTGACATTTTTCCAATTTAAGACAATTGAATTGATTTCAGTATTATGTGACTCGCGCGTTAACCAGAATTACCGTCTCTCGAAAATTCCGGTTTAAGTTTCTAGCGCAAAATTGCAAGACAGTTAACGCGAAACTTACCGAGACCGCTTGTTGAAACTGAACAAGACTTTCACTTCAAGACAGTTTCTAAAAATTCTAGACACTACCTCGAGACCGAGACACTGTCTCGAGACCATACAACTCTGCCTGGAGTTACTATCCCTCTCACCTTACTAGTTCCTGAGACTATCTTGTTCTCTGGCCCAAGCATAGACGCCCATTGAGAGAACTGCTGCTAATTTCGAGTGGTGCTATAGGCCTACAATTGTTCATACATTACATTACAATACTACCGTTCCACATTCTAGCCTCACCTACAATTGGTATAATTACAATTACTTTCCTGTTTAAATATAATAAGTCTCAACATTTTTTGGGTTCCTTACATTCATCCGGTATACACTACATTGCAGAAATTAACCCAGGTACTTGATAGAGTGGCTAACATACAAGTCTTCATCCCTTCACTTTAACAGTGAGGTCAAAATCCTGTTCATACTGAAAATTTATTTTTCACCCTAAAACTACGGTACACCTGTTGACAAATCATATCAACATGATTTCTCTAAGAAACAATGAGGATATAGGTCTGATTATGTTTCATGTGTCAGACTGTCCCACAATTTGAAGTCCGCGTCTTTGTCTAAAAATATGTATTCAGATGGGGATAATGGTCAGTGCTGTCAACGACTATGGTTTCTACTAATTACACAGGTAATAACAGTTGTTGTATTGTCTTAAGATCCAGTATCACAAGACTAAATATGACCATAGTTCTTACACTGGACTTTTGAGAGATAGCTAAGGCAGAATTGTAAAATAACGTTTCATAAATGCTCCTTTGATCATGTGAATGTATTGTCCGACTCAACACACTGATTTCTCCTGAGCTGCCATTTTGCAAATCCATTCCAACCAGATTCGTAGTGAACATAGTCACTTTAGTCAGCACAGATCCTGCAACAGAAACCCCAGTAAACTGAGACCAGCAAATGTTGCTAATATTGAATGACTAACGTCAGTCTTCTATTTTAAATCATATATCCATTGGATTGCTCTGTTTAAATTTGCTAGAAATAACACAGCTGGCTAAACGTCAAGAAGTGAACCTCAATTAATTAGTTTGCTGTTCCAAATTAACATGTTTATTAGAGAGCAGTGTCTAATTGCTCATTAAGATTGTCAGTAAAAAAATCTGTTTTCAATGACTAATTGGATGCAAGCCATGCAAGGGGATCAGAGGCATCAGTCCCTCTCTGAGTGATGGTGGAAAACCCCCGGTGTCAAGTGTCAGGAAGGCAAGATAATCCCCCCTAAGACTAAAAAAATATCTCCTACCTGAATTTGGAGGCATTGCCTCCGGACATCTCCTATCTGGATGACCCTGAAGGGGATTGCAAGCTCAGCAAGTGATGCTTTATGAAAACTTCAACACATGTAGCACGCAGCCTATTCAAACTTTGCCCACTTAAACAACTTAGTACATGTATCTCTTGCGTTGAGTGAACTTTTTAGTTACATAGTACCACAATTTTCTGTCATACAATCACACAGATAAATCTGTAATGGTAATGGAATATTTATATGATGCCACTTAAATAAGAGGCATTCTCTACCCAGGTCAGTGTCTTCATTGACAAAGAGGGAGTTTTTCAGGCGCTTGTCAAACTGATCAAAAGATTAGAAAAAAAGGTTGGTCCTCAGGGACTGAGGACTGGTTCCAGCTGGAGGGGCCCACAAGACGAAACTCCTAGGCTAAGCAACAGAAATAAGCGTCCGCGGGACAGCTAGATGACCCAGATTTGAAGACCGTATGGAGGACTAGGTAGTGGATATACTGGGATACAGCAGGCCCTGTATGTGACTTCAAAAGAGAATTAGGCAGTAAACAGAGGAAGACAGTCTGCTGTCATTCAATGTTGTAGACAAACACATTTTTATTGGCAATATTTAAAGGAGTTATCATGGTTTTGGAAACTTACTTTTCTGCAGAACGACATCCTTGTGACTAATTCCAATGATGTTCTCAGCAATTACTCTGTATGTGTGAAAATTATCCGTCCCCACATGTTTAATCCCAAGACTAACACCCAGCAGTCCTTCTGATAAGATCTATTTAATACAATGCATCATCTTACATTTGGAAGCAATGAATTTTCACACTGATTTGCAACTAACCAAACAGCAGTAAATAAGTTAGTACGTACGAACAGTAATCAACCACCTGCAAGCATGGTATGTTTAGTGTATGCTTAGGCACACATGTTCTCTAACAACCAGGAATTTAAACTTTTAAATAGAAGCCTCTATTTCAAGCACTATTCTGTTAATAAGTTAGCAAGGGTCCATCCATATATTACGTATGCAAAAAATTCGGATTTTCGGACCCCGCTCCCTCTGTTGCACCGCGTACATTTCGTGGACCCCTCCCCCATGCGTAGGTACATTTGAGCTCTACCCCATTGCAAAGGTTAAATAGCTTAAAACATCTATAAGACATTGATTTTTCCACAGGCTATTTATTTTTGATAAGCATCATGCTTAACAGCTTAAATTTGTCAACTGTTATGAAGAATTAAAACACTGACAACACTTGCATTTGAAACCGTTATAATGCTACATAAAATTGATTAAGCAGGAATATAGTCAGTGATTAGGTTTACAGTTCTGATTTTCATATTCTGCATTGTGGACATCATAATTAGACAATTATATTTGCGTATGTACATATTTTCGGGACCCCCTACCCCCACCATATACGCACCCGTACGCAAAATTTGAAACCCCTCCCCCTCTTTGCGTACGTAATATGTGGACGGCCCCCAATAGCTAAACAGTAATTAATCTGCTGAATATACTTTACCAACTTTGATTCAAATTGTTTTAAAATTAAATAGCCTCAAAAATAAACACCTAGATAGATGATGCATTGGGCTTATTAGTTCTATTTTCACGATTTGGTGCCTTGGAGCTTTTGTGAATCACATTGATCGGTGTATCACATATGGATATTTAAAAAGCATGTAGAGTGATAATTTAAAATAACGCAACTGTTGCCTGACTATTGAACAGTAGTTAAAATGTAAGAAGTAAAACTGCCATCAATTTACTGTAACTGATGTGATATATTCGCCAGTGACGTGTCCATGAGGCACTGTGACTCCTTTGATGACCCAATAAAGCGATGTGACCTCAGGCCTGGCCTTGACCTTGCAGTTCAAATGAAGGTTGATGTCTCCCACCGATGCTGTGACAGGTAGGCAGTCGATGACTGGTGAGACTGAATAAGCAAATAGAATAGTCTTAAGAGTGGAATCTCATTTCAGCATGGCTTAGACTTTCAATGTTGGCCAGCTTCTTTTCAGTAACATTTACTCTACAGTGCCATCATATAACAATGTCTCTCCATTGCACTCTGTGCAATACTATGAGAATAACTAACTCTGCTGCAAAGTATAAGGCTTAGATCTAATTTTATTACTCATTTACATATTAATAAATTAATTTGTGAAAATTATCAACAAAGTCAACAAATAAACAGATCATGAAGATCGAACTATTTCAATAAACTCCAAGCCATGTACAAGTCCACAGTCATTCTACCCTATCTACAATGGAATGCTGAGGAAAGGAGAAATCGTGTGATTAGAGGTCAGTGTAGGTCACATTATTGGATAGATTAGAAATGCACAAAAAGACAAAAAGTCCAGATTTCAGGCAGCAGTTCAATGAATAAACAAGAAGATGAGTTACCTGTGTTACATCAACAACATTACTACATGTAGTTATTATTCTGCAGGTGAAGAGTTTAATATGTGTTTCCTATCAGCTGGGTTCTTTTCAGGGCGTGTGGCATATTATACTTATGGTAACTACCATGGGTCATATACTTCAACCAATAAACTTAAAAAACTTATAAGCGAACGGCACCATTTTTAAATTTAAGCCAGTTAAAACTAGACAATTTATGATCCAACTTACACTGAACCACCAACTGAGCTGAAGCTGAATGAGGCTGAAGCCCCGGAATACTGACAACACACCTCAGCTGCCTTCCATCATCATCCGATGATACCTGGACCTGATGGCTCCATCTCTCGACCACTTGCTCTACTACTCTCTTGCAGGGACTCCCAACGATACGACTGGTGTGCACAATGGAGTATTGGCTGGTGAGGTTTCGTTGTCCAATGAAGATGTCCATGTTGACTGGAGGATAACCACCGACTGAAATGCATCTGACTGTGGCCAGCATATTCTCAGAGAGATGTAGCTCCTCTTCGCTATTTGGTAGATGCAGTTGAGGTTGATGTATTGTATTCATTGTTGTCACAATAATCTGCTGTGGATGTACTAGATGAATGAAAAGACAAGAATGGACTGCGCTTATAGTCTTTTAATAACTATTGATATAGTACAGTCATGGGTGCTATTTCGTATTTTGTTCTTGCTATTGATTTGACAAGAAGTCAGCAGCCATACTGAGCAAACTGTAATGCATTACATATGACCAATTATAATACACTTTTCTCATCATGAGCCTTTGAGAAGCAGAAGCTTATAGTCTGAAAGGTAAACTCGGGTGCCAATGAAAGCCACTGCACTACATCTATGGTATGTAGACAAATGCAGTATTTATGGTCTTTTGACTGGGTAATATCATAAACCAAACAGGACTCTCATTTATTTGTGTGTCCTTACGGTAGAGCCATTAAGTAGTTTTATGGATGAAGTGTATTCATGGATAGGCCTATGCTATCTTTAGATCAGCATAGCTACTACCATATAATTATAGTACTTCAATGCATTATCTATTATTGTTAGAGTAGCCAATGACAGCCACATAGTATTCCAATAACCATGGTTGTACTGCATGAATCCTAGACTACTCCCATGTGCATCATTAATCCCTTAGGGCTAAACCCAACAGTGTGCTAATGCAACGAAATGTCGTTTAACTAAGACTCTGCATCTCACAAGGGAAAGACGCATTAGCTGGAACATAATTTTTTACTTTCCCGAAGGCACTCTCAAAATAATAAAAACAATTACTGTAAGATTACATCTAGGTGCACTATGAGATGCCTTTGGGATTGTGCAAGATACACGGATTTAAAAAGACAGGAATATATATAAAGTCAAAGAATGAGACAGTACAAAACTACAAAACAAGAGCAGAAGGAGACTACATTGAATGCCGCTACCAAACAAGTTGCTGACTAATCCTACAATGTTAGGCGGTGGTGGGCAAATTAGATGGGCAGGCTGTATGGCTGCCATACAGTCAAATTTGACTCCTGTAATAACTTGTAATCACCCGTTCATACTGTACTTGTAATCAGACTGAGTTTTTATCATTTTAAATTTAATAAAAACGAAGTTAGGGCCCACCCATATATCACATAAAAAAATTGGATTTTCGGATCCTCCTCCCTCTGTTGCACCGCGTACGTTTCGTGGCCCCCCTTCCCCTGTGCGTACGTACATGTATGCCTGAGCTCTACCCCACCACTGCAAAGGTTAAATAGCTAAAGACATAAGACATTGATTTTACCGTATGCCATTTTTTTTGTTAAGCATCATATTTAAAAGCCTAACTTTGTTAACTATTATGAAGAAATAAAACACTAACAACACTAGAATTTTAAAAAGTGTTAATGCACAAGAAAATTTATTAAGCAGGAATATAGGCCCAGTCTGTGATTGGGTTTACAGTTCTGATTTTAATATTCCGTATTGTAGACGTCATAATTAGAGAGTTATATTTGCGTACGCACATTTCGTCGGAACCCCTCCCCACCATACGCACCCGTACGCAAAATCGCAGAAATTTGAAACCCCCTCCCCTCGCTGCGTACGCAGTAAATTATGTGGATGGCCCCTTATTATTATAATAATAATTATCTAGAACAGACCTCGCACCAAGACATGATGAGTGACGGAAACAAGAACAACGTTGAGTGGTCCGAGTACATGGCAAGTGTAGTTACCACTGTCTTCCACGCTAACATCTGCAAAACAATAGAATAGAGTCCTTAGTGTGGCATGGTGGCCGATTGGCTAGAGCGGTCGGCCCGTGACACTCAGTGTGCGTTGAGTGAGCGGGTTCGATTCTCGTCCAAGGAGTCAAAGTGTAGGGACCTTGAGCAAGTCCTTTGCACCCAATTGCTCCGCAGTACAAGTGCAGTTGCGCCGTTGAGGCGTGTGTGCACTTCTGAACTAAACTGTAAGAAGGGCAATATCAAATAACAGTTGTATTGTATTGTATTGTATTAATGACAACAGTAGCTGGCAATGCAGGGCCTAGCATAAAACCCCTGGAAAGAGATCAGCAAATGTTATCAACAGTAACTAATGCAGCATTTAACAGAGTGGTATTGTGTTTCAATTGATTACTGTAACCTGTCATTGGCGTCATGGATTAATCTATCAGTCCACGCAATTTGATATTTCAACATAGGTAAAATAAAAATTACAAACACGAGAACAATTTTTATTATCATCAAGCTTGGAGAGCAGGGAAGCCATTTGTGAATATTAACTCTTATCAGTGGTTTCCGGGATTTGATGTGGGGAATAAACGCTAATCTCAAGAAAAAGTCATCATTTATAGTCAGTACCATGATCTATATGACTGATTGAGAATGGTGTCTTCCCAACCAACCAACGAATCCATCACACCTAACTCTGAGTGTAAAGAATGACACATAAAGGCAATGCAAACCATGGTCTTTGATGCTTAATAGCTGTAGGAGCTACAACACTTGACGACTTCTGCCATATGCAAAATAAATCCTGAGATATAAAAACTGAAAAACTGAAAGCTTCTTGCATCTATTATAAATTGCAACTAGCCAATCAGCATATTAGCGCATAACAGTTCACGTTTTTGGTCATGCATTTATGTCCTTATATAAATCTGCTCATCCGTCAACATATCAAAGCATTTGTATCGCATCACAATGAACGTGCTTCTTGCAAATATCCATAGTGCTATTGTTTAACTAATCCCTGATTAAAGCTTTATTGTACACACTAAGTTCACAAGCAAGCTACACCTGCACCGCAATAAAAATCATGTCTTAAAATAATTCCAGTTTAGTACTCGATCTGTAACAACAGTTTTAAGAGCACCACTAATCTTCTTTAAGTCGATGCTCAGCTGTGTGTAGCCACCGGAGGAGATGTTTCAGCTTGTGCTTTCCTAAGACTTAGCTATCTCCACAGAGCGCTTACCAGGAGTGTTCAGAGTGGTCTTAATTCTTAATGAGGCACCACATAAATGTACCAATAGAATGCCATAAAATTATCTATCAAGAGACATGTAGAGTAGCTATCATAACACACCAGTTGGTCACTGCATGGTTGCCCAGGATTATATTACTCTTGACAACCACCTTAACAGCTATACTCTATGCCCTCTGTGCCCACCTGATTCCAATCTCCATCTGACTACCTTTGGACAACCCCTCTGACTCGATGCAATGCTCATCTTCAAGTGGCATTTTAGAAGCTCAGAGTTCATGATTAGGATTTTAAATTTAATCATCAGAATCGATTGGCAGATCCGGTCAAGACGAAAGAGGTCAGTGAAAGCAGAAGAGAAGAAGCCACGTCACAAAGATCTGATCCTCAACTGAAGGACATAAAGACCTGCCAGACTCCAGTGTTCCAGACTTTTAAAACATAATCAGCTACCGGAGAAGAAAAAACTAACTAATTACATACAAATAGTAACTTTAAAAATATTAACTAGCAACTAATTATGATCAAGCAGATTCAAAGGTATGGAGCACAGATTGGGTTAAGATGGTCTTCTGTTCCATAGATGGAACAATAAACAGTAATTGTGGTTGGAAAGAGATCTGTTCAGGTCATCACGCTGGTGCTGAAATCTACGTCTACTCTCAGAACAGTTAAACCTCTGAGGCAGTGGACAGTGTCTGTTTGCAGATCTCATCTGGGGCATTCCTTTTCATTTAATCACACTCCTAACACTTCTGTCCTAGTCATTGTAAGTGAGATCTAACTATTGATTATCTGTGTACCTGGCAGACCCCAGTGCTTTTGGGAGGCTGTACTGGACTTAACAGCAAACATCTAATTATCTATGTCTGTGATCACGAATCCAAACATCTAATTATCTATGCCTGTGATCATGAATCCATATAAACCAAAAAGTAATCTTGAGGTTGGCTATTTTCAAAGAAATGGTTAACCTCACTCTCACAGTTTGAAACACTATCCTTATTCAAGTCAGATAGAGAAGCAAAGAATACCAACCTTTCCACTCTCGCCCTAAACGACACCTGCAGAGTCACCAGCTACTCTGCCTCATCTGACCCTCTGCCAACTGGACCCGGATCTTCCCTAAATTGCCCTCTGGACATCCCCTATGATTCCACACAGCGTGGTCATTAGATAGTGAAATTTCAAAATGCACAATAACAATAATAATACAAACGTCTGCTGGTATTCTAATCCAAATGTAACTCAATACTCACTATTTATTGTTAATTCAAAGAGGTGTTTGAGCGTAGACGGGTTGTGCGGTGCATAACTTGGATTGAATCGTACTTCAGAGTTAAATGGTTCTTGTGTGCTTCCCATCATGGTTATCCGACACTCCTCAAGATGTTGCGTCTTATTCCAGACAACTGGATTTCGGAAGAGATGGAAGGAATCTGGCTCTGCGTAGACCTGACACTCAAGGGTCACTGGCTGGCCAGAGTTGACCATCACTGTCCGTCCCCGCGATAAGATCTGAATTGACCCTGCTCAAAATAATCAGACAAATATATGTAATATATATAGCCAGACAAATAGATATCCACAAAAAAATAACTAAAATGGAAGGTTAACTTTCCCTTTAACTTTTCACTTTCCACTCACTCAATTAAATATACCATAAATTGGACTATAGATAAACACAAACGTGGGTTTATGGCTGTCATTTACTCTACAGTTTTTCAAATCATACTTCCTTGGTTGCGGACGTATGGCTGGGAGCACCTCGATCTGAGTAGGTCTCTTGAAGAGGCGCTAAATCATTATTACATCCTCAGAATAAATGGATGAATAACCATGGAATATGGCTGAAACGTGTCTAAATCTTCTTTCCATTTACAGTGAATGAAGCTCAGTCAAATCATAGACGTGCTAGTGACGAGGGTCGGAAGGTGGGGCCTCTCACACGCTGCTCTAGATAAATACACTATTATTTGCAAATGCTTTAATTAAGCTGTCTAATGAGTCCTAATGTTCATCCATGCCCAAAATTACTATCTTCCCAGCATCCATCTTCTCTTTGTCACAAATGTAATGCAAATTCAATCAGAAATCAATTGAACATTTATATAGCGGATATGGATCACTTAACCTCATTAAATAAAGTGTAGGATACCTCATCTACTTAATTGTGAGGCACAATCTGTCCCCACACTGAATACGCCTGTGCCAAGATCAAAGACATGTAATATCAAACACAACCAGACAAGCAATGTTTGTCTGAGTATCAACAGTCAATATCAATGGATCATGACCCGTAGTGTAATATAAAGCAATATGAAAACCTAAAAGTGTTGCTTAGTCTAGACAACGCACATGCAACGGGCATGGACTTCCTTTAGAATTCATGGCTACATGTACAACAGTGTTTCTGAACATCGTGTGCCTTCATTTATATTCAGTGACGTCATCCCTTCGTGTTCTACCTGTAAAGCTGTTGGAATGATTACTCGACGTTTTGTCTTTAGAAGAGATTAAATAATCCTACGTTCATCGCCTCTAATGGATCTTTGATTTCGATCCCAGGATTACCATTCATCTTGAACACTGGTTACACGGACTGACAGATGCTCTAAACTGCATCTTATTTCATTTGGAAGGGAAAGCCCGTCAGCTCAAGACCACTTACCGCCAGTTGAATATAAGGGCAAAAAAACCATCATAGTGACCTTTCTCGACACCACTACCGACACTGACGCCATCTCTATCGCCGTCTATTTGCTTTTCACTACTGCTGTAGTCATTTTGTCATTGCAATCGTTGTACAATATTCAATGTAGGCCTAATGCATGCACGACTGCCAGACAGACTACTTACTTACTTGCTACTTCACCTTCATAACGCCATTGTTTTAGAGTAGAAAACAGAGAGGGGATGGTTAAGGGAAGGTGAAATTTGTAGGCAAATACGTCATCATTGAATCTATCAATTGAAATTTAAAACTGCACGCTGATTGATGCAATTTTCGTCCTTATCCTCACAACCAAAAGAATCACATGCCAAATGGTAAGCAAAGCAGTTTGAGTAGAATTGCCAAAAAAACTGAAAATTTGAGATTCAGAATAATTTCCCTTCTGATATCTAAAATCATTAACTCTAAATAAGAAATTCACATTTCCTGTCTTCGAACTTTGAACATTAAAAAAATGGAAGTTTTAAGTGAAGGCACAGAGCGTTCAGATCACAGCCAACAACAAAGTCACATAACGAGTTTGGGAGACAGAGAGAGAGAGACATAGAGAGAGAGAAAGAGAAAGAGAGAGAAAAAAAGAAGGAGACAGACAGAGCTGGTGAAAACTGCCTCAGTCAGCACACACGTTGTCTTTTGAAGATTTCCTGTCCTCTGGTTTCTAGGCAGCATATTCCAAGAACATGGAATGGGAGGACAGAACAAATGCTTACTCAACCCCCAATCTAATCAAGAGAACATTGGTCAGCAGACAGATACCATACCGAGATACTGAGAGACCTGTTGGCCAAATTTGGAATATGATGTAATATAAATCATAAGAATTTCTCAGCACCCACAAAACCCACATGAGGGAAACCAGCTTATTCACCAGCACAATGCAATATCAAGTCAATAAAAGCTATAGCCAAGCTTTTCGTTTCGTGGTGCCAGGTAAAAGAATACTTCAACCAGGAATGGAATACATACGTGAAACATGACACAGAACAACTGGAGAGCTGCCCACATCATTTGGGGTTACAAGGACCTAGGGCTAGCAAGAACTATAATGCTAATGGTTTCGAAGGAAGAGCAGAAGAGATAATAAGTAAAGTTATAGGTCTGTCACAGGAAAGGAAGCGGGCATAGTATGATAAGTTCTTGGAATTAGCACTAAGCAAGGTGCCCTGAGGCCACAGATTTAAGTAATTTACAAAAGTGAAAGTAATAATATGGCAAAAATTCTTCCTTGGGGTGGGGAGGGGATATAGTGTGATAGATAACACACTGGCGTGCAGAGCTGAGAAAGTGAGTTTGCGGACACAGCACTTTTTTAAAACTGATATTATTAGACTCAGCTCTTCAATTACGACTTTACGAATTTCGACTTTACAATAATGACAGACGTGTAGGATAGACCAAAGCTGCCAATACTTTTGCTAACAAAGTCCATATGATGCATAGATGATGCATAGATGCAATGAAGCATGAGTTTGTCTTTAAGAACATCTACCAACATCGAAAGAACATTCAGAAACCACTGGTGGAAACAGGTCACATTCGATTGACAAAGGAGGAATGCACAATAGAAGTCACTGAACTGTAAAATTGAATCTGAATCCTCTTTTTCTAGTGCTATGATCAGCTTGTTTGGCCCTTAGCCTCATCTTCTGCTCATATGGACTTAAACCAGACAACCAATGTCACAGCAACTTAACGGCTGAACCAGGACTTAACTGAAAAACGATCACACATTGGCTACATGTCACCAACAATTCAGTGTGCACTGGTGTGGCTCAGAGATAATTTATCACTGACATTTAGTCCCAGATGATCCATCAAAGACAATTTGTTTCAAACGATCCCTGAAAGACAATCTGTCGCAAACAATTCTTTCTAGACAGTTCTGTGCACATGATCCATCACATCCCAGTTGTCGCATAATATGCAAACTTAAAATTTCTAAAAATTTTCCCAAACAAGTAACTGAATCTGCTGTCATAAGGTTATATAATTTCTTTTATTAATAAAACCAAACAAACAATGGCCAGCTCTGATGAAATATTGACGACAAAGAATCCGGCCTGTGGAAGATAGAACTAAGAGGAGCAACATGCAATCCAGCAATTTATCTTCTGATGGAATTCTACTTTCCCATTTATAACAGGCAATGCCATAAAAGATAATAAATTCATGCAGAAAAGCAAAAAATTCTAAAATATGCAGCTGCTTCACTGAAAGCCCAGACCGACAAATTGAATTAATTTGGAGCCAGCGTGTCCACAGATGCCGAGATACCCGTTTTTCCAGCTCTGAGTATAGGAGGACATGAGCAAAATAATAACAAATGATAGCTTCGAGGTGTCATACGATTTTCATCCTCAGATTTGAAGGTCAAACAAAAAGCCACACTCACACGACAAAGATGACCGAAATAAACATCCATTTGTATGCCAATTAATAATTAATAATCATTGCACTGGAGGCAACATTTTCCTCTTCTTTCCACCTTTAACATTACTTCGAATTTGAAAAATTGACATGGATAAGGTGTCCTTGTCATAGACAACATCACCCCGACAAATTGTAGCAGGAAAAATACTACCCACACTACTTCAATATCTGGCTACTGAAAGACCTAATGGCACTATCAAGATATTTCGATTCATATATATATATATTATATATATATATATATATATCCATTCATCCTTTTTCAAATTCAGGAGAAAACAGGTCTGGTTGGAAGTTTGTATTCAACTCTCCTCAGGTATAGCCTATACTGCCATTATGTCAAACTCAGTGAATGTGCAGAGCTGTCATTCGTTTCCAGTCACACAATAAGTGAGTTGTATTGTACTACAGTAGAGTGAGCATTTCATGTGGAACTAATACTTAAAAGAGCATGCCAACCTGTGGAAGAAGCCTTGTGAAAAGGTCCATGCTAAAAGGACTGTTTTGAAGTGCATGGTCTCAACCTTCAGCCCCAATGCCTCTGAACAGTTATTCTGTGAGAGGCACTATATAAATCTATAAATAAGAAATAAAATATACCACACAGTATATAAAAAAATATCATACAAATGTAAATAGGCCTATATTAGACAATAGAAACTGCACAACTTGCTAATAACAAAACAATAAAGTATAACTGCTATAAAACACACTAAATAATAAATATTATAAAACAGGATAAAACGCAAATTATCTAATTACACTAATCAACAAGGTTTAATAGCATGAACTATATATTGGCTGCCTATTATTATTTCCTGGATGCTCATTTCAGATAGTAGCTATTGAAAAGCTATCATATCACATTTGTATGCAATATGTCATTTTATTTACATAAATGTCACTTTTGTAGTGATTCTTTAATTGCCTTGGATGTCAATACTTCTTATTTATTCATAAATGAGGGAAAACACATCACACCTATTTCTTAAAACTTTAGGCCTACTGTTGTGAAAATATCTGTTGTTAGTTTCACAGTTAATTTCAATGCTAAAATTGAAAAGCTGAAATTGATGCAAGTGTATTAATTTACCAGATAAGTTTTACAATCTGTGTGGATAGTTATCTATAGTTTTCTGCTTTTTTGGCTGGTTCGCATGTCCAATGTCGGCACTTCTCTCTGTTCTGGGCTTCCTCTTTCTTCTTTTTGTAGTCACCTCCTTCCATCATCCAGTAATACCAAAGACAACCAGAAGAACAGCCTATTTCCACCAACTGCTCGGGACACGTATTGGAGGTGCTTTGTTGGGTCATGATTACACTAGGTGATACCTAGACCTTACAATGCACTTCTTTTAAGTGTGAAAAGCTATGAGCCGATGACACTGGATACCAGCAAGCAGCTACTCTCAAATCTGTAGCTCATACAGACTCACTCGGCATCTTCGACACATGATGAGACCAGTGACCACTTACCGAAATTAGATCAGTTAGTGACACCAGCCAAGATAGGTCTGGTTGGTTGGTTCCTTTTGGTCTGGGACATTAATTTTAAAGCTATGACAAGTTAAACTGCCAAACAGACCATCGTAATGTAATACCTGCACTGTCCTCCAGCCAACTGTAGCCAGTTACCGCTGTTGCACACTCAGACTCAGACAGTAGCACAGCTAATAAGTGGGGAAATTTGATCCCATGAAATCTAGATTGACAGGTCAACATAATACACTTCAAGCATCTCCGAAGGCCCTGCTGATTGTGAAAATGCATCAAATAAGGCAACAATGCTGATGGGAACATATTGGAGCTGATGACATTGACATCCTGGTCGACGAAATGTGCAAATAAAACTGAATCGTGGCATTACCTGTACGTCCAACTTGTAGAAGACACAGTTTAATAAACTGCCAGAATAGATTCCTATTCGTCCACTTCATCGCCATTTCGTAGAAACCGTTTCGTAATCGTCACATTTGTCCTATCTTCAGCTGCTGCTGCTGTAAATTATCCATCTACCATCCTCATCGCCTGATCACGCAGCATCCTTCTTTCAATCCGATTCTCAGCAACCTGCGTGCTTTGGTGGTTTTAATCTGAAACTGAGACAGATATTCAGTCGATGCAACGGTGTCCACAATAACAGTGTGAATATATACGTAAACAAGGCAGTCACCTCTTTAATCAAATCTGACCAACACCGTCAACGTCAAACTGACATGCAGTTGATACCTATCAGTATAAGCTAAAGCAGAAGAAGCCGAGTAAAAAAGAGAGGCAGTCAGTGTAAGTTTTACAGTACCAGGTAGAACATTTCATTTTGATAACAAGAATTGTACAGATGCATTAGCACAACGTTTATTGCCAAAGGACAAGAAAAGGAGCAAAGACACCAGAAAGACGCTGGGAATGGCATGTACTACGGAAAAAACATGAGATGGCAGAAAGCGATGAGAAGCTGCATTAACGGAACTATGAGAGCGGATGTCAGCAGACGACACAGTCGGGGACGACAAAAGAAGAGATGGGGAGATATGATTCAAAAGGACCTGAAGACACTAAAATAGAAAAAGGAAGACACAGGTGACAGAGTCAAGTGATCCGTGTGGCTAACCCCTCCAATATAGGGGATTAATTCAAGCCAGCTGGAGATATCTTAACACAATTTTAATGATGTGCAACTTGGATAAACAAGATCCGAATTTCAAAATACTGTCCATGATTCGCAAATTTTATTTGATTAAGCAGATCAGCAGGAAAGGGCATTCTATATCCCCTGTGCTGTTCTCTTGTTTAAATGCAATGATGACATTACATTTGATTACATGATGCCCCTCCCTGTTCATCATTTCTCACTCTGAAAATGTTAAGCAAGGAGTGAAACCAATACATTACATCTCCTGACGGGAAACGGACAAAAGCCCCCCCTCCGGACAAAAACAACTAATTAGCGTGTGGTATAGGAGAGCTTTTGTCGGGGAGAGCTTTTGTCCAACACTCCTTCAGCAGTTAACAGTTGATTAGCATCAGGCACCCATGGACCGATGTCTTGCACAGAAGAATAGGGAATTTAATAAATTATTTAGAATGTACATTAGATGTTAGGTCAAGAACTAGTTTCTTTAGATATATGCAGCACATAAATCTTGCTATTGCCTTCTTTGTACTAAGGACAGGTTAGTAAAAAATGGATCTATCACAAGTCTTTTCTTTAAGAATAGGGAGACGATAACAAAATCTGACTAAATCTTTGTATATGGAACTAAGCACTTTTGCAAGGTCTTAAAAGACACTACACACCTATTATATAAATCAGGTCATCAACAGTAATGCAAAAATCCTTACATAATGTGTGTTCTCTTAGGTACACTGTGTAATGAACAATATAGTTTAGAAGTCAGGAAAGAAATTCAGTACTGTAGGATATAATAATGTTTTGAAGAACTTTATGTTTGTTGAACAACAAAGATTATTATTGCTATTAATGACATTCAAACAATGAATTTTATGCATAGACATATGCAAATTTATATATATATATTTATATATGTATATATATATATTGAATACATATAATGTAAGCCAACACAACACTTGATATATTACTCATATATATATATATATATATATATATATATATATATATATATATATATATATATTATAGACTTGTACTTTTATATGCTTTAACATATTCAACGCCAATCAAATAATAATGTATAGCTCATGTATGATGCACTACAAGTGGACCTATGTACAATAAGAAGAGGTAAAGGTAACGTGAGAAGACTAGGCAGGTGTCTGTCATGTGGATGACTCATTATCTGTCCCCGAAGACCACTAGACCAAGCTGGCTGTTATTAACAAGCTTTGCTCATCATTGATACATTAGTTCACAAGGTGCTGAATTAATTTCATATGATGTACAGACATCTCTAGTTACAGTCTGTTTTCCAGCACACAATTTATCAAGTGTCATTTGTACTTCATACATTAAAAAAAATATTATATGGACATACCTGTATATATATAGTGAAAGCCTGATCACCATTTTCAGTTGGTCAACCTAGGACAGGTTCATTGACTAATCTCTGTCTGTCTCTGTCTGTCTCTGTCTGTCTGTCTCTCTCTCATGTGCACAGTATGCAGACACCAAAAGGCATGCAGATGCACAGGCATGTCTGCGGTCTGTTACAGTAATGGCGATACCTCGGACTAGTTAATATGTAAATGCACGACTCAATAGTTTATGTGGTGTGGATTGTCAATGGTAAATTGGTAATTGATGAATTTTTCAGTTACCTATACATTATTTCCGTCCTGATGAACTTTGTTAATTAACATTGACATCATTTGAGCAGACAAGATGCGAATGGCACTTATATGTTGCTGAAATAGATTGACTTACATAAAATTACATAAATTACATAAACATTCTAATCATGCCTTTGTATTTTCGGCATTGACTAGTTCCTGCTTTTATTTCTTGCGCCCGTTGCGGGTTGTTTCCTGCGCTCTCTCCTCATCTTCTGCTGCCACTTTGGTTCATGCCTTCATCGTTAATCGATTAGATTACTGTTCCTCTCTCTTCTGTGGGCTCCCGCAGGTCCGATTGCAACCCTTGGAGGGGGTTCAAAGAACCACAGCTCGTTTGATTGGCTGTGTTCTTAAACTTGGCCACATCTCTATGTACATGCGTCCTTCACCGGCTTCCGGTTCAGCAGTGCATTCAATATAGGATCTCCTCTATTGTATGGCACTGTGTTGTGGGCAAAGAGCCTGTCTATCTTAGGGATCTGTTCACCTTAACTTTGGCTTTCCGGGGTCGCCGATCTCTTCGCTCGGCCTCTAGAGGCGACTTTGTGGTTCCACATGCTCATACTGCCACCAGACAAAATAGAGCTTTCGCAATTGTGGGTCCCAGCGTTTGGAACAACCTCCCATCTGACCTGCACTCTCTCCCGCGCGACCTGTCCGGCTCTTTCTATAAACTTCTTAAAACTTTCCTTTTTGAGCGGGCCTGGGTCGGGAGCGCCTCTGAATTTCTGAAGAGGCACTATATAAATTGCATTGATTGATTGATTTATTGATTGATTGGTATACAAACTCCTAATATATCTCAAGTTTAAACACAATGAAAATCAAGGGGTTACTATTAACTATCACATCATTATATAAATTTATTTAATACAGGTTGTGCCTAATATCAGATGTAAATATACATGATAAAGTGATATTTGCAAATTTGATGAGGCATGTATAGTATATGAAATCAAAATATCTATAAATTCTTGCATCAACTACTGTGCAACACTGTGTCTGGAAAAAGGGAGTGCTTTGGGTTTGTTGCAAAGATCTAGTAAATATTAATCAATTTTTAAAATTCCAAATGGGCTTTAATCCTGACATAATAATCAACAAATTTGTGATTTATGAACGGCCCCCATTAGAATAGTATGTCATAATAACTTAGTTTAATTAAAAATATAGTACCTGGGAAGAATTTTATCAGCTAGTTATCGATGCTATCATTGGCCAATAGCATGTGCATCTTGAAGCTTGTGTTGAGGCTGAAGGCCCACATTATGAACACACCTTTTCGCCTGTAGTATTATTCCAATATAATGAAACACACATTTATAAATCATAAATGACACCTCAAAATAATATTGAAATGTTTTAAATAATGTTTGGTGTCAACCTTAACATTTATACCTGATTAATGATGACGTCATATGGCGTTATTTTTGGATGACAGGAACTTTTGTATCTTAACAATAACAAGTACTAGCAACTTATATCAGGATAACACTTTTGTGAATTTTAAAAATCTATGAATATTTACCCAAGGGTTCCTTTTTATCCTTTCATCCATGTCACGTTCTTCATGACCTGCTCCCTCCTCATAAGATCACTCTTTACAACATGCGACCCAGGCCACGTGACCTCATCCTACCTAGAGTAGATACCTTTGAAAAGAGCTCTTTCATCATGCGAATGTTATTTGACTTTGTTTGAAATTGTAAGCTATTATGCATTCGCTGGTAGTCTAGTATAGAATATTCTTACTTACTTACTTAAATTACACTACACACATTAAACTTATATTTTTTAGACACACATTGAACTGCGTTATCCAGATTTAATTGTATATGAGACTAATAGACTGGTTTGTTAGAATCCTATTGTTGACACATTTTGTCTATTTGCAATTTCTGTTAGCGTTTATATATTTGTCAAGAGTATTTTCAATTCAAGCATGTTCTTTGACCTTGTTTAAATTTGATACTATTGTTTATACATTATGTAAGCTACTGTGCATTTGCTGGTAGTACAATAAAGAATATTCTTACTTACTTATTTACTTACTTACTTATATTGTTCAGATGATTTGAATCCGCAAACAACTGGAAATGTATGAAGGACCTCAAATCAACACAAACAATAGCAAGAGAAACAAGTAGTCACCTTATTGTAGCTCACATCAATGTCCAAAGACAAAACCAAAATGATGAGACATTCAACTCTGTCAATCAGTCTGTCTGTCTGTCTGTCTATTGTATGTCTCAGTTCCATCTATCTCTTCTAACTGACTCTGAACAGTACTCTGGACACTAGCCTACACCCATTCAAAGGGTCTGCTGAACACAGTGGCATTTCAATTTCAAAAATTCATACCATAGTGTGCCAGAGATTCTTTAGATATGATCCACCTGCTTGTCTAAAGCAGAACTGTCTATTCAACTCAGCAGCTCTGAGATGTTTTAGTCATTGATCCAAATTTTTTTATCAAGCCTGAAGGCAGTTGCTATAGTTACCCAGGGGGTTAAATTTGATGCAACAATAAACAGTAAAAAAAACGGCGCAGGTGCCTGCCGATTGCAATTCATACAGAATCTGTTTTACGCTGAAACCAGAATTTGCATGTTGCCCCGAAAGTCTATTTGCAAAACTCATTTGTTCATTATCTTTTCGATGCATTCAAGGCGCATACACAAAAGGATTGATCAATGCACAGTAGTAATATTCAGCGGAATATGATTAATTTCTCAATTGCATGTGAAATAAATTTCCATATAAATTTACAGTGCAATGCATAATGCTCTAAATTTTGCATAATTAAATAACATTTACAAGGTAAAGACAGAGTGAAACAATGAAGTTAAAGACCAAAGATTTGCGTCGTTCCAAAGATGGTTAACTAATTCAAGTTGTAATCGAGAAGCTGCAAGATCTGGCTAATTCTCAACAATTAGTTAATATAAGTAAATATTAATCAATTAGCAATTTAACTAATCATCGATTAGCTGTTTTATCTAAGTTTGGCTAATTCTAATTAATTGGCTACAAGATTCTGCTAATTTTAATTACAAATAATTCGCAATTGTTTTTAGCTAAATCTAATTTTGATTGATTAATCGTACTAATCGTACCCATCTCTGCTGATGTCTACTCTTAGTTCTGGTCGGGCTCCTCGTTTCCAACTTAGGTCCCCAGTGGTGATTCTTCTAGTTCACTGAACTTATGAACTCAATGAACTTATTGATTAATGTTTGTTCATGCTGACTTCATCATCTTGAGTTAGGTTGACACATGCTTTGCTTAGTGAGATACTTAAAATGCACTATAGTACCTGTCAAGACACAGCCAAATATTATCTTAATCGTAATCGTGTATTTATATAGCGCCATTTCAAGAGAAACTCCTCAGAGGTGGCATGCAGCCTCCTGCATCTTCCTAGAGATAATCACATGCCTGTGATTATGAAATGTGGTTCTACTTGGAAATACCATCAACGAATATGCACATTCCAAGACTCAATCACATAAATTATTATCCTAATCGTAATCGTGCATTTATGTCTTTTATATGTTTTCACATCACTTGGACGATTGGAGTTTCCAGATTAGGACAAGATAAAAATAGGTCTATGGAAAATAGATACTTATTTTTCCATACTTTTCAGGACCTTAAAAAGTAACCTTCCAAACAGATGCAATCAGTGATTGAATTGTCGGGAATTGGGAGGGTTCAACACCCCAGTTCATTTGTCAAACATCAGTTCATTTTTCAAACATGCCAGTTAATTATAAAAAATTACTTTGGGGATCAAGCAAACCCCCAGATCAGGTTTCACTAGCATCCACACCCACAGTTACCCTCCACAATATAACCCGTTGACCGGTTTCAGGTCGGTAAAAATTCTAGCTGGGACATCTCGACATGTGAAAATTTTTAACCCCCCCCAGTTCAAACTTTTCAATTCAAACCCTGGATGCAATCTAAGCTTAGGTTGAAATGTATGTTGAATAAAGAAATCAACAAAAGCATCGACTGTCTAATGAAATATGTATACACATAAGTTTTATTGTTCTATTAAAATATATAGCCCTAAACATGTGGTTATTCTAAAATGTCTTTCACGAGTTATGTATATTATGTGTCTGTATGCTAAATGGCATATGAATTCGCATGCTAGTGAGTTGCAGTTTGTACATGATGATGGTATGACCATATTAATACAACAACAGAGGAACCCCTCACACTTCCTAAAAATTAATGACATCCCATTAAGAAAAGCATCCAAGAACCAGCATATCAGATTTAGTAATAAACAAACCATAGTACAAATACATCTACGCTCTTACTCGCCCACATTCATTGGAACAAATCCCTGTGACAGGAGACATCGTGATTGCCACTGCTATTCAAGTCCGCCTTTGAACCGAGAGCATCACAGGAGAGAAATATCAAGTGACATAAACATACCTACACGGTCGTTGTCGTCGTAGTCGTCGTCTGCCAATAAAAATCTCTTTCTGTTCACCGAGTAACAACCAACCAACCCTCCTCACACGCTCTCACCTATAGAGCAACAGCTGTCGACGAAGAAATTCACTGATCAAACGCCACAGCCACCAACCATCACCATGCAGGTTAGTGACAAGTGAACCCTTGTGACTGATGCAACATGCACTTAACGGCGTGATAGTAGACTCTGCCTCCTCATCTATTGGCTGCTGCTGCTGATGGTGGTGGTGGTGATGGCGGCGTTGGTGAAGACGTCTGCCGGCATGCAGCTCATCTGCAAACACAGCAGGTAGGCACCAATAATATGACTACTTAGATTCTATTACTACTTATGAAAACCACACCAACTCATGCCCCACATAACATCCCACATAGGCACATAACACGTATCTGTAGCTGCAGAGGATGATGAATACATACTTACATACACATATAAATTGTCATATATACATATACAGACATGATATACAAGCATATATAATTATATTCATATCATTTATATATGTCATTGAGCATACAGACATACGCAAGTGGATTATAAATCGCAAACTAACACATATAGGTGTAAAGCTGATTTGCAGCCAACATGCACGGTAAAGGCAAACATAATCTCTAGTACTTGTACATATCTATTATCTATTCTTCAATAAGTACTCCCAATCTCCCATAGAAGATAAACTGAAACCTCTTTACAATGCTGTCATTGACAGTCAGTCTTGTAACAATTCATTCATTCATCATTCATTCATTTGTGCAGAGGACTTTTATATATAGCACAACTCCAAGATAACCCATTCAGTCATTCATTGACCAACTATGGAGATAAAGACGTTTTCATATCATTATTACCATTATTAATGTTATTATTAGGAGCCAACTGATTAATGAAATTTGTAATCTGCACAAGGTAACACTGAAATGTCAATGTGAGGCAGGAATAGTCAGCCTGACGAGTGTAATAGATGTAAACAAAGTCTTCTTCTAAGCATTTCTTTTCTAAAGTTACACAATGTTTGGGATACATGTACGTCGCAGTGTTATAATTCATGCTGTAATTGTGTTATCAGAAGTGTCTGCCAGTGTCTGGTGTGTCCATAAATATAAATTCATGTAAATTATCACAATGTATTGATTGATCTTCAGCCAGGTTGATGTTTCTACTCTTGACACTATTGCTGTTCTTCAATTTCTTACACTCACAAATAGCAAAGCTATTTATTTTGATCACTTCCACATTCTTGCTCTTGTCAATGTTATCACTGAAATAATGATTAATTATAAAACTCACAGTCTTGAACGTGAGGCTTGGGCTAGTCGTCCACAATGGGATAACACAGCTAGACATTGAAGTGTCTGGAAGCCAGTGAGTAGCAGTGAGTTTTTTTAGGTGTTTCTTGAAAAATGAGACGTCTCAATGCTTGAATAGATTCGAATTGGCTTGCAGGATAATGCTACACTGTGACTGATCCAGAAGATCCAGGTCTAAAGAAAGAATCAATTAATAAGATCATATATCTTCATATGTCTAAAACTTGGATGGACTTTATATACATACATATACATATATGTACACCATTGCATTACCTACCAAGATAAGAGTATTTCTGGAAAAAGCCAATAAAAGACTTATAAATTTTAAATGTTTTTTTATATGTTATGTAAGGCTAAACATAAGGAGCTCTATACATGAATAAAACCAATAAATGGTGTTTAATGGTGCATGTACCACTATTGGTTACATGTATTCTAATAGCACTAGCATTATCTCAATGTAGACCTATGACAAAGGACTGAGTAGACAAAAAGAAGACGGAGAATGATGTTATTGGAATGGATGATGTAGGATGGTTGCAGTAAGTTGAAGGAGAGAGGAGGAAAACGTGACGAATGGCTACAATGGGAGTAGGATTCAGCTTGTAACATAAAATAAGGCGGAGAACCAGAAGAAAAAGGCCCTTCTGGGTAGTAAACATTTGGTAAAAAATGTAAGAATATGTAATAATAACATGCATGGCATGCACTTTGTGTATATATACATACATATATATATATATATACTATATATATGCATATGTACATATATGCATATATATATGTGTGTATATGCATTATGTGAAGATATCAGAATATTTAGGCTAGTATATAATATTGACCATGATCCCTTAATGCACCTGTTGATGAGATCGTTGCTCCAACTTCAATAAATAGCTGATGGCAGCAGCAGTGGCAACTGATTGGTATTTTATAGGGCTGGAAGGGCAGGAAGAGATCGAGGACGAGGAACAGTGAGGATAAGACTGTGAATAAGTAAGGGAAGAAACGGGCCAAAGGTCGTCCAATAAAGAACGAAGCAAACTAGGAATTCATAATGGCACACGGAAAACCCCCAGGCAACAAGAGGCACAGAAATAGACGATCCTGGAAATGACTTGGACACATAAATCAAGTGTTTCATTATCTCTATGTCTCTCTCATCATTCTCATCAAGGTCCAAAAAGCCAGATTGCAACGTGCCCTTGCTTCTGTTAACTGAATATGCACAAGCTCACAGTGCATCCGAGTGGCTTACGATGTTGATGACATTATAATATAGTCCAACAACAATGACATCTTGGTAACTAACAAATCAAAATCTAGCAACATTGGCATTAATTATTACTTAAATAATTACATAAATAGAATAATTGATCTCTCAAGTGCTGGCACCAGAATCAATTGGGCGAATACTGCACATATTTTCTGTGCATCATAGACTATAGAATAGTGCTAGAATTTAGTGACTCTCAACTAAATGCACTGGCAGACCTTTATGAATGTTAACACCTTGACTTAGACTATAGCTTAAAAGGCCTACAAGTGTGTAGAAAGAACCGGAATTCGTCAAAAGTACACATGTAGGCCCTACCAGTGATGCATTTAGCTAGCACTAGTGCACTAGCAGACGCTTAGGAAAGGAAATTAACCTGGAACGACCATTTAAAGATGCTGCATAGCCAATGCTGCTGCCTATGAGTTCGTTCGTTATATATGAAATTGACATGTTTCAACCGTTTCTCATTTTGACGTGGGTGCCCTGAAAATTTCCCCCAAGTGCCCTAAGGAAGCTAAGGACTCCGCCCAAAGTCGCCAAGGAGGCTGCAAATCAGTGTTCCGTATGCTGGCTCGTGAGCATTCGGCCCATTTGAGGTTGATCATTGACACCAATCTAATTTCTTGGAACCCGTCAGTACAGAAACGGGCATAACAGTCCTACTTAATGACCATCTAAACAGGCATCGTCTTGGTGAAGCTATAAGAGACAACGCCAAACCCCACCCTCACAAGCATCTGCCTAAAGAAGTCTGGCTGCATTCTAAGGCCACGGAGAGGGTGAGAGGCCATTTGTTCGTGGGAACGGATCAGTCAGACGCCGTGGATTCTGTGCTAGAGCATCTCCAGTTAATCACAATTATCTCGCCACTTGGTTGTCATAAAGAGAACAATTGATGACGATTACCTCATTATTATTATTCTTCTTCTTCAGAAACGTTCAGATCTCAGACATCGTGGTCAATCGCTCAGTGCTACTCAAAACAATATTGCAATTAACACTGAACTCCAAAAGTTGCTGATGGCTTTTAAGGCCAACGCTGTTGTCTTCTGTGTAGCAAGAAACAATTACACGCATGCTTTACATACTCTATTTATGCATATATATATATATATATATATATATTATACATATGCAGAATTGCCAATATATATATGTATATATATATATATATATAAATATACATTCATATAAAATCATGCACAGTACGTCACTGTCATTAAGCGCATTTTCTTGTATCAACACTGTATTGACTCCAAATATATACATTAAACTTGCTGAATAGGTCATAGTCTTGAAGTGCATTTTTCGTGTATCAACGTAAAATCGAATCAACGAGGAATACAGTAAAACCTTAAAGATGCATTTTCCACATTCAAGAAATACATTCATTGACAGTTATTCATGAGACGCAGTTAATACAGTTTCATCGTAATTATAGTAAATGGCCCATTGCTAGTCTAGTAACAATAGAGTCTAAGCCCATCATATTAATAGGGCCTACATGTTCTGTAAATTTAGACTACATCACCATCATCATCATCATCTTCATCATCATCATCATCATCACCACCACCATCATCATCATCATCATCATCACTTGATTATCATCATCATCCGTTCCTGACACCATCTCTCTGGCTCAATAGCTACAAACTTGACTCAGTGTTAGTCCGAGAGATGTTAATTCCTCATTTATGTTGTCTATGTGTCTTGGTCTGACTCAGAGTCCTTTTGCTTAAAATCTTCAGTGAAGTGAATTGTGTGGGATTCTATCAGCTATCTCTAGTCTCTGCTTGTAAGACCATCAGTCTTCGTTGAACAACTTTGTCTACCAGAACTGCTTGGAAACTTAATGCTTATAAATGTGCATAGACGGTTAGTAGTTTTTCAAAGTGTTCCTTACATCATTTCTGCATGCTTGTTTCGTCTGCTGGTATGTAAACATTTGTCTTTCATTGATGCAACTGTAAGTTCAAATGTTCCGCTAAGCAGTCTAACTAACTAATCAATTCTGTTTATCTTGAATGTTTATTCAGCTTCTCTGCATTAATGAAACACATTCCATCCACTTTTTTGGTCTCTTTGAAATTTCCTTCGGATTTCCCTAGTGAGCCAATTGAATTGTTTCAGATATTCTGTGTAAGTTCATTGTCTAGCTATGTTTCTTCTTATTTCCACGAGTTCTAATATCTTCTCTTATGGCCATTGGTCGTTCATCTGCCCATGTCGGTCAACTAGTTTAGGACTTGCAGCTCATCTTCAGAAACGGAACATACAATGTAGATCCAGTGGCAACACTTACCTACATTCCTTCAACAACGTTAAGTTCGGTGTTGGGCCTTCCAGATATCACGAAGACTACTAGCAAAGGCTGGATGTGTATTATTGTAGACCGTATGTGGTCTGGTGGTCTAACTCTACATGGGCACATAGAAAGTTAATACAGGCGGATTTAATTGTCTGAAATCAAATACAACGAGATTACACATAATACATGCGCGTGACTTATTTGGCCAAATTTGCTCATGAAGAATTTTTGTGTGATTATAAATTCATGAATAACATGTATTTGGAAATGTATTCACTTTGGTTTGTTCGAGAGCTTCTCAAAAGTGTGAAATAAACCATCACGTGAAGCATGCGTCCTGAGTTACTCCATGCTCAGAAACCAATTCACTGACATTTCCTCCATATAATTATAAGAATCTTAAGACTTATTGCTGGGTCATGATGGTCTCAGTCAACACTGTTACAGCTTCTAACAAGCTATAAGAAATATGGGGGAGTCAGCACTCCAAGCTAATTTGCACTGGTTCTACCACAACTTTCACTGTTTGTCCTCTGCTTTGTCATGCTAATGCGCTGAGTCACCTGCTAGGTCTCTTTCTTCTTTTTCATATTATCTGTAATGCAGTACGGGTCTCAATTATAACTTCCCTCCAAACTATACCTCTGAAATTTGTTATTCATTTATACTAGCTTCTGCTATTTATCCTTACAACATCCGTCCACTTTTCAGTTATAGATCTAACCTTTGTAGAACAAAAACCCATCAATTTTCTGTTGAATACATCGGACGTATCACTTGGAATAATAATGACACCTATTGAAATCCGTCTATCCAGCAATATATGACTCATTAAAAATCAAGTATAAAGAACACCTGTTAACTACCCTTGTAAATAACTAGTACTAGTTAACTAGTTATGATAAGGAATTATGTTTTGTATTTTCAGAACCTGCTGCACAATGTTAAATTAGAATGAGTAGGCCCTGTTAGCGGGATCCAACCGTCCCTTAGGAGTTTCTTCTTTCCCATAATCGCTCTTCTCAAAGTGCCACTGTTTTCTTATGTATTTTCTCACCATTGTGTTCTACTGGATGAGGTGCTAATAAAAACATTTGGCCATGATTATCTCTTTCGCTATGTGATACTATCCACTCTTCATCGTTTCTTTGAGGCGGTGTCACTCTTCACACTGTATAAATGCACCTGTCCCAACTACCTTCACCCGTTCCCTCCTCATATTAAAACTGGCATTTCTTCTGGTCCATGTGGTCACCTCTTTCACGAAAGCTATCCGTTGCCTTTTGTTTTCAGGCAGTCCAGAGGATGCATCAATGCCCCAGAGCAAATTGCCAAAGGAACACACTTTCTAGACCTTTAGTTAAAAGAGAATCAGTGGGTCTGCGATGCACGATGATGGATCGATGAAGAGACTAAACAGGTAAAAACAGAACTAACACACATCAAACAGGACAAACACACATCAAACAGGACAAACACACATCAAACAGGACAAACACACATCAAACAGGACAAACATACATCAAACAGGACAAACACACATCAAACAGGACAAACACACATCAAACAGGACAAACACACATCAAACAGGACAAACACACATCAAACAGGACAAACACACATCAAACAGGGCAAACACACATCAAACAGGACAAACACACATCAAACATGACAAACACACATCAAACAGGACAAACACACATCAAACAGGACAAACACACATCAAACAGGACAAACACACATCAAACAGGACAAACACACATCAAACAGGACAAACACACATCAAACAGGACAAACACACATCAAAGACGGCTGAATAGAACAAAAGGTTAATGGAAATAGTGTCTAGCTTAAGTGAATATAAAAGTGCTCATAGGTAGAAAGAGTTAAAGTTGCTGTAAACTGTTGTACAGATCTTTTGCACAGCTGCTGGTAGACAGTGGTAGTTATTGGAAGAGGTGCTTCATCTTGTGTATTCTAAACAGTTTTTCATGCTTTTCTATCGATCAGGTCATATTGCTGAAAGAAGTACTTATATATTGGTCAATTTCTCACCAGTCAGCATATATTATATGGGGTTCTTGTGTGGCTGTATTTATGGTAATATTTATCTCTGTCTCAGTCTGTCTGTCTGTTTGTGTGACACACACAAACACAAACATACAAATGGACATTTAACAGTAAACAATATCCATTCAGAGAACAAGCTCACCCTATCAATTCAATTGGCTTAACCCAGTCTCACTTCACTGAACATGAACCGTTCCAAACTAGCCTGCAGAGACTTAGGAAATTTTAATAGTTGGCACCAACCATTGACGACCATGGCAACATGGGCGCCATTGGGTGGTTGACTTCAAATAATGCTCACGCTATAGGATCGGTAATTGCGGACGCCTCAAAGAGGCTTAAAACAGACCACATGCGTGGGGTAATTGATCTCATATCATGATAGCATGAACAGCAAAGCAATCTAGAAGAAAACCGCTCCACTGTCCTCTCTGTCTCTGTCTCTCTGTCTCTCTCTCTCTACAGATGCGTTCGATCAGGTCATAATGCAAACGAACATTTGACGTAGGTCTAACGCAAAATCTGAACTGAATACAACTGTAAGATTTGCAAAGACGACAACGACGACGACGACTGACTTTCTTTCCCACGATGACGTGGCCGGCAGCATTCAGCGCCCACTACATTTGTTTATTGCTGACGTTTCACCCATCGTCTTCTCGTACGTTTATGCACACCTTCGTCCGACCATTTGTTCTGCCTTCTACGTCTGTCTGCTTGTCTGTCTGGGATGCAGGTATATTCATTGATAAGCCGAACGTGATTCCTAATCGTATATCCAGGCAATGGCTATTGACGACACAGCAGCGTTTAAATGCATCAGCTGAGCAGCTGTAGAGACAGCTGCTTCCGAAGCAACAGAGGATAGAACGGGAAGCAGTAAGAGTGTCTGCAGAATGGCTCAGACAAAGAGCTTTGCCAAAGATTCAGGCATCAACCCAAGCAACAGCGATTACTAATGGCTAAGCATTCAACAATATACCATTTTCGCTTCAACCAATGGACGTTTTGGCAAATAAATGATTTAGAAATGATGACCATTCAGTAATATATATATATATACATACAAATATATATGTGTATACATAGTGTCTGCAATTACATTATATATATATATTTATATATATATATATATATATATATTGTAATTACAAACACTATGTATATAGACGTGCATAATCATGTTCAGTTTTGGCACAATGCAATGTCAGTTGAGATGAAGTTGGGATAAAGCAATCCTCTCTGTTTCTTGCTGTAGGACTTAGGCAGTTAATATACTAGCATACATAGTTCAAAGCCGAATTGACTGAACTCATTTGCAACCTTTCAGAACATTGACCAAGATGCTTTTGTGCTAATTATGCACATGAAAGAGTAGACTATTTTAAAATAACTATATATACATTTATATACATGAGTATAAAACCATTTCAGCTGAGGTTTAGGCCCGGAGCGCCTCTGAGTAGATACCTTGAAGGGGCGCTATACCAAATATTTTTTATTGATTGACTGATATATAAATACTATAAATAAATATATATATAATAAGTTAAAAGGGCTTGTTCAACACATAATGACCTGATCACATTCCCGAAAATTTTACACTTAAATATATTATTTAAAATGATCGCCGCAAAGCTTAGCTCTGTCGCCAAATAGCATTACATGCTGGTGCTATATAATTTTTCATGAGACCGTTAGACATTAGTGTAGTGCATAGAATGAGCTGTAGCTAAGCAACTCACATCACTGTTGCGAGGTTGCAATTCAAGATAACAATATGAGACTTAATATATGTAAGACTTAATATTTCATATACCTAAAGTGAAAGCCTTTCAAAGTTAGATGACAGAGCATAAGACCTTGCCACAAAGGAGTGTTTTATGACAATTAAGGCGGCTACAACAAAGGGGCGACAACAAAGAAAGGCAAAGAGCAGATTATTAATGATGGTGCCATAATCATCTCATTGTAAAACATATCAGTTCTTTCTGAAACGGCGCAGTGCATTTTTAGGATTTCAGGCTTTGTGATGTAAATATATATATATATGACGTTAAAAAGACAGTTAATATAAATCATTCTACTGTTTCCTATTCACTCAAATTAACAACCAGTCAATTTATTTCTTAAACAATTCAACAGAACCTGGCAGGTAGAATGGCTGGTGACTGGTTAAAATAGTTAATTTACCAGGAAATTTTGTGTTATACATTGTTTCTTTTACTGCCAAGTTTTCAGAACTATCCATTCACATAATTTTTATCATCTGTAGCAATGTCGAACACAAAACTGGATAAAGAAAAATGTGTCTATGCACGTAGTTTTGTCAGCTTATGCCCATGCAGTAAAATCTATGTGCAGTCCATCTTTACAATTGAGACAATAAGACAAAAGAAAACACTAATCAATCATTCTGTGTTCATTTCCATAGCGTGGCTACGCTGTGACAAAGAAAAACAACAAAGAAGTGTGTTTATTTGAAATCAATGGAACCCGTGTTTTCGAGGCAGCCGAGCTTACACAGTCTGAAATCAGAATGGTTCATAGGTGCAAACTTTGACACACACAGTCAAATGACTTCTTTGGGGTGTGGTAAAATAGCATTCAGACAATCCGAGATAATTATAGTAGCCCGAAATGAGAATGGCTATAGGTGTAGTCTTTGACACCCACAGCCAAATGCCTTTCGGGTGTGGTAAAAAGAAGTATTCAGACCATCCTCGCTGGATCCATAATCCACACGCAGATAAATCAAACCAGAAGATAGATCATTTTTTGTCTGCAAGGACATTGTTCCGTTCGCATTCAGGCAACTAACTGTAGAAGACATTAAAACAAATGCCGCCTTTAGATTCCGCTATGCGACAGAGACAAACCGACAAATTTTGGCCATGCACTGACGATCATAAAAAATTATTGCTTCACCAAAATTGCTGATGCCAGCCAGCTCTGTGTCCACCTAAATTCTGGGCCACTGTCGATTTTTACTGCATAGTTGAAGGATAGGAAAATACAAATTTGCAGGACTTGATTAAACTTTAGAAACCTTGGATCCCCTAAGGATGTTATAGCTTCATTGGATATATACAGAACATTCACAATATTTAAACTTGTAATGTTAAGCCTTTTAAAATATTTTTTATATTATACAGCATCACAAAGCCATGAACTGATGATGATACACAACTCTGCATCAAGAACCCTACATTCGCAACTTAAGAATAGATGACCATGGGGAATTCACTTAGTAAGACAAACCACTCACCAACCCGCTTCGCTATAGATATACAGCATAACACATACTTGTAATATATATATAATGAATACATGGTACTTGATGGTACATTTGCAATAATCTCGAAACTACCATCACATAAAAATAAACAGTAAAGGGACATAAATACAGAAAAGCTTGCAATTTGTGCCTTAAAAAATCATCACTTATAATACTAAACCATAATATCTGAGATTTTGCAATTTAAAGTGATAATAACAGAATCACACTAAAAATTAGAAAGAGTGAATAAAAAACATACAAGAACGAATAAGAAATCATGTCACAATATTAAAGCTAGGTGAATATCCTGATTAAATATGTATGTCAGAAAATTAATATCTGGAATAGGCTTAGTGTAAAGGGGCTGAGGTATACAATTGATGTTAGACCCTTTGGAGACAAGCAACTGTCATTGGGATTTGATTAGTATAGACGAATCTGTTGGCCAAAGGCAGTGTAGTTCCACAGCCTAACAACAGGAAAATGAAGGCGAATCTTATCGACGGATAGGATCAAGATGACTTTAATCAACTTATTCTGACACCGTCGTCTTGATTTGTGGTAGAAAAATCATAGAGCTTTGGGCAACAGAAATTGTGATCACCAGGAAAGTGAGATGAAGAGATGACAGGCAACCACAAGCAGTAACGTAATAAGCTCACAAAATAGCATTGGAAAATTAAAAAACAACTCGCTGAGCTTAATTTTATGATATAAATGGCATAAATATATTTTACAAATGCGAGTTTTTTACCAAGACACTAAGATAACTCTAACATAGTACAGAAATATCAATTAATAATTTGGAAGTATCAAGTATCAGTCACAGGTTGTAGGCAGTTCAATACACATTTTAAATTGGTGATAAACTAAAATAACTATGTCAATATAAGTATAGCATTTTTGCTAGAAGCCTAGTTTAGTTTATTGAAACAGGAAAAATATTTTGGCTCTAAATTAGAAGCTGTTATGACCAAAATACATTTATATGACCAAAATAAATTTACAACAAATCAGATGGCACAAATGAAAATAACAAATGATGGGCCCGACTTTAAAAGACGTGAGAGTTGAAGCAGATCTGTCTGTTCAATTTATAACCTTAGAACAATACGGCTGCTCCTTGAAAGATAAAACTAGCAGCTTTCATCAAAAACTGAAACTGTTAAATTTTCATCTGAGATCAGTAGAGAGCATCATAAAGTGATGATACCCTGTTACATTACTTAAGATCATTTTGGGGCATAAGGGCGATGGCAGTCACTATGTAAATTTATACAATCTCGTGTGATGCAATGATATATATTGTATATACATATGCGAGATATGTAAATCAACCTGAAGCTGATCATTTCACTGTTGCATTCTTTTGGGGGACATGCTCCACTGAAACACGGTAAGTTCTGATAAACAATAGTTAGTCATACGTAGGATGCATCAATCAACAGCGTATGTATGATGGATTGTATATATAACACCAACAAAACAATGAAGGCAAGAAGAAAAGCTGAGAGGGAAGAAGGGTGAGGTGTTTGTAATCATTGAGTCAGAATCACCATAAAAGATAATGACCTCAGCTCAAGATAGGTCATTTTGAAGGTTTGATGCAATAGGGATTTGGCTTTGTGACTTGGAGATAATCACATTGTAGCAAAAACTAATTAAAGGTAGTAGATGCAATATAATAGATGCCCCAAAACACTATATCATCCATTGTGCTATCTCACGGCCAGACAGTGTATTTACTAGACAACCTTAAATATCAACAGTATAAAACACTCATAAATAAGACATTCATGTCTGAGTATAGAAATACATATTCCTGTATTTACTAACACATCTGAGAGCGCAAAATGTCTAGCAACTGATGTCAACTTAAGTAGAGACATCTGGAAAACGTGTAAGCTGCACAGCACAGTACTGGTTCCACGCAATCACTTGCAGCCACAATAATATGATCCCCTCATCTGGACGTCCTTCGTAAAACACTGCGCGACATTCTGAGCTGTCATGTAGCTCATTTATAACTGATAAACCCAAAATAGCAAAAATAATTGCTGCCAAATAGATGATCACTTTGACTTTCTAGTTGTTTCAGTGTTGTTGTTATAAATATCAGTAATTCTGCCACAGTTAACATTCTGCACTCACAAACGTTTGATAGTTTGAGCTAAAATTCCCAATACAGTTGTTGCTGTAATTGACAGTTTCAGCGACAAAATCAAAAATGACAATTTGTTTCACCAATAAAAGCTATGATTCTGATAGTGTGAGTCTGTGAGTTTGGAACTCATATATTCTGAAGCTGGGTGCAGAAAAATAAAGATATTGCATCAATGGATGCACCTAAGCTGTGAATGGACACTAAATAATAACACTAAACCACTGTGTGCATTGCTTACACTGACCCATATCATTACACTAACCATGCATATATATATATATATATATATATATATATATATATTTGATATGAGTTCTGGTTATAAGCATAGAACTAATCCAATAAGTTTTGCACTGAAATCAACATCTAATTAGGTCAAACGTAATCAAGAGTAGCAGAAAGCTTTCTTTACACGATTATTATCTGCAAAAGAAAGAACAGTAACTGTTTACAGTGTGAAACTAAGCAGATTAGTTGAAGTGTTAATTTATTGAAAGTATCTAAATTATGTGATACCCATGGTCATACACATCAGCTACGTACGATGATGATTCAATTTCAGGATGACCAAGTTATCTTCAAAAGGTTGAGATATTTTGACCACAAATTTCAGTTTTCAGTGAGATTGGCAGAAAAAACAAAACATTTTAGTGTGAACGAGCTCTCATGAAACACCTCTTTCTAAATGTCTAGTTCTTCTACCGCCATACGAGCATTTTCACGTCAATCTTTCCGCCGTCCTCAACTTGCAGGCAGTTCCACAGAGATCTGATTGCATATAATGTGACAATTGATCCTCATACTCTCATTATAGAATATTTTACTGAATAGCAAATATTCTTAGGGTTAACAAAACCTAAATTGCTTTCGAAGCACTCAAAATTCCAGCCGTCTGTACTTTTTTGCTTGCTGTATATTTATCATCATCCAGGCTAATTTAACATGTTAATTAGCCAACAATTTGCTTTCGACTGACGTTCCTTGTAAAAAAGTATTGGACATACCTTGTCACATTATATGCACAGTCAGGTCTCAGTGGAACTGCCTGGTGCTAGAAACTGTAAGTCTTTCATGCTCAGCCATGACTGGGCTCAGAGCACCTCTGAGTGGGCTCCTTGGAGGTCGCTACAGAAATTCTTGGGATTGATGAATAAATGATGGGAAACAAATGTTAAACTTTTCCATTGCAAAGAAATAATACTGTGAATGTTGTCATGCTTAGGCCTATATATAAGTAATTTATTGATAAATGCTGCAATTGTTGATAAATGAGGGCATAGCTATGAATTAGGATCATTTTGCCCCATCCATAATTAGCCTAGTCTCTAAGCTGAAGAATTGTTATGAAACGTACCATATGCTACATAATTATTTAATGTAGTGCATTTTTGAACATGCTGAGAAGTATTGATTTTCTGTTACTGCCTTCTGAATACATGCTGTCAATATCAAAGACGTCAGTCAGCGTCGTTCTGAGAATGAAAGCATTAACAGACGAATTCTGAAGGGACAGAACAAGAATTGCGCCTAAGGCACCAAAGAATCATGACAACCAATCTGTATAGCTCACTGTCAAGAGTTTTGGGATTTAGTAAGTTGTCCTGGTTACTCCCACACAACTCTGCTGTTTGTTGCTGCCATTAACTCCTGGAACTTGGACAGATACGACTCTCTGGGAACACATATCTTTCCTGAAAACAGACAGCAGTGCCCTTGTATGGTAATGTAATGTAATAATGGCAGAAGTATAGTGAAAGGACATATACATTTTAAGTCACTGTTATGATGCTATTAAATTCATTCATTCATCATTCATTCATTTACACATAAAGAAGTCTACTAGGAGGCATTCACTACCCAACCACTGTGATACAAATCAGCCTTTTAAAAGCGACTTGTAAAACAAAGGAATATTACTCCTTAGCATCAGTCGAATCTCTGCAAGGAGTAAAAATGAGTGTAAAGTAAGTAAATGCAAGCAGGCATGTGGCAACAGGAGTTTCTCTAAAGAATAGCTATGGGTAAAATTTGCATTACAAGACTCAAACATAATACCTACGCTTCATCATCTGGAAAGTTTCTTCCAATGGCAGCAAATGTTTTATGTACTAGACTTTCATATCAACAGAAAATCTAGACTTTTACCCCTAGGACAACTACAGTTGTCACCAGAATCCTAATCTAAAGATTTTCACAGCATCCAAAGATAATGAACTCATGGAAACACACATATTCACAGGCATATCATACATACTCACTGTGCAGACACATAAATGCACCCACCCTAAAGTATATAGACCTAGTGATTCTCGTGGTCTCTTTGCCCACCATAAAACTGTTTGCACCAAAACATAGTATCTTAAGGGTCAAAAGTGGAGTCAAAAGTAGTCCTCAACATCTTTGAAAAACCTATATAATTTCCAAATAATGTGCATAATTATTTATACAGAGGTGCTCACTCTCTCAGTTCATTTTGTATAACCTCCTCATTGTGGCTGACTAAAAATAAATCAGTTTCTTGGAGGGCAGTGAACCGTAAAATTTCCTTCAGATTCAAAGACACAGTTCCTGAAATCATTAGGGCAACATAATGGTTTAATGGTTTCCCGAAACTGATTGACCCAAATGCACATAAAGAAGGCCATCAAGTTCTTATTAAAGTCATGTATATATAAATATGTGTATGCCGTAGTCAGATTTCAGAATATATATATATATATATTATATATATATTAGGATTCAAATTTAGAATATATGTTATATATATATTAGGATTTCTTATTCATTTTGAAGTAATGGTACATTCTGTCAAATGCTTCATCATAAGAATTAGGCTGATTAGAGTGGGGTCTCCATTCCTGGAGGAATGAGATCACACGTGAATTTAATTAATGCACTAATAAAACCTACTATGAGGGTTGATTAGACAACCTGAGAAGGATGACCAGGTGAGCATTTGTGAATGAATCTTATGACCAGCCAATCGGCCTCAACCCCACTGGCCAGGTTTCTTTAACCTCTGCATATTTCTGAAACATTACCCATCATCTATCTTTAGAAAATGCACAACTGACAGTCGTCCACTCTGAAGCAACATCCGAGTATATAATATTGTAATGAACAGCGAAAGTGCAACATCAGAAACTGCTTTGTGCAATCATCTGGGAAATCAGCAGTCATGAACGATGCAAGCGTCGGTTTTACTTGTGCTCGGCCCCAGGTATGAAAATGCAAAAAAGATGCCGTGAAAGACGGCATTAATATTGTAAGGACATTATGCACAATGCAGTCCACACACACACGCCGTTAGGGCACGGAACAACAGAACGCATGCCATGACAAGTAGTTAGATCTGCAACAAAGCCGCCAAGCGCTTCCTTACAAGGTCCTAACGGTGCCGGTCAATAAAAATACACTCAGTGCGCTATTTATCAATTCATTGTTCAAGTAAGTAGTAGGCCCTATGTAGAATAATTTCCATTGCATCAAAGACAGGCCTATTATGTCAAGCGATAACTGAGCAAATATTCTGGACAGATTTTCAGGCTGTTGAACAGTTGTTAATTAATGTTCTTACGAAATGTTTGTCACAGTAAAGTATCATCGATTGTAATGTATCATTACATGAGGTTTAAGTGGTTCAGAAGACGAGTAAGCTGTATTCGAACCACTGCAAGTATCTCAGTTACTTAAAACAATAGGAATCTTCCTCTAACACTCACAGTTAAGGCACAACAAACACACTGATGCATAAAGTTAAAAGGTATCCTAAAAATAAATAAGTTAGCTTCCAGTTTCACAAATATCTCAGTAAGACACAAGGTTGTGTCTTACTTCCTGTTAATACATCATCAAGTCACTAATAAAACAATACTTATTATACTTGAATCCACAAAGGTCATTTCAGCTGCTGTGCAATGGCAATTAGCAATTAATTTGTTACAGTTAATCAAGAATAGCTTCTTCTTAATTGTAGAACACTAAGAACAGCATTGCAAAGGGTAATGATAGCAGAGGACTAACCTGTTCCTCACCAAATTGGTAATCTGACATGGTTTGCTTTCCGTATTATCAAACCAATATTCCACAAATCAATACATCAGATTGTGAAAGGATTCAGCGTTACAAGTCTTAAATGTCCAAATCAGATATATCTATTTAAGTTAAAATCCATTTAGTTAAATAATTCATAGACCTGTGTGCAATCGAGTAACAGCGTTTTAATTCTTGCGCTCGAAGTCCGGCACTATAATAACGTCTTCTGAACCACGTAAAACCGCTGTTACGTTATGTTATCTTATGTTATTATTACTATCAACTATTAGTGAGACAAACATTTTGATAATAACACACACACACACATGCACAAACACGAACACACACGCGCGCGCGAACACACACACACAGCCCATAAAAAGAAAGTGGTTCAGAAAGCCTAACCCTAACCCTAACCCTAACTTGAGACAGATCTGTCTCTGGTGGTGGCCTGCAAAGTAAGTTGTAGTCAGATTTTACATACTTGTGATAGCGACTTGGTATTTTTTTGTACTTTAGAAATCGCGAGATACGATCAGTTTTCTTTCAGCCTTATCTACAATGGGACAGCACTTGCCGGGGCAATCAATATACTGCCAAATTTGTAAAATAAAATAATTTGCAACAAACAACGATTGTGACTAACTTGACAATAGTATCATCGCTGATGGTCTACGACGAAGAATGAAATGGGTCAACAAAACTGAATTGAATTCCCACAGACGAATCTAATTCCATGTCATCTGAGCTGTTACAAAAAAAATCACTGAAACCGTTCTGCACTTAGAAACTTCTTCATCCAAATGCTAATGCAATAAATAATTGAGTTTTCATACGTAAGTAAGATTAGTTAGAATTTGTTTATCCTTACCAGTAGAACAGAGTTTGTCTTTACTCATTAAGGTACAATTACAATTACCTTTGGAATATCATGATGTGAATGAGGTGACACCTGGTGAATGAAATAAAAGCTAGGCTATATATGTCAATTTAGGATGAATACGACTAACTCAGAGGTCCCCTATCTTTTCTTGCTCACAAACCTTGGAAAGGTTTGACCAATGTTCGCACCCCTTACAGAGGTATTATGACATTTGAAGACACATACATACGTGAAATTGCTAGGTTTCCGATTTTCATCTCATACGCACTGTTGTGATGTAATCAACGGTATTAACAGTCTACAGCCCTGAATCCTCGACGAAAATCGATTCGCTCTATAAGGACTACATAGTACCGAGCCAGAGCCGGCTCATCCTCGCGCTTCCGGAGCAAACGGGGTCATCAAGGTCAGAGGCTTCCCAGCTAGTCTTCGCCTTGCTAGCGATAGCAGAGGGCAGTCCACTGCCGGAGATTAGTTCTTCCCAGCGGACTGCCATGGGCATGAGCTCAACAGCAGATGTTCACTCGCGACGCACTGCGCGGCCTGTTCGCACCGTCGACTGAGTGAATGCCTTAAACATACGAGATGTAAAAGTCAACACTCTACATGACAGTAGGGTTTCGTCCCTGGCGCTCACTCCCAGCTTGCGGAGGATCGAGCTCTGAGGATTTTGAATGGAGAGCACCACGCCAGTTGAACACCACAGCGCCGAACTCGCGCGGCTTGCCTTGATAGTTAGCCGCGACCCAATCGTTGATATCCTCCGAGTTGTAGTAGTCAACCTTTTCCTTAAATGGCCCGTCTAAGTTACGGTTGCCCGCTACAATTGTGACGTCAACAATCAGGACGCAACCGTCCATCTCGGCCACCAGATCAGGCTTTCGCCTACCAACCCATGTAGGTATAACCGGCTCCCGGACCACAGATCTTGCCGTTGTGTCCGCTTTGGCAGTAATGAAGTCGAGAACCGAGTCATGCCTTGCACACCGCATCAAGTGAGTCCTCATACAGCTTTGAGAAATATGTGCCAGAGTACCTTGAGCGTTACACATAGCGTCACACATACTAGGTTCAGTTCGTCTAACCCGCGAGTTACGTTCTTGCGTAGGAAGTAGATTGCCTCGTACCTTTAAGGACTGTATGTAGTCGCCTCCACATAACAGCTGGGATCCGTTGCCCACCCAGCTGGGCAATGAGGAGTTTCTCACTGTTGTCTGAGTCCTCGACCATCCAAATATGTGTAGAGTTTGGTCGCCATAAGCATTCTCACGTCCTTCCCTGTGTCTAGGCACTTTCCAGCCACTTTTGGTATCACCTTCGCATTTCTGACCTTGGTACTCTTGAAACATGGATCGTCAACCACGTATTGCATCACGGGATCAGAGGAAGCTTCCGCTTTAGCTTCCGCCTTCTCCATCCTGCGATTCCTCATTACAGGTATCACTCGCATGAAAGTAAGCCGTAGCTGTATCCTTTGGAAATCGCAGCCATTTCCGAATGTACTGCCTAACCATACGGTCAAACTGTTCAACGCCGATGCAGTAGTCTCACCGAGTACCAATCCATGATATGTACATTCGCTGCAGTGGCTTCAGAGGTGCGCGGCTTAATCTGTCTAGTTTTTCACTGAGGAAAACGGCGTACGCCTTCCTCAGGCCGTTGGCTCCGGCCTTCAAGCCCAGATATTTGTAGGTCTCCACGATGTCGAGAGGCCTAATCAACCTGTCCCCTACGGAGAGGAAAGAGTCAGGGTTGACCACCCACCTCTTGGCCTTGTCATCCACATCAATCCTGAGAGACGCGCATTTGCTTGGTTTGATCAAAAAGCCCCCCCCCCCGCTAATCGGAGTCCCTCGGTAACATAGGTCATCTGGTCTCGAAGACCATCGGCTGTCGTCGCTACCAGGGCGAAATCGTCTGCGATGGCTAAGTAGCTCACTATCAGGATATCCAATAGCTCGAACCCGACGGATTTACTCAGCCCCGCAAACACCTCATCCATAACACAGTTGAACAGACTTGCAGACAGTGGATCGCCCTGTCGTACGCCGTGCCCACAGAGTAAGTAAGGGCGCACTCCTTCTACCGTTCACTCTAAGGACTGTAGTCGAATTCAAATACATGTGAGTAATGTACTCAACCAACGGCCCAGGTACCCCTAGCCTGCGAAGTGAGCGCGCCACCGTGTGGTGCGACACACTATCGAAAGCCTTTGCAACGTCAACAAAGGCGATGCATAGGGGCCTCCTTCACCGCTTTGCGTCCTTAATTATAGTATCAAGAAGGTAGAGATTGTCCGCGCATCCGTCAACTGGTCGGAACGCCTTCTACCTTGGATCCAACGGCACCGAACTAGTTTAGCGAACAGTCAGGATCTTGTGAAAAATCCTGACGGCACGCGAGGCCACGGTGATCGGCCTATAGTTTGCCGGGTCCTTCGGGTCTCCCTCCTTATGAACCAGGATCGTCTCACCATTAACAAACCGCACAAGTGTATATCCAGCTACAAACCACAGGTTGAAAGCTGCGGCTAGCATGGTCGATGAGATCGATTTCAGGTCCGTCATAGTGATTCAGTCAGAGCCTCGCACTTTCCTCTGAATCATTTATAGCTTTCGCCACCTCCCCAGTGGTCATAGGATCAAAATTTGCCAGTTCTCTAAAACATTAGGAACCGGTCGGTCGTCAGGTTCACAGTGAGCCTCGAACAGGGACCGCCAGAAAGCCTCCTGTTCCTCCAAACCTAACATTGCTGCCTCCTGCTCCCACTTTCCGTTCAGAACCAATTCTACGCACCGTTTACGGTCTCTCCTGAAAGCCTCTTGAACCATAGCGTACGCCCGAGTTCTAGCGATACGTTTCGGGTTCGGCTTTCGTTTCCGTTTAACAGCTGAGGGACCAAGCGTCGGGCTTCGCTGCACATCCGACCGGCTGGCACGGGCCGAAAGTTGCCCACCGCCGAAACCCGGAACATGCGGCGAATGTACGCCGCCCTCATGGTTAGACGGGGGTTCAGTGCCACTGCCTGTCACAGTGCCCTGAACACCTTTGCCATCTGTCTTAGCAAATTTGTGACCTTTCTTCGGTCGTTTTCTCTTGGCTCGCTTAGGGCGTCTCTCTGAAAGGAAATCGGTTAGTAACTCAGCATGATGGTCTAAGCACGCTTTGATACAAGTTGGGTCAATGGTCGGACAAACCAAAGATTCTAACGCCAACTGAAGAGAAGTCCACATAGGCTCCTCGCCTGGATTGCCCCTTAGAGTTATAAGGTCCGTTATTCTATCTAGCAGATCAACTTTCCAAATTTCTCTATCTAGGTGTCCCGGCCTTTCTCCCACTGGCCCGTTCGAGGTTACAGGATCATCAACAATTTCTGGTCCAAGAAGTACCATATCAGATACTAATTTCCTGCAAGAGTCTTTTTTCCTTTCTCCCTTGATCGAATCACGAGATCGGGCCGGAAACTTCTCCATCAGTCGACTGTTAATTTCTATGGCATTCACCCCCGAGAGCAAGAAGGAGGACTCGAATGATGCCATTCGTCTTGACTCTTCGCGGGTCCACCGTAAGTACGCTTTAGGCAACACATGATGTTTAGCTTGCCAGTCCGGCGGGTGTGCCTTACTATGGTGGGTAGCAAGCTAGCAACACCAATCATTCCCTTGAATAGGCGTTTGCATACGTCACAAGCTATCATCCCTGGCGCCGCACCAGCCGCTCCGTCGGCAAAATTGAAAGCGTCTGCAGAGGCAGAGGAACTTTTATCTTGTAGCCATTTTCTTTCATCAATTTTGACCCGTGCCCTTGAACATTTAGTTCTGAACATCCGCTCGACCATGAGCACGAGACTCACAGGAGCAGCCAGCTAAGCTCCCCACCTCGACAAGGTATGTGCATCGGACGGACTTCGCCGTCCACCAGCTGACGAGCAACACTGGTCGCTACGGAGCAAACGGACGACTGCAAAGCGACGCCTGAAACTTGTTATTACACGTTTCAATAGGCTTAGGTTACAGTGTCAAATGAAAAATATATTTCAATATTACGGTATTACCCAAAATTCCTCCAACGGTGACTAAGGCTGCCAACAGGTACCCAGTCGAGGTTGACTGCCCGAGTAATGTAATCGGTTCTCGGGTACCCGACATTCCGTAAAATACGCGATTTAACTTTAACATATGCCAGAAATGTTCCGTTGGTCATATTGTCTGACTGCCCGGGCTATGAAATCGCTTTTCGGGTACCCGACTATCTGTAAAAATGCGCAATTCCCTACATTTCCTAACAAAATGTCCGCGCAGTAGGATAGGCCTACTCGGGTACCCGCTCCACGGGTCGACTGTCGACGAGTAAGGTAGGAATTTTGACAGCCTATATTTAATGGTGGGTCAACAATTAATAATGTCTTATCAACGCATTCACATAATTCATACTTCTCTCTTTGTTCTACCTCTGAAATGATATTTCGCACCCCAGTTTGGGAACCCATGGCCTAAACCAATAAGCTTACCTGGCTAATCAACTATCTTACGTATTCGAAACTAGTTATTTTTACATTCAACCACGATCTCTACCTTCCACTATGCCATCCAAAATGGGCCGAATATCTAGCTGTGAGCTTCTGGCAGCTGCAAGACCCGGCATTTACTGCTTGCCATTGACCGAAAAACTTACGATGTCGATGGAAGGTTCGACGTAATTAAGACGAAAAGTAAATACATCGTGATGCACGCACGTCTCGGCTTAGATCTGCTTGGCAGCAAGTCTAATTAATTCACGTGCTTCCGTAATTGCTTGAACGATAACAAAACAGGAAGTGGACCAGTAAGGCTACACATAAAAGGTAGCTTCCTCCATCCAGTGCCGCTCTGATGGTCATCCCTTAACACATTTCGGGGATAGTCGAAGCAATTAAAACAATTTGGAGCTGATCACTATTTGCTTAGCTAACATCGTCCGTGCAATTACGTCGCTAGGATTATAGGTCAGAGGAAGCAGATTGGATATGACGGAGGGGGGGGGGGTAAAAAAGGGGCCACGTGTTGTACGATGTGTATCTGATCCTTAAGCCCAAGATTTTTTTAAATTACAATGTAGCAATAATCATTTGTTGGTGACGATGTCGCCATATTCATGCAAAAGTGGTAGGTCTACTATTCAAAGAAGGATGTCACCGACGGATGCCATTTACAGAAAATGGGGCCCCAGACGCAAACGTTTTTGGGGCCCTTCTGAATTTGTACACTGAGTGTGAACGCCCGCTTTAAAATTACGTCACGCACCTATTAGAGGGGTCGTATATATGTGATGATTTGTGACGAAGGGGGACTATGAGATATGTGACGTCACGTCATCACATCAAATATCGAAATGCGCGACTTTATTTAAAAACTGCACTCAATTAAACAGTGAACCAACTTCCGGAAGTGAAGAGGCTCACAACACACAGCCTTCGCTCTTACCAGCTCAGCAAACCAAGCTGATATTGACATATATAATGACCTTAATAAAGCAATTATGAATTACCACAATTCACTTGTCATATGAATGCTTGGCTGCAAAAAGAGAGCATATATTATAATTAATATTTTTCAAACGGGAGACGTGTTATATTGTATGAAAAGTTTTCAATCACGCGGAGGCCCCTGAGATGTTATTTTGTATGAAGTGTGTTCATTCATTTGGAGGCCTCTAAGATGTTATGTTGTATTTTAAGGTTTCATTCATTTGGGGCTCAATGATAGGCTATTTTGTATGAAATGTTTACATACATTTGGGGCCCCTGAGATGTTATTTTGTGTTCAATTTTTAAAAATTCATTTAGAGCCCTTGAGATGTCATTTTCTATTAAATGTCTTAATTTATTTTGGGGGCCCTGAGATGTCATTTTGTATTTAATGTTTTCATTCATTTGGAGGTCCCTGAGATGTTATTCTGCATTTGGGGGCCCCCTGAAAGTTGGGAGCCCTAGGCGCGCGCCTAGTTCGCCTATTGGTAAATGCGCCACTGGTCACCTAATAGATCATGCATACTCTTCTAGAAGACTTATGCAGTTTTATGCAGCGAATATCGCCGCAGAGGCGGTGATCCCGGGAAGTCGAGGGGGGCAAGTCCCCTCTCACATATTTCAGAGAGGGGACACGTTAAACGTTTGAACTGTGGCTCTGTGTCGTTGTGTATGTTTGTGTGTTACTAATTGTTTGTAAAGAAGCGACTCCATTAGTCTAGGGCCTAAAAAAATGACTCGTCGGGTTTGCTCGTTCGTTTCTGTATATATGTTTGTTACCAGTAGATTTCCTCTCGACCTGCTGAGCCTCCAGAGTGGTTTTAAACCCAGTACTCTGGAACAATCGTCCGACATAATAACAACGAATGCTCTAATCCGTCCTATAGTATACGAACACACCAACACCTCACTTCATGCCATCTCGCCTCAGCAGTGACATCGCTATGATTAGAGGCCACAGGAAGCATATTATTGGATATAATGGGGTAGGAGAGGGGCTACTGTGTCTCCTCCACAACCCTAAGATTTGTTTGTAAAAATACGATGTAGCAACAATTATTTGTTTGTGACGATGTCGTCATAATCTTGCAAAAATGGTACTATTCAAAGTGGGAAGTCGCTGGCTAGATCACGCATAGGCCTACAGTTGATTAATGCAAGTTTATACAACGAATATCACGCGGAAACGTCTGCCACCACGGAATGATTACAGAAACGCGGTGACTTATTGCCGGTTGGCTGAGGTTATTTCATAATGGAAAAAACATTTAAGTAAATAAATAATAAAAAAATCAGAGGAAGCGACACCACTGCATCCATGTACATGTATCTGAACAATATTACATGTTAGTCTATGCAACCAGTGTGACGACGGTATTTTACGGAAACAATCGCTCTAAAAAAGAAAAATGCCAAGACTAGCTTTATATATAGGCCCTACATAAAGCATATACAGCATCTACACAGTAAGTCAGCAACACAGCGACTGCTCGCTAGTTTGGCAAAATGTCCCTAAATTGAAAAATAATTATAATATAATCCCTTCGTCACCTCTCCTCTAATGCAAGGATGACGGAATGAAGAGCAGCAAAAATTCCGGACAATTGATACAAATTCAGTCTTTGTTCTCGAGAACAAATCTTGACCTTGAGCACACTAAAGTTCGTTTTCAAAAGCTTTGGTCTTGTCTTTACCATCTTGAGATCAAAGGCCTTGGTCTGAACTTTGAAGGTTGAGAGTCTTGTTCCTGATGTTATCTTGATGAAGACCAAGACTCGAATGTCAATAATAACGTTCAGCAATGATTAATTATAGGCCTAATCGTAGCAAGGTCATCGTAGGTCCTATGCTCTCATGCCTATTACAGTCATACGACAAACTCACGTTTTGTAAATTTCCATCCAGTGTTTGCCGCAGTGTATATATATATGTATATATATGTATATATATATAAAATTCAAGTTAAGTTTTTGACAGCTGTGTTATGCAGGAAAGTAGTATAATCATTCAACCGAACAAGTGTTTGTTTTTCAAGCTAGGCGAACACGTTTGCTTTATAGCTTCTCAATTTCATGTAAGCTTCAAAAATCGCAACTCGCATCTATAATGGTTTATCATTTTTGCTGCCGTGTGTAAGGGTCATTAACAGCATTCCTACTCTTACTGATCCTCTCGTTAGCCTTATGTTAAGAGGCTTAAGTATGATAGGGTCATTAAAGTCAAAAGTTTAGAGAAAGTGGATTACAACAGCCTTGGGTTTTTTTTTACTAAGTATTTCTCTTTATTAACACTAAATTACCCGGAGATCTTGTGACAAGGTGCGAATGACTCACGTGGAACCAAACTTCTTGAGCGATATCAAAACCAGTTTGTTTATTCAACACAGTTATACACGGTAAGTATAATCCAGAACAGCGTTCTGCATCATATAAGATAATCAATCAATCACTCAATCAATCACTCAATCAATCACTCAATCAATCACTCAATCAATCACTCACTCACTCACTCGCTCGCTCGCTCAATCAATCAATCAGTCAATCAGTCAATCAATCAATCAGTCAATCAGTCAATCAGTCAATCAATCAATCAATCAATCAATCAATTAATGCAATCAATACAATCAATCAATACAATACAATCAATCCAATCAATCAATACAATCAATCAATCAATCCAATCAATCAATACAATCAATCAATCCAATCAATTCAATCAATCAATCAATGAAACTTAATTTAGCGCCTCTTTCAAGAATTCTACTCAGAGGCGCTCCCGTTCCAACCTCGGTCATATAAGACAGTTTTCAGAGTGGAATAAAAATAGAGCAAAGAGTTCTTAGGTATGAGTCGAAGATCCAATGGGAGACTATTCCAAGCAGTTGGGCCACCACCGAAAAAAGCACGATACTGCATAGCAGAGGTCCTAGAGAAAGGGACATGAAGAAGACCCTGTGAGGCAGGGAATATTTAGAGTATAAAGATAAGCTAATTTAATCTGGTGTTATATATCACAGTAGCACCAGCATCTAAATTAGCTATATACACTGACTGTTGAAGTATAGATGCAACACAAAACAATTGTCAAATAACGAGGGAATTCAGAGGCGGACATTTGGTGCTGTTAATCACCAAGGTTTCTGTTTATTACATGGACAGTAACAGCGGTTACGTTGTCTCAAGAGTCAGAATCATTAAAATAAGGATGACTAAGCTCCGGACACTGAACTTTTGAGAAATAGATAAGGCCGAATTGTAAAATAACGTTTCATAAATGCTCCGTTGATCATGTGAATGTATCGTTCGACTCAACACACTGATTTCTTCTGAGCTTCCGTTTTGCAAATCCATTCCAACCAGATAGTTATCTCTGGTAGTGAACATTGTCATCAGATATCCTGCAACAGAAACCCCAGTAAGTGGAGAACAGCACATTGTCGCCTGAAAATTATCCTCGCGTATGTCCAGTTTCGAAAATTCAGAGAAAAACGAGGTAAAAGGTTTGGTGGAAAAGGACGAAAAAAAATAGAAATAACATGCAATAAAACGTCATTAACAATCTGTACAGATGCATATTAGTATATTAGGCCTATATTATTTTAAAATCCAAATATTACATAAGAAAGTTGTATTGAACTTGTTTTAGCAATTACAGATGCTTTTGAGAATTTGTTCTATGAAATCGATTTTCTTAGATGACAAATCATCTACCCGAAAACAGAGACAAGAAATGATAAAATTAAGCAACGAATAATTATTAACTAGTGTTTTCGCTTAAATTCTCAAAGACACAGTGCGGATTTTTAAAGGAAAGTTTTTAGATTGTCTACCGTTGGATCTCCTGTGTCCAATCAAGGATGAACTTACTCAGGACACACGACAAAGACACTGCTACACCAAGCAAACTTTTATCGTATCTTCATACAACTGTGGATTTACGCTAAAAAGGTGTCTGGAAGCGGGACACACGACATCGTGTGGCACGGTGGCTGATTGGTTAGAGCGGTCGGCCCGTAACACTCAGTGAGCGCTGAATGAGTGGGTTCGATCCTCGTCCTAGGCGTCAGTCAATGTGTAGAGACCTTGAGCAAGTCCTTGGCGCACAATTGCTCTGCATTAAAACTGCAATTGCGCCGTCGAGGCGTTTGCACTTCTGAGCGAAAATTGTTGGAAGAAGGGCGATATCAAATTTCAAGAATTTCAAGAATACGACAGTAAGTTATCGTTGAATATCTTTAAAACGACATGTCGTATCTCTTAGTTATTTAAATTAAACATAGATAACACATTTCCTGCTACAAATCAACTCTAAACGCATCTTAGAAAAAAGTGGAGACACGCGTGGAGATACTCGATGATAATTCTCAGGCGACGACATGTTGTTAATATTGAATGACTGGCTTCAAGATCATAATTATTATTTCCTCTATCCATGTCTCAGTGGATTCCGCTGTTTAAGTCTGTAAGTTCATAAGCTTTGGCTTTTATGAGCATTTTGCTCAATAGAGAAAGAGACCTATATGCTTTTTACGATCTTACCGTGGGTGCACGATGTTCTATAAGTGTCCGTTTTTATCAGAGAGGTCAAAACTGTGAGACACTGCAGGCATTGACAAAATATAATATTTCTGTTCATCCAAGCTTTACGACAGGCGTTTTAACCTTAGAACTCCAGTGTTTCTTGTCATGAATGAACTTTATATATTGAGGGTTCACATCATTTTCCGTTTTATCATAGCACACAGAAACTCCTGTTGTATCCAATAAATGTTTTTATAAGCAAACAAGTCTTCTGTAATTAAACGCTACATACTAAAAAATTTTTTAACTATATTTAAAAAAAACAACTTATTATGAGTCTTTTGAACACTCACTTTTCTGCGGAACGACATCCTTGTGACTAATTCCGATGATGTTCTCAGCAATTACTCTGTATGTGTGAAAATTATCCGATCTCACATGTTTAATTTGAAGTCGAGCATCCAGCAGCCCATCAGATAAGATCTATTTAATTGAACGCATCATCTCACAGTTGAATGCAATTAGTTCTCTCATGGAACAGCAATTAAATAATCGACACACTGCAATGTATATCTATTCAAACATACAGGCCAGCCGCCAACATCAAATATATTTCAACTTCAAATTCGAAACGTGCAACAAAACTTCATCTCCAATTATTATGATATTGGTCAATTCTATGTTAGGGAATGATTACGATAGCAACCGCTCAACAGTTATTATAATTGAAAAGCTGGTAACAACTTAATGAACTTCGAATTACAATCTCTTCAAATATAAATAGCGAGACTTTCAATTAAGTCTTCTCGCACGGTTTCTCCTGTCCTCATTATTACTGCGTTGATTAGGAAGATCGACTCTGTACAAGTGAACTTAGAGGACAATGAGGTCGCTGATCTAAATGGTTTCAATTCCAAGCATTTTGTAACTTAATGCTGCTAATTTGATAAAAGCACATTGAATATTTTAAAAGCCAGTCGTGCACACAGAGCAACAATTTCCAATGATTTAACTTTTACAACTTTGCACGACTGTTGCAGAGTCTTTAAAGTGTAATAAGGAGAGCAGTCGTCAATTTACCTTAACTGATGGGGTATACTCGTCTTTGAGCTGTCTATCAGGCACTGTGACTCCTTTAATGACCCAGTAAAGCGATGTGACCTCAGGCCTGGCCTTGACCTTGCAAGTCAAATAAAGGTCGATGTCTCCCACCGATGCTGTGACAGGCAGGCAGTCGATGACTGGTGAGACTGAACAAACAAATGGAAATAGTCTTAAAAGTGGAATATCATTTCAGCATGGTTGAAAAGAAGATGGCCAACATTGAAAGTCTAAACCTTAGACTATCAATGTTAACCAGCTTCTTTTTAGTAACATTTACTCCACAGTGCCATCAAACAATGAAGTATCCATAACATTTTCTGCCACTTTGGAACAATGAACTTAAAATTCTAATATATGCTAATTTTTATAATTCAATTATGTGTCTTAAAAGTACTTTGATGTATCAAAATATTAATCAATGAAGTGATTGATTAACACAGTGTCTCAAAAATGAAACTTAATTAAATTTATTGTTGCCAATTTATTTAAAGTCATATTCATGTACAGAACCGTACTTCCTAATGTACACAGTAATGTGAGGAAATGAGAATTGATTGAAAGTCTCGTTATCGCACACAAAAATATCAGGTCAAATGGTAAACAACTACTATTAGCAAGAAATATAATAAATTCATATATAAGCGGGACTTCATTCGCATTATTATTTATTTTCAGTGGAAGAGTTCAACATTTGTTTCCCATAATTTATTCATCAATACCAAGAATTTCTGTAGCGCCCTCCATTGAGCCTACTCAGAGGTGCTCTGAGCTCAGCCATGGCTGAACAAAAAAGACTTGCAGAACGCAAGCATATTGTTTTGAGGCAACAACTATGAGCTTATTCCATGTGGAGGGCTCAACAATTGAAAAGCCTCGCCACCGCTTGAGAGATAGTGGGCTCAGGGACTAAACGCTCTCACTTGGCCGAGGAATGCAGAGCCCAACGGAGGACTATAGGTCTAGGGCAGGACGATAGATGTCAGACAGATAGATGGAGAACAATTAACGAGACATGGATAGCACAGAAAATATTTCAATGATATGATTTTTAGTTTCATTGAGTTTCATTTTTGAGACAATTTGTTAATCAATCAGTTTATTGATTATTTTGTATACATCAAAGTATTTTTAAAACACATAATTGAATTATAAAGATCATCACATATTAAGTTTTATTGCCTAATTGACGATATCTTGTAAGAGATAGCCGCGAGGCAGGAAGCCAGCGCAGAGCATCGTCCATTTGCGCGGAAGCTGAGGCATTTTGGGATATGATATTTAAGTCATGCAGCTGAGCGGTAACCCGGTCAAGATACTTTGTTAAGTCAGCTGGGATCCTGAAAAACTTAGCAACAGTGACCAACTGTGTTGGTAACAATGGCATGGACAAGAACAAAGGTAGCATCGTGTGTGAGACAGCGGAGAGCCTACAAATCGCAGCTGGCCGAGCTGGTAGTTACAGCTTCGCTTGACCAAGTAAGGGTGTTGCGAAAAACTGAGTTTTTCGTCGAGCGTCACCCCAAGATCCCGAACAGCAAGTGAAAAAATGAGACGAGGGAAGGTCTCAGCGAACAGGTGCATGTCAACACCGGCCATCTGTTTGTAACTGTTAAGCCATATAAACCGAGTGTTGAATGGATCCAAATGCATACAGTTTGAGGCCGTTCAACCAGAGAAGGCATCTACAGCACGGCACATCAGCCCCAGCAGAGGATATTGTATCAGCCGCACGACATTGTACGTACGCTTGTGCTATAATAACCTTAGCATGATAATAGCTGAGATGCAAAAGCCCACAATGACGCACTCTGCAGCATGGAGCTAACATCACATAAGATGTAGAGCGGGTGTAGAGCAAAGGGCCCAAACCAGACCCGTGTGGTACACCGGAAGGTAGGCTTTCATGCTGCAGCAGCAATTAGCGCTTATAGATTTTGTGACCAACTCTTCAGCTGAGTTTTCGACAAATGTGTGGTATATTCCACATAGATACCATGAATAAAATACTTACAATTATTCCAAATTAAATACAAACTTCTATGCTAACAGCGGTTTAAAATTTAAGCCAGTTAAACTCTACAATATATCCAACTTACACTGAACCACCAACTGAGCTGAAGCTGAATGAGGCTGAAGCCCCGGAATACTGACAACACACCTCAGCTGCCTTCCATCATCATCCGATGATACCTGGACCTGATGGCTCCATCTCTCGACCACTTGCTCTACTACTCTCTTGCAGGGACTCCCAACGATACGACTGGTGTGCACAATGGAGAATTGGCTGGTGAGGTTTCGTTGTCCAATGAAGATGTCCATGTTGACTGGAGGATAACCACCGACTGAAATGCATCTGACTGTGGCCAGCATATTCTCAGAGAGATGTAGCTCCTCTTCGCTATTTGGTAGATGCAGTTGAGGTTGATGTATTGTATGCATTGTTGTCACAATAATCTGCTGTGGATGTACTAGATGAATGAAAAGACAAGAAAGGACAGCGCATATAGTCTTATAATAACTGTTGATGTAGTAACACACACATAGATGTAGGCTAATTTCCTATTTTGTCCCTGTTATTGATCTGTCAGAATCCACATTGAGTTTATTATATACTGCGAAGTATTATAATAAGCATATAAGTAGCGCTAAGCCAGATGTCTTCAAATTTATAACAGATAAAAGAAAGATCAATATATAATGTATCACTGCAACTGTGCATGTTATGCACAAGAAAACAACATGTTAAGTCAGAGTAGGCCTATGAAACAATACAAATCCAACACAAATGATAATCTAGAATCTGTAAATACAATAAATACAATACAATGCAATAATAAAATCCGAACAGACCTCGCACCAAGACATGATGAGTGACGGAAACAAGAACAACGTTGAGTGGTCCGAGTACATGGCAAGTGTATTTACCACTGTCTTCCACGCTAACATCTACAGAAACAATAGAATAGGCTTTAATAGCCACAATAACTGGCAATACAGGACCTCGAAAAGCTCCTAAAGCGAAAATGCTGTTGCCCATGATAAGCATGGAAGATTAAAGACGATGTCAATTCATTGCTGAAAGTTTCGTTTAGGCCTTATGGATAAAACTAACAGGAAAATCACTAGAATTCAGTCTGCCAACAGAGGCAAGAAAAAATAGACTCGACACATATTTAAAAATTCGCTTTTACACCGAAACTGAGTATAATATAGATAGCTGAGGCGTCATTTTCATGTAGCATTAGGCCCACTCCCTATGCACGGCGATCTTTTCATGCAGTCTACGCATATATATATATACCAATTAACGCATATCATCGTTGTTATGGATGCGTCGTTAAATAAACTTATATCAGTCATATACCAATTCGTCAACGGACTGTTCGTCAACGACTACTTGTCAATGTTTATCAACGATTCATATGTGAAAAGTAACACTGCTTAGATTGTATAATTATTCTTTCGAATGTTTCATATGAAATGTGTCCTTGACGAAGAAACAGCCCGTTGGTCAATCGTCCGATGACGAATCGTCCTCACAGTCAGCTTCACTGACTGGGCAAAGTTGACCATCACAGTCTGTCCCACGATAAAATCTGAATTGACCCTTAATTGTCTGTTAGATGAGGCATTCAGCATCTTATAGCAGACGCTCTGGATCTGTTAAACCTTCATGTTCTTTCATTTCTGTTCTCTGCCACGCATCACTGTTCTATTTGTGCAACTCCCAGAAGCCTCTACCCATTGGGAGCATTAGATGCCTTTACGGACTCTCTGCTTGAACTTGTCACACGAATTTTTTCATGAAAATTGAATTATTGAGCTCAAATATCATTGTGTGTGTTGCATTGTAATGCTACTGATATTGAAAATGGGAGGTCGCTTCAGAAAACCAGTTAACCTCATCAGTAGTTTTTCCGCATCTGATGCGGTGAACAATCGTCCATCTAAGGAAAGGAATCATCAATAAAAGTCAGTGCCAAGATTTACACGGTTGATCGAGAATGGCGACTTCCCAATCAATCATTCACGCTTCACCTCTACGTGAAGAAATACACAATATATGCAAAACTAAGCAAACAGAAAGTACTCTTGACGTTAAATATTTGCAAGATTTACCAGACTTAATGACTGACTCCTCAGCCGTGTGCAAAGCCAAAGCTAAGTCGGCCTATATATACATTATGCGGAAATTATAGTTAAGATGCAGTATTAGCTCTACGATTCAAAAAATGATATTGAAAAGCAAACTACTGGTTGATTTTGCATTAAGCCTATATACACTTCCACGTATGATTAATTTCATAATTGTCATGAATTCTATATTATAATTATGTAACATCTTTTCATATTCGTGTAAAATTTATTTAACTCCCTATGTGTTTTAGGCTTATAATATAGGCAGACACAGAATGAAGCCACAAGAAAGCAAAACAGTCCAAACAAGTAGATCACTGATATTATATCAACCAGAGGCGGCGATCTCGTTTGACAGGTGGAGGGGACACCCAATAAGAGGGGTAGAAAATGTGGGGGACAAACGAGTTACATGTCCCCTCTCTGTAAAAGTTGGGGACTTGTCCCCTCAACCCCTCCCGGGGATCGCCGCCTCTGACATCAACTGTCTAGTGTACGCAAATGAGAGTCTTCGACTGATAAAAGAGTGTTGAAGGACAAATGAGTCACAATAAATTATATGAAAAGGAATGTGAGGTTTATAGATAGCCAGTTATCATGATCTAAATAATGAACAGGACAACTAGAATCATTCGAAATGTCGATCACCCAATCTATACTCACTATTTATTGTTAATTCAAAGAGGTGTTTGAGCGTAGACGGGTTGTGCGGTGCATAACTTGGATTGAATCGCACTTCAGAGTTAAATGGTTCTTGTGTGCTTCCCATCATGGTTATCCGACACTCCTCAAGATGTTGTGTCTTATTCCAGACAACTGGATTTCGGAAGAGATGGAAGGAATCTGGCTCTGCGTAGACCTGACACTCAAGGGTCACTGACTGGCCAGAATTGATCATCACAGTCCGTCCCCGCGATAAGATCTGAATTGACCCTGCTCAAAATATGTAATTAAAGACCTATCCATAGAAACACATTTTAAGAAATCGAAGGTAAACTTATTTTCATTTGTACTCACTGTGCTTTTTCAGCATAAATTTCGACAAATAAACATAATCGTGTGATTAAGGTAGCTAGCAACTAAGGCAATAATTCAGGTAGGCGTAAGAGACATATAGCAATATAAATTTCTTAAACGATAGGCGAAGCTGATCTGAGTCCCTGCACCTAACCCCAACAGGCAATTATTGACAAGCTGTCCCACGAACCACCACCATCTACCGCCGCAGAAGTCTAGCTTCAAAGTATAAACAATTCGCCAAAGAAGTTATCGTTAGAGGTCGTTTACTTTTAAGCGGGGACTTCGAAACAACTGGGCACCAGCGGGCAGTTATATGCATCTTTGAGTGTTAGCGGAAACCGGATTGATGAAGTTATAATATTTATATTATGACGAAAGTAGAAGTTGAATTGATGTCCAAATTGTATATGCTAGAATGGACAAATAATAATGTCGGATTATAGAACCATTGGACTATCACACCTTCGGACAATCGAACCTTCGGACTATGGACACGTAATCCCGCCTTCTTTCTGGTGAACATTTGCTACATCTCTACGAGGCAAGTCTTACAAAGCGACCAACAAATTCATAGTGTTTCACTGTTAAGGTACTAAAATGTCTCATTGTCTGACAGAGTTGAAGCTATCCAGTGCAAAGCCTTGGCTTCGCAAAGTGATTTCAACCTTCTACTTGAAGGTAATATCATGAGTCAAGAATCAAGATCAAGCGTCATCTTATCACATCATCTTCCATCTTCCATATCTTCCACATCTTCCATATCAGTGGCGTCATTGCTAGATCTAGTGTGAGAGCAACCAAGTACAATTTTTACAAAGAAGCTTTGATAATTAAAGATCCAGTAGAGAGGAAAGCCGCATAATTTCTCAGCGAAATCAACCGAGGCCGTCTTCTGAAGATCATCAACTTTTCATTCATGGTGGCCATGTATTGTTGGCGAATATTTCAGTAGCAACGATGCAATGTAGGCCTAATTCACATGGCACAATTCATGAGCTCAGCGACCCCTAATTCCTGTGTAGGTTACTAGATTGAAGTCTGACGTCGTCTCTTCCTACAATGATATATATAAGAGTTGACAATCATAAGACTTTTAGGCAAAGTTATCAAGTCAGTCGCTATAGCTCATACAAGTCAGTCGGCAATTTCTGGGCGATTGAATCCAGCAGAGACGGCAACCTCGCTTGAGAGGTGGGGGGACACCCAATGAGAGGGGTAAGAAATGTGAGGGGACAAACGTATAACGTGTTCTCTCTCTGTAAAAGGTGGGGGACTTGTCCCCTAGATCCCTCCGTTATCGCCGCCTCTGACTGCTAGTGAAAGAATGTAGGCCTATGACCAGTTCCTCAATCACCATTGCCTTATCTTCTACGATGAGTAATTTCTGTGTAAAATATTCTAACTTTGCAAACTACTTGCAGTTCTCCAACATATCAGTTACCGGTACGTTTACTAGGCAAATTATCATCCAGATACAAAATACGCCCTTATCAGCAGCCCTGGGTGGCCCTGTATATAGCCTACCGGTTGTTGCAGCTGGACCATGTAGTCTCCAGATTTGACTGTTATTTTTAATTCATTGTTATTCAATAATGTGAAGATCGCCTCAACTCAGTGAAGCCGACTGAAAGGTGTGACGTTTCAACTTTTACACGTATGCAAATGATTAATTCCCTAGATCCAGAGATATGATTGGTACTTTCTTAGGTAAAAAGAACAAGCGTCACGCTTTTCAGATCAAATTTCCTACGCATATTGCAACGCCAGAGGAAGTATACACACGTGAGAATCATCTGAATGGTCGCATGCTACCTTTTACATATACCAAACTAGTCCAAGATCATACAGAGTGTTCATAAAAACTAAGGCTTCGGTTAATAATACTGAGAACAACAATTGTTTTTAAGGCGATGGCAGCTGTGCTCCATTAATGATTTGCGAACAAGCATTTTTTTATGAAGTTCCTAGAAATTAACAACCGAAACGATATGAAATATGAAAAAATCTGGACATTAGAAATGACTAAGCACTATATAAATAATAGAAATCATTTGCACCATTTATTCCAAATGGCTGGCATCAGGAGAAGACTCTGAGGAGTAGGTCTATAGTGAATACTGACAATGTAATAAAGAAATTGACTCCAAATTCAGAGCGTAATTTGTTGCATAAGCTCATTTTTCAGGCTTCAAATTCACTTGAAATTGAAATATTCTTCTGATCAGAAACTAGCCATACACATGTTGTATCGATTAGCAAGAGACAAATTGTGTTTACAACTTCAATTTTGTTGCAGTAGTAGGCCGTGTTAATTTTTAGCTAACTTCATAAAATGGATCCATTCAGTCTAACTTCAACTTTTTCTGTCATTTGATATGGTGACCGGACAATTCACCGGACAATTCGGCGCCGGAAAGTTCGACGCGGACAAAATGGCGCCGGACAATTCGGCGACGGACTGAATAATTTAAAAATGCCAGTTACTTTCATACCGATATCTGGTCTAAATACACTTACAAACTCATCCGGCGCCGAATCGTCCGACGCCGAATTGTCCGTCGCTGAGTTGTCCCGGCGCCGAATTGTCCGCACCAAACTGTCCGGCGCCGAATTGTCCAGGAACCATTTGGTACATGTTCAAATCAGTTTTATTGCAAAGAACGATCTCATTTATATTTGAAAGACATCCCCGTAGCACCATCACCCCACTCCCAGCATTATAATGTTCAGTTTTGTGGAACTTTTACTTCCAATGTCGTGAAAGGTAACGTTGTCTCAGTTTTTGGTGACAAATTAGGCCTACTGCTACCTAGTCAACAACACTTCCTCTCTATATAAATTAAAAGTCTCGCTTCATCCCTGCTCCATATCACGGTCCAATGCTCATTCGTATGGCCCACGAACTTTTTCATAACTGCTTCTGACTTATATCCTTCTTAACCCTGGATCTCAAGTTCAAATTTTTTATGACACCTTCCTATTGCGCCGTAACGAAAGCGCGCAGGACAAAAGCGCACAGACAAATGCGCGCACTGATAAACACCCCAACAAAAACGCGCAGGACATAACGGCGCCATCAGTTTTATTTTACTTATTGCTTACGAATTCCAGATTCTATTTATTCAAGAATATTTTCATCAATCCAACTTCTATTAAAGCAGGAATCTTTCCGTCAACTCAGCTCGCAGTTGAGCAAAATCCATGTGAGCGTCATTCTTTTGATCATTTTAGCCTACATTTAAGCACGAGTTTTTTCATCAGTCCTGCTTCCATTTAAGCATTATTCATCAAGTCAATCCAGCCAGGCACTTCCAACCCTCCTAAGGTGGTGGAAGCAAAATCCTCCCACCCCATTAAGCCCAGGAGTCGATGACGGACTTCTGATTAAATGTATATTGTTTCAGAGATAAAAACTGCAGCAATTTGCGACTGTGGGGAGAGGTTTCTTCCATCACCTTAGAGAGAAAAGAAGCCCCTGTTCGTCTTAAATTCTGTATATTTTTCCCGAACGTTCCCAGCTCCATTATGATCTTGTTCCACTACCCAGTCAATCTCTATGGCTGCTGCTTTCAATGAACCAAGAATCAATTCACAAAGCCGCTTCATGAACTGCCTCCAGAACAAAAGCTCGCTTGATCCCTTAGAAAACCTTGCTACCCATTTTGACAATCGCCTGTTTTCATCTCAGAGAGTATAGCACCCGTAGTCTCCATTTCTACGTTGTGACTTAGCAACACTATTGCTTCCTTCTTGATTTTTTTATACCGGCACCTGCAATAATAAAATACTTCTTTTTGCTGCCTCATGTGAACATCAATTTGCTCTATTACCAAGACCTTCATGACCGATAGGAGTTGCTGTACATTTGATGGGCTCACAGAAAGGTCCATGTCATCTTCTAATCGATTCTCTCAAGCAATAATTTTCTTGTTAGCTGTCGAGCATCAAGATTAAACTGTCAATCAATTGAATTAATACTTTATTTAATAAAAAAATCATTAATTCATTTAATTATTCTCCAAGATCCCTGAATATTATCCCCCAAGGAAGTATTGGAAGCAGTCTGCTTGCACGAACATGGCTGTAAAAGCCTCTGAATCCAACCTCCATTTAAGTATGTCTTTTCTGCAATCAAGTGTCCATTAATTGTGACCATGAATCTTTTCATCAATATCAATCCAGCTCCATCTAAAAAAAATTTTCATCCATCCATAGTTGTTAGTAAAACCGAATTCTTACCATCAATTCAGCTTCTAATTAAACAGAATTTGTTCATCAATCCAGCTTCCATTTAAGCATGATTCTTTTAATCAATCCAGCTTTCTTTTTTGCATAATTTACGACACTAGAAACATGTTTGCCGGTTATTTCTCAAGGTATATATTCGATTATTCTTATATCAGTATTACTAGTATGGTTTTTTGGCTTCTACTATTAAACTACTCTGAAGCTAAAAAAGCAAGTTCGATTTCGGTACTATGAGCGCATTTATCTGCGCCCTTCTGTCGGCTCGCTTTGCCCTTCGTGCTAATGACGGATCACCCTTCTTACTGGATCCTTTTTAAGCTCATACTCTATCCTATGAACTACTTTAATTTCAATCTGGGCGTCATCCAACAACTTTACCGTAACTACAAATCTGATTAAATTACTTTTCTCCATCCTCGCCATCGATTCCCTCCACCTCCTCTGCCTAACGTAAACCGAGTAAATTATCCATGAATTCATGGTTCCATCCCACATGATACATCAAACCATCTCACAACACGTTGCTCCTTCTTTATAATGTATAGGCCTATGCCATTAGTAAACTGAAAAGTCATGTCTAGTCTTCCATTTCCACCCAGCCCATTACATTCCCAAAACCACAATTATCGCTCAGCTACTATAGGTCAAGGCCTACATACATGAGGTTAACCCGTCTTGGTGGGGTCTTACCCCAGCCTCTGATAGAGAGCGATCGGACAAATCTTAAGAGAGCCAAACATCTACATTCCCAAAAGACCCTTCCCAACTAACTAATTTAGTCGGTACTGAGCTCCTCATCGCCACATTAAACAACCCCAAGCATGTTTGTCCTAAGCCAACTCCTGCATCCTCTCCAACCTCTCTTCTCCGCTCATCATTTAAGACCAAGAAGTCACACAGTCTTGTTCTTCCACTCAAACGCAACTCTCTCTAATTGTCATACCCAAATCCTAAAATAAAAATATTTACCAATTCATTCATCAACTTTAACAACTTTGAAAATTCCATTTTTTTAAATATGAATCACTCATGTTAGCATTTCTGCATTTTTGTCGAACGGGACTCTTAATAGAAAGAAACATAGGCCCATATAATGGCTTTTTTGCAAATTATAATTATAAAAGGTTTTTCTGAACACGGTGTATTTTAGCGACACCATTTCGACTATGTCTACCTATGACGCTGTTGGAGGAATTAGTCAATGTTTTGTCTTAAAAGATATTAATTAATCATGCTCTCGTCAGCTCTAATGGATTCTTGATTTCGGTCCAAAGATTATCATTTATTTTCAACACTGGTTGCATGGACAAGTAGACGGGATAATGTCATGTCATGTCACATCGTCATCGTCGCTTCGCGACGGCTGACTACATGAATGGGAAAGGGATGTCCAATGCTTTCTGTCTCGTACGATGTTCATTAAGCTTGTGCCTTTTACACCATTCCACGCCATGACATTGTCAAACCAGCAGATTCTGGGTCTTCCACGACTTCGGCTTCCTTCCACCATACCCAACATCACACTGTTCTCAATAATGTCTTTAGGATGTCTCACGATGTGCCCAAAGTACCGCCGTTTTTTCTGGATTTGATGTGGCTCAACAGTTTGCAGTCAACTTTCGCCATTTGATACACTTGTTCGGTGGTCACCATTGCTGTCCATGGAATTCTGAGCAGTTTCCTCATGCACTTGTTCTCAAATGCTTGTATGCGTTTCTCTTCTTCTTTCTTTATTGTCCACGCCTCACAGCCATATGGCGGGATAATATGAATCATAATTCATTTGAACCGTATACACGAGCCTATTTCGAAATACTGTAACGGTTGTAGATAAATAAAAAACATAACTACAGTTGTTATTACCACCGTGACCAGCACAATCCCCATTCTTCTATTGGTTCAGTACACTTGCCCCACTTCTCACAATATTGTATAGCTATTATGTATCTGTAATGTCCACATACTTGAATGTGCCTATCAGAAACTTTTTGCTCCTCTCCTTGTTTGAAAGTGTTCAATGATAATGTCACTGGCTATTTTTATCATCACCTTAATCGTCATAACCAGCATTATCATTTCCTCCTCTTCCTTCTACTTCTCTTCCTCCTCCTCCTCATCATCATCATCATCGTCGTCATCGTCGTCGTAATCATCATTGTCATTAATCATCATTGGTAAGAGCGTAAGAATGATACTAACAATAGCGATGTTATGATTAGTCGATTTACTATAAACAGGCTCTCTACAGTTTGTATACATTAACAACATTTATCTTATCATAGGATGCAAAGTTTTAAAGACTATAATTGTACAAAGCTGCCAAGGATTAGTCTAACATTGCAGCTAATAGAGGGCTTGCCAGGGAAGCTCTGTTTCAACAAGCGAATAGCAAGAGCTGATCTTGAATAATAGACAAGATCAGTAGAAGCAGTAGCAGCATCAGTGGCACTAGTAACAGGATTAGACACATTTAAAGCTCCATTGTGTCGACTAATCCTCTTAGACGCTTTGTCATTCACCTTCACTCAGCAAACATCATCAACTCCCTGTCTAGCCTCTACTCACCTGTGTCATGCTAGGCAAGCTAGACCCACAAAGTACATCACCAGTTATATCAATGTCGCTATAGTATCGTCACGATCTCCCTTATAGGTGTCGTCATCATCTTTATCATCAACTTCAGTATCATCCCCAGCATGAATATTATCATCAATCCATCATTATTATCACCATCGTCGTCGTCGTCATCATCATCAGCAGCAGCAGCCGTAGTTTAAGGCAGTGTTTCTCAAACTGTGTTCCGCGGAACCCTATGATTCCGTAAGACGAAGACTAGGGCTTGGCGCAAAAACCTTTCAGTGTGAACAAATACACAGAGACTTTTTGCTTAACATATGTGCACAACTTTATATCAAAGAGAATCCATCATGTCAGTGTCATCGATAAATCATATATGTTATTATAAATCTCATCTCGGCCTAAGCATATAATTGTATTATTATAAGGCATTTGTACCTACAACACAGTATGTTTAGCTTTGGACCGGGGTTCCACCAACAAATTTAAGATCAAAAGGGTTGGTTCCATGGCCAAAACAGGAATTGGGAAACGCTAGTTTAAGGGATAACACACTGCAGGCGAAATTAGCATCACAAGGTGAGATCGATACCAGTCACCCACATAAGGTTGATTAGTCCTTCTAATCGCTAGGCGGTGACGTTGGTTTAATTAGACATAGGACGTCATAGGCGTCTTGTATAAGACTGCCAAACAGCTAAATCCGACTCCTGTAATAACTTTTGATCATCCGTTCTGACCGTTCATACTATACTTGTAATCATACAGTCCCAATATAATAGACGAAGATGCATCATCATCAACATCCTAATCGTAACCATCATCGTCATCGTCGTCATCATCATCATCATCATCATCATCATCATCATCATCACTTCCTCAGGGCATAGATATAAAAATACTGCAGTATTAGAACATAAATCATCTTCTAATAACCTAAAATGACAAAAATCTCCGCAGTAGGTCTATTACTAGCTATAATCAAATGAAGAAGAAATAGATTATGGTGACAATGAAGAAGATGGCGACGATGAAGTGTGAGAAATGAATTTAAAAATGAAGAACGCTGTGAAAAGGAATGTGAAAGAATGCATATTGCAAAGATTGTGAAGAAGAAGAAGAAAAGAGAAGAAGAATGCTAAGTGCAAGAGATCAGTAGAGTAATTTCTGAGTAAACTCTTGGAACTTCTTACTGCCCTGTGGGATTTGACCCCTTAACATTTTGATAGACATGTTGACTAGTATGCTAACCCCTAGAATCTCATGCACCTCTGATCATAATCATGTGATGAATAAAGTACAATATCGATGAGAACAATGGAGTTGATGATGTTGCTGATGTTGATCATCCGGTGTCATCGAAATGTGCAAATGAAACAGAATCGTGGCATTACCTGTACGTCCAACTTGTAGAAGACACAGTTTAATAAACTGCCAGAATAGATTCCTATTCGTCCACTTCATCGCCATTTCGTAGAAACCGTTTCGTAATCGTCACATTTGTCCTATCTTCAGCTGCTGCTGCTGCTGTAAATTATCCATCTACCATCCTCATCGCCTGATCACGCAGCATCCTTCTTTCAATCCGATTCTCAGCAACCTGCGTGCTTTGGTGGTTTTAATCTGAAACGGAAACACAGAGACATCTCCTCATCCGATGCAATGACCATCTCAGTAACACGGTGACAACATACGAAAGACGGTCATCTGTTTAACCAAACCAAACACCTTCTGTGCCTGTAGCTTAATTGATTTTCGGACATTTCAGTTTAAGCCAGAAGATGGAGATTTATAAAACTATATCGCGTGTCAGTTAGGCTCATCCAGATTACCTCTTGTTCTGGAATCAAGAATTGTAGCCATAGGCTTATTACACATTACGATTTTGGACATTTTCTTCAATATTCTTTTCAAACAACTATTGACTGATTATAATTATAATCAGGAATTACATTTGCACCTTTTCAAGGAATCTCATCGACAATGCTCAATATTACACGTATACTTCTTGCATGTCAGGTCTCAGATAAAGATATCTGCTGTATACATCGCTGATAAAATGTGGTTTAATTAATATTGACCATCAGTCATTGCAATAATCACATGATAGAAGTTTCTGGCATGGATAAAGTTCAGAATCTAAATCTCTGCAGGATTGTACGTAACTATCGAAAGCACTACAAAAAGCATTTAATGGTTGTTTGAATTTCTACGTAGATGCAACGTGAGTTGGGTATAAGATGGCAGAATAGTCAAATGAAATCGTATAACAATGCATAGGCAGGACAATTCTGCTCATGGGTGAACATCCGCCAAAGAAGAAAGTACAGTGTCTCTATAGATGATGTGGGCCTATGCCATTCAGCTGATCTGGGCATTGCTGATTAATACAGTAGGCCTAAGTAGTATCAGAAAGGGTCCTTCTAAATCGCTGGACGTACAAAGAGACATACGCACACGGACAAGCAGCCATACGCACACGGACAAACACGCGGACACGCATACGCACACGGACATGTACATCTAGACATACGCCCGCATACAAAGACACATACGCACACATACAAAGACGCATACGCACACATACATACATACAATGACACGCACACATACGCACACATACAAGCACACACACACGGACATGCACACATACACAAACAGACACGCACACGGACACATACACGCACACATACAATGACACATACGCACACATACAAGCACAAGGACGCGCACACATACACACATATAGACACGTACAAAGAAACATACGCACAAATACACGCGCACACACATACGAAAGTGACACGCCCACCATTGGCGGAACGGCGGCTCGTCCTACCCCCTCCCCTAGGGCGGCACGCTAATCAAAGGAACGATCTCGTGGGAAAATTCGCCCATGACGAAAGACAGTATCCGCTACAACTGGCGAGCGTAAATATAATATCGCCTTCGCGCACGAGCAATTTCTAACACCTCTACATTAAAAGAATGACGGAAACGTTTCAATAAATTTTATTGGCAAACGTCTTACACACGTAATTATGAACCTAATAATCGTTAAGTCCAGTATCCGAAGTAAGCGTATTAGTAATTGCGGTAAAAAATTTTATTTCTACATCTATGCAAGCAAGAGAAAATGCAATAGTGTCCGAAGAAACGACTAACGGAACTTTTTAAATGTTGATCGTTAAAATCCAATGTTCGCAATGTCTGTTCAAAAAATCTCTAAAGTCATCTTCTGGCGGTCTGCCGAACTAATCGAAATGTTCTCCGTACGAAGAATTCTCCACGTACAAAACGATCCAATGTCGTCCGTCTTCGTAGTGAAAGCGGTATTGCAAACGAGTAGAGCTGGTCCCGGAATAGACTTTGGTAGACGATCGCGCGCGATTACTCCGGAAAACACCGACGCGCATTTCGCATCGCGTCGAAGTAACATTTCAATTCTGGATCCGTCCATTTTCAGTTTTGTAATTGAAAACTACGTTCCTGGATCTGTCAATCTCCAAGATATTTTCAAACTCGGCGAAGGCTATGACGTTCATAGTATTGGCCAAAGCTTGAGAAAATTTCATATCCAATTGATCGTTTCCGTGTTTAATCAAATTGAAATGATTCCCCTCGCAGATGTCCGGAGTCAGATCAAAGGCGTAGAGAGCGTATCCGCCAGAAAAGTCTTCTCTGCTAATTTAGTATCCTTCGTCTCGCATCCACTTTCCGGTTCCCACGAATAGTGTGGCGTAAGCGTTAATAAACTGATTATTGGCAAAGTTTACTTCGACGGGTTTCACAGATTCTTGCTGACCCTCCAGATTTACTTTTAGCTGAGTCAGATTCATGTGCTTAAAGTTGAATGGATTCTTCTTGTAGTTTCCGTTAAACGCGTCATTGTCCACGCATCCGATGACTATTCTGGTAGGCAACTGTCCGGAGAAAAGACTTTCTTGAGTTGCATCCAAATTACCGGCTGGCACGGTAAGTGTTTTACATACGGCTCTTCGAATCGGAAATTTCACGTTCCCTCTTTCCAAAGCGTTGGCGTGCGCCACGAATACCGAAGAACTGAGTTTCACTTTTCTAACGTATAGTTTGCAATCCAAGATTTGTACCTTAAACGTGGCGTCATTAATGGATGACATCAGACAGAATGGATCTTTATTTCTGGCGAGTCGCATCTTTATATTAATGTCGTTAGGAAGAAATCGATCTTGGAAAACAGGTCGCTCTGAATGCATCCTGATATGTCCACGACCTTTCCTTCGTTGGTTAGTGCGCAACGTTTCTTAAATCCAGAGTTTAGAGCGGCGTCGTCGTGCGGATTAGCATTTTCCAGGTGTCTTGCCACGTCTTTGAAATATAGCGCCGAGGCGAGGTGAGAATTTTTGGCCGCGGATCGGTAGCTCAGAATCGTCTCCAAATAACTTCGATAAGCGTAAGTATTATTCGAATCGGTGATGAGAGTAACGGTTAAGGTAATGTCAACTTCAGAAAACAGACTGTTTAGAAACAGGTTGATGGGACCGACGTGATCGCCTCCGTCTATGTCGTCATTGTTTGCGCGCACGATTTTAGCGTGATCTGATTATTCGGATAGTAGTTCGCGGAGCTGTTGCTCGGTAACGTGAGATAAAAGTGAGCCATCCTATACCAACCGCATACGCGATCGATCTGAATCGAAAGACGTCTAAGTATCCAATATATCAAAAGTCCAAGAATTAAAACTGTCGGTGTAACCTTTCCACTTTACGAAATATTCCAATTTATTGCGTCGTTTGCGAGTTTTTAATATCTTCTCCTCTTTGTAAGTGTCTTCTTCTTTAGAAACGCGTTGCAATTCTTCTTGATAGAATTTACCTTTTACTTTCTTGACGATGTAATCCGTCAATTCGTACGTTACGAGATCGGAAGGTATTCGACCCGATATAGCGAAAATTTCTTCCGACCATGAAGGTAGGTAGCCCTTTTTGAACGCTATTCTGGCCTTACTTATTCTCACCTTGTCGCCATTTTCGTACTTCCAAACCGGCGGTATCTTCTTTTCGCCGAATAGGCGCTTTCTCAAGACTTCTTCCTTTTCTAGTTAAAAACGAGCCGGAGCCATACCTATGCTTCTATGAAACGTTTCGTTGTACGAATATACGAGATCGGGCAAAACGTCGACGTATCAATGCGTGTCCCCGTGCGTGAAATATTTCTACATTTTGGTTTTAAGGGTACGATTAAATCTCTCTACGACGGCTGCTTTGATATCCTCGTTTTTGGAAGTGTAGAAAAGAATGGCATTTTTGTGCAGCAGTGTCTGAAATGATCTATTGAGAAATTTGGTGTCTTTATCGGTCTGCAGATGAGCGGTTGCGATCCATCGTTCAACATCGCCGAAAAGCTTCCGCCTACGCGGGTCCTGTCTTTGATTTAAGCGGGAGAACTCTCGCGTGTTTGGAAAACACATCGATGCACGTTAGCAGATATTTATTTTTTTCGTTATCTTTTGACAGAGAAGAAACATCGGCCATATCGGCCTGCCACACATCGTCTATACCTACGGCGAAAGTTTTTCTACGTCTAAGTTTTAATCTGACGGGTTTATGCAAAGTATAAGCGTCTTTATTTGATAACCAAGTGTTGAAATCTTTAGATTTAATTCGCTCTTTTAAATGTCTCTTGAACGTTTCCACGCATTCGAAACTGACCGGATGCTTCGGATCGGAATACTAATCCATCAGTAAAAAAGCCCACTTCAACGTCTTTTGCTGCTTTTTGCGTCCGCTCAACGACGCGGTCGATCTTCGTACGGTGATCGGAGTTACTGACTCGACAGAGTTCGACGATCCGTTAGTATAGTTCCATCTGTCTTCGTTCCTGATTAACTCGTGAAGTATGTTGTGATCTTTTAAAGCGTCGGCGAGACGTCTCATCCGTTGGGCACGCGCGTCCAAGTTCTTTTTCTCATGAGATCGTTAACCACGTCGACGACGTGCGTTTTAGGAATAGTCGTATTCTTCAAAACGAGTTCTCCTTTTTCGCTCCATCCGACCTCTGGATTGTTTTTGATATGAGTCAAAAGACGCGAAGCCTGAGATTTCCACTTTTTCGGAACGTTTTCTAGTACGAGAGCTTCTACGTCGATCGATCGTTGCGGCGAATCCTCTACTTTTATCGCTTCTTCAACATTTTTGGACTCGTCGGAGTTAAATTTGGTAACGACTTCGGGCTTGTCGATGTTCAAGTACCGTCTTAGACCGTTGGAATAGTGTTTGGCTTTTTCGTCGTCGGCCATGTTTCTGTGTGGGATCTCGTACATTTCACCGTCCAACTTTGACAGAGTCTTATCCAACATGGTTTCCTTATAGTATTAAATCTGTTGCGGTTCCACCAAAATCATTTTCCTCTTGTAATTCATGACGATATCCATTTTGAGGTATGAGCTTCGGTATCAGAAGGGAGCCGAGAAGCGAAAGCACAGGCGTCAGTAACGCGCCCAAGACTCCTCCGGATTGTACAATTTGCTTTTTCGATTCCACGCGAACTTTCTTCGACGACAGATCCCTCAACTTCTTCTTAAAACGCTTCAGTTTGCTCTTCTGGGGCTTTGTGAGAGGAACATTACCTGTTAAAACATTTTTGGCGCACTCGCAAAAGCAATGCAAGAGACCTTTGCTGCAATCTTTCAGGATATTTATCCTCGTTTTGGCGGTCGCTTCCTTCAGTAACGTCAATTTGGCGAAATATTTCTTCAATCTCGAAGACATTTTTATCGAATGACTACAGAACCCTTGCTCCCGAATAGCTATATAGTTTTTACTTTCTAACGTAGACGTAATGTTTCTCGCCCGGAAAAATGTTCGTCCTTAATCGACATCTCTCGACGATATCCGGTCTTAAATCGACCAATAGATAACCGAAAGGCGCCATGGTAGCGTCGCCAAAGGCTTCCAACATGAAATTGGACTTTCCGGTCAACAATTGCGTAGCCAAATTCGCAACTTGCGTGGAATCTCTAACGTTTTTGAAGAGAACCAAATAATGAGCGTTCAGACTTATCGTTCTCGTATGCTTGCCTTTTTAGAATAAATTTTGTGTCAGGTACAAGACGAAAACGTTTCTGTGATGACCTATCTTGGTAAATATTTGTTAACGCGTTCGTCGGTCTCGCTCATCAAATCGTCCAAAATGAGCAGAGTTCTCTCTTTGCCGCCGAAAATATTCAAGTCCGGCAGACCTTCGTGAAATTGAAATTGCGGATATCCGTCAAATATTTCTTGATATATTCCGTAATACCATAGAATTTTATCGATCGCGGGTTTCACCATATGCGGTAAGTGATCGATGAATCTAAGAGTAAACTGCGTCTGTTCCGACCCGCTGGGGCCGCCTATTATTGCTGCTCCGCTCGAATCGGGCAATTCTTCTTTCGATGACCCTTCAACAATTTCCGTTACGCCCATCGTTGGCGAATTTACGATATCTTCGAGATCCGGCTCGAAACTCGCGGCTGATTTTACCGTTTCCGCATAATCGCGTTCTTTTACGTATACGATGGATCAGCACATATCGTTACTTTTCGTGTACTGAAGCGAAGCGATCAGTTTATGCAGTTTAGGCACATATAGTTACTTTTCGTGTACTGAAGCGAAGCGATCAGTTTATGCTTCGAGTTCGTCGTAGATACTAAACGAACGTCGCTATTTATACAAAGCTTTATAGAAAAACAAGCGTCTAATGTCCTTCAGTAAGTAAGCATGTCAAATTGCGCGTGAGGCTTAAACATCGACTGTATTTCAGATGTCAGAATTGGTGGAGTATTAATCGTTGCATTTATGTGGCGCCTACGTTACCATTGGTTGATTTCACGCGTATTTAAACGATATTTTTGTATGGGTTTCTTTAGAAGTCGTCGTAAACTTTCCTCTTCTATTCGCATGCCTCAACGCGCAAAGTCTGGTGAATGACTTTATCGTATACATTTCGTCAATTTTACGACCTACGGCCGTTCTTTTGATGAGCGCGCCACCCTAGGGGAGGGGGAAGGGCCAGCCGCCGTTCCGCCAATGGTGGGCGTGTCACTTTCGGATGTGTGTGCGCGTATGTGTGCGTGTATGTGTGTGCGTGTGTCTTTGTGCGTGTCAATGTTCGTGTGCGTGTCTATATGTGTGTATGTGTGCGTGTCCGTGTGCTTGTAGGTGTGCGTATGTGTCTTTGTATGTGTGCGTGTATGTGTGAGTGTCCGTGTGCGTGTCTGTTTGTGTATGTGTGCATGTCCGTGTGTGTGTGCTTGTATGTGTGCGTATGTGTGCGTGTCATTGTATTTATGTATGTGTGCGTATGTGTCTTTGTATGTGTGCGAATGCGTTTTTGTATGCGCGCGTATGTCTAGATGTACGTGTCCGTGTGCGTATGCGTGTCCGCGTGTTTCTCCGTGTGCGTATGGCTGCTTGTCCGTGTGCGTATGTCTCTTGTCCGTGTGCGTATGTCTATTTGTACGTCCAGCAATTTAGAAGGACCCTTTCTTATACTACTGGCCTATAACTTATAATATAGATGCCATGCCAACTTCATATTTAATTTGCTGACTTATATCAAAATGTATTCTTGCTTTAGACAAAAGAGCAGTCATCATAGATATTTAAATAGTATGTAGTGCTAAAGATGGGAGTATTTTCAATTTCCATGATGTCTTAGTTATGCTACATACATGTTTACCTTATGGTAACAAAGCATACGGACCAAATGGGCCTTGTATTGATTGCTGCAATTGCAACATAAATACAATAACATAACGATTTAAACGCAGAGAACAAAGGAGATTGTTCGCACTTCTTAAATCCAAGTCCATCCGTCAGAATACTAAGAAGCGACCACCGAGGATGCAGGGCAGATTGGGTAATAAATAAACACCGGTACAAAAGTAATCTGCACCAGGCAACGCATGACATATGCCTCCTTAGACGCCTACGCTGATTGGAACAAATCCCTACGACAGTCATCAGGATCGTGATCGCCGTAACTGTTCCAGTCCGCCTTTGAACACAGAACATCAGGAGAGAAATATCAAGCAACATATGATATAACCAATATATATATATATATCTTCAATATATGTGTATATATATGCAACGCATGTATAGGCAATACATATATATATATTCGAAATACATATATACATAATATATTTATATGCATTGCATATATATAGCATAATTATATATACCTGGACACGGTCCTCTTCGTCGACGGCGACGACGATTAAGCTGCGTTGGTTCTTCACAGATTCCCGATTAACATTCACGCGATCTCGTGAAGGCTTTCATGGATACAGAAGGAGCGCAGCTGCATGGCAACTGAACCCTAACGACTGATGCAACATGCACTTAACGACGTGACAGTAGACTCTGCCTCCTCATCTATTGGCTGCTGCTGCTGATGGTGGTGGTGATGGCGGCGGTGGTGAAGACGTTTGCGGGCATACAGCTCATCTGCAAACACAGCAGGTACATGTAGGCACCAATAATATGGCTACTTACATTCGTTTACGCATTCATTACGAAAATTTATATAGCACCCCTACTACTCAGGAGCGCAATGACTATGTATTTATTGAGCGCCACTATTTGATCTCAAGTCATCAATCGATGGCGCTGAGTCAATGTGAGCGAAGGATTTGCTCAAGGTTCCTACACAGTTACCAATTTTACTGCTATATGTTATATATATTATGAAAACTTCGCCCGTTCACGCAACACGCGAAATCTCTAGTATACATTGCAATGAGCTATGCACATGTCAGGCTCAGTCACTCATCTGCCTATATATTCAGCCGTTGTTTCTGAATGGGACTTTAAGTTTCGCTCATTCCTTTCATCAGGAGTTCCTGTGGCAATCAAAGGACAACCACAAGGTACAAGACTTAGCGCCAGTACATCATGGGACCTTTCTCTTACTCCCCAGTTTACGTGCCTAGGGTCCACCAAATCATTGTCCTACTGTGGTTTGGTAAAAGAGACACATTAACGCAAAAATTACTTAGGGTTGCTACATGGAGTCGAATCCACAATCGCATTATATACATACAATATATGTAGCCCGATATGCAGGCCTATACTTATATGATCAAGCCAGACTCAACTGCTTGAAGGCGACTCTGTCATCGTTATGCAAAGCTCACTCAAATGAATGAAGCTATCTGTAGATACACGCATGCATACCAATACAAGTATATAGACTATAGCACTTTCATACGTATAGGCCTATAATACGCAACCACTCTAACCAACCAACCACGCCCAGATGACGCCACATGAAAAATGTGGCGTCATCTGGGCGTGTAGCCTATATGTATACATCTACCGTGGCCATCGTGTGCGCGATATCTTCCTCTCAGAAAATACGCTTGCTTGACCTTGTCCCGACATTCACTGGGCTTGCGCACGATTTTCTGGTGATTGTTTCGCTTTCCTCGTGTGACTGCAACTCGTCGTTTCCGAAGGATGCCTATCATCGGAAGAAAAGCGTGTAGTTGTTCATACATCCTTGAAGAAGCCTGGTCTGGATGAGAAGGACATTGCCAACTACTACGACCAATCTCAAATTCTACCTTCCTATCGGAGCTCATCGACAAAGTTATTGCTCAGCAGAATGGTGAGGTAGGCCTAAATAGAAGCAAGTCATCTCATGCCGAAGATCAAGTCCGGTTTCCGAGGGGGATTGAGACAACCCAGCTGACACTCATCTTGCACGTGTATACATGTATACATGTATGTATTCATGCATGCGACGAAGCTCGTTATTGTGGTGTCGTCACGCCGCTTTGCTCTTTTGCAGATGTACTGTATTGTGTTTTCGGTTGAGTTAGTTTTTTTGTCAAAGAGCAACAATTTGCATTAGATAGCACGCGCCTGATATGGAGGTATTGACCAGCAATAATCGTAATGTCAGGGTTAGTCATGTCTTAAGGAGGAGCGTAGGGCTTAGAATCGCACGGGAGACAAGGGACTGATCAATAAACGTTTTAAAAAAGTGCAAGCGCAGCGTTTGACACGGTTGGTTACGAAATTATTACGGAGGAAGACCAAGAACTGGGCTGGGAACAATCACCCGTCTTCTGCGCGATGGCTCATCGAGTGTTCGGTCAATCTGAGAGTCGTCCTTGACCCGAATCTAATATCCTCGAACCCGCCAGCCACTGAAACGGTCATAACTGTCATACTTAATGGTCATTGATACGGCTCCCAGTGTTCGTGAGGCAATCGTCTCTTGCGCCGAACCATTTCGTAAGCACCTGTCGAGTGCAGCCTCATCGTGTTTTGTAAGCCCCTTAAAAAGAGGAAGAAGCCACTCGTTCGTGGGAACCGATCAGTCAGACGCCATGAATTCCGTGCTTGAGTATCTGCACTTAAAGAAAATTATCTCGCCCGCAGACGGTTGCCATAAATTATTACGCTACACAGCGATGACATCTTCATCGTCGAATAGACATCGACGTGCAGTCCTCCTCAGACCACGCGCTGTGCCACTCAGGACACTAAGTGTCGGCTTAACACAGAACTTAAAACGTAGCTGATGGCTTTCGAGCTCAAAGCCTTTTCTTTCCATGACAAGTATCAATTCTTTACCCACTGAATCGTAATCTTAAAGCCTAAACTTCTAAAGCGCCATAGGAAGGCGAAGCACAAGGCACCAGCCTATTAACGAGCGCTGCGTCGAGCCAACAATATACACATATTTAATATGAAAATATAAAAATAAAATGGCATTGAACTGAATATAGGCCTATATATGAATATATATATATTATATATATATTGCATCTATATGTAACACATAGCATGCGTAAAATGCGTTTCTTGCATGAACAATCTGCTATGCATAACATCTAGGGCTGTAGCGAATATTCGCTTCATATTCGCTTCGAAGCCGAATAGTTCGGCCAAATAGCTATTCGGTATTCGACCGAATAGTAGTTGTCGGTACAAATACGAAAATCGTAATGTGTAATAAGCCTATGGCTACAATCCTTGATTCCAGAACAAGAGGTAATCTGGATGAGCCTAACTGACACGCGATATAGTTTTATAAATCTCTATATTCTGGCTTAAACTGAAATGTCCGAAAATCAATTAAGCTACAGGCACAGAAGGTGTTTGGTTTGGTTAAACAGATGACCGTCTTTCGTATGTTGTCACGTGAAATCTGTTTCTGCACACGCAGCGACTGCTCTATCGAGTGGGTTGATGAAACTCTCCACTGCCCGGACCACAATATCGCAGTGTCACTCGTCTCACTTTTAAGTTTTGTTAAATTAGTTCCATTCCATGTTTACACGGACTGGCACAAGGATGCAAAAGTACATGTAGTTAGCTGCTTACTTTTAGTTCATGTATTAAATTTACTGAACTGAAACTTTTGCTTACATTGAAAGTTTTGAAATTTGTCGGTAGACCTATTTTGTACACTATTCGTATTCGTAATCGGCCGACTAGTTGGTCAATTATTCGTATTCGACCGAATAGTGAAAATCACCTAATCGGTACAGCCCTAATAACATCTAATCGTCATGTACGTTTATAGCATACTGAAGATCACAATTTTCTACAGAGTACACAGTCAAAATCAACTCAAAGAGCTGTTCTTCAAACAGCGGTCAACTGGGTTACTCATTTCATGTACTACTTCTACTCCTCGTAATTTATGCTTTTTGATTATAGGCCTACTGCTGAAATCAAAGCTTCCAAATTGGAAGAGAGTAGGCGGTTGGAGAATCGATCGCGCTGGATTGAGTAGCTGAGCGATGCTCGGTCGACCTCAGGGTCTTTATTGATCTGCGAAAAATGTAGGACGGTAAGATTGACAAATGAGACTCGCTAAGATGGCGACATTTTATGTAATAAAAGTATAAATGTTGCAGTTCTACAATTTGTAAAACTTTTCAATGTTAAAGAGCAATTATATATTTGACAGTATTGACATGAAATTGTAGGTTGAGGAGTAAAAGGAAACTGACTTGGCAGAGGGGTTAGTATGACCTTTGATGATGGCTAGCATCTACAGACACAGACGTTGCTGGCTCCCGGGTGCTCTAATAGAGAGCAAGCAAGGTAGTAACCTGCTCCGGGACAGTTGTATGGGGGTAGTTACCGATAAGCATTAAGCGCTGGCCGGACAACTTTAGGCAGCTCAGGTCATCGATTTCAATGGGGACAGCTGAGGTGTTGGCATATATCGAAGAGGTTGACTGTTGATTTAATACCTATTCCTAATTCTAAATACCTCGCTCTTAAAAAATGATAAATACGATTACAAAAAAATGATTGTAAGAAATCGGTGCATGCATGGACAAAGTACAAATCAACAGACTGAACAGCAAAGCAATCTAGAAGAACTCGGTGCTTAAAACCGCTCCACTGTCCTCCATCTATAATTGTGTCCGATCGCCTCATATTGCAAACGAATAGTTGACGTATTTCTAAAGTAAAATCTGAACTAAAAACAACTGCAAGATCTGCAAAGACGACAACGACTGACTTTCATTCACATGATGACGTGGCCTGCAGCACTCAGCACGGACTATAATATTTGTGTAATGCCAGCGATTCACTGACGACAGACGCCCGTCGTATACGCGATAGACCGTCGCTTCCACGTCGGCCATCGTCGTCTATTCACCCCTTCGTCCGTTCGGATCTGTCTGTCTCTTCATCCGTCTACCTGTTCGTTGGAGATGCAGGTAAAGCCATTGTCAACGTTAGCTGAACGTGATTCCCAATCGTTAATATCCGACCAACAGCTATTCACGACATGGCGTTTAAAGGCATTAGTAGCTCACTATAGCAGCAACTGCATCAACAGCAACAGCAGCGAGAGCGTCTGTAAAATGGGCACAGACGAAGAGCTTCGCCGAAAAGATTCAGGCATCAATGTATTCAACAACGCTGACAAATTAATGGCTGAGCAGTCAACAATACTACGACTTCCGACTCCACCAGCGGACGTTTTGGCACATAAACGATTACGAAATAAAGATTATTCAATAAATACATTTATATAAAATATGCATATAGAGAGAGATTATAGGTACACGAATATATAAAGACGAACAGTATGTGTATATATTACAATTGTATACATGATATCAATGTAAACATGTATCTACTTGTGTCTATTTATACGTGCATGCCCAGCCTTTTTATAATGCAACGTTATTGAATATGCAAACAAAACGCGTGTTCGTTGTATTCGCTGGACTCACGATGCATGCAGACAACGCTGAAAGCAGTTCTGGGGTTGTATGAACTCATGGAACTGAGATTGTCTTGTGAGAATTCATCTATTTACTATATATAACCATGTGCGACAATATAATTCGAAAATAAATGTGGTGCCATAGGCATCTGGTGGAAAGAAGTTGCTGGTTGCTAGAAAATGGAGGCTAGATAGGGGTATACTGTCACAAAATTGCATATCAGTGGTCAAAAGTGGGATCTATAACACCTAGGGTCAGTTCCTCGAACTTTGACACACACACACGCTGCCATAAGAAATTCCCCGAGAAAAACATATTTTCCGTAAAACCAACATTGAAGCAGATATCTGATTGGTTCGATATGAATTATTTTGTCTTGTATACATGGTTCAGACCTCTGCAACCGGTCTTTCTAAGGAAAACTGCGTGGACTCTGATCTTTGTCGGCAACTCTGGATAACCTCACTGGCACGATGGAGCACACGTAAATACGCTGGTGCCCTGCGCTTGGCTTTAGAGTAGTGCCTTCAATGCCGGGTTTATTTCCATATTTTACAACTTTCTTGTGCTCTAATATATTGTAATGGCGGAATTAATTTTAATAGGAAGGTAACACTTATTGTAAGTTATTCTGCTGTTTCGAAATGTGTGTTAAGTTAATAAATAGAGGTAGGCTTAAAAAGCATCTATACTAAATGGCCCCGTTACACAACATGGATTAAGCTTATAGCACACCAATAGTGGTACTGACAAATCGAGGCAAAACATTGCACATACGTCCACAGGAAATCCTCCAATCTATACTCTGCCACACTCCACTGAATGTATCATCATCATCATAAGCACCAACGAAAATGTATGTAGACCCCATTGAAGATTGAATGGGACCGCGGGCGAGTTTAATTAATTAGACCTACAGATCAACAAGTCCTGTGATAATGACGGTTAATTAGAAATCCCTAGACGGATAGCAACCAGGTGAGTCTATGATGATTTAACCCCTTATGACCCGTCAAGCAGCATCTACTAGATTTCTTCAAGGTGGCAAGTGTTGTAAGCTCCTTTCACCCGCCTTCAGAGATTCTACCACTGACAGCCGACGGTAAATTTTTCACTCGCATGTAACATCCGAGGGTTTTGATGAACTGTGTAAGTGCATCATCATTATTACAGATATGCTTTGTGCGATCAACTGGGAAATCAACAGTCATGAATCCATTCGCCGTTCTTACATGTTCTCCGCTCCAGGCAAGAACATACAAACATGGCACCGTGATTGATGGTACTGATCGTGCAAATATACACAGTACGTTCACACAGTTAGGACAGCGAATAACAGAGCACGTAAGCAACAACATCATTAATATTGTATCTTGAATAGAGACGTCGGGCGCTAACTCCCACGGCTCCAACTGCGCCGGTCAATAATTACATACCCGATGCACCATCAACTTCTTTTTAATGCAACTATTGTACAGAAAATTGTTAATAAGGTCAAACTAATGCCAATTATAAGAGAAACGAGAACAAAATATGCTCCATGTTATCAGGTTATTGCTGAACAGTTTTGCTTGATGCCTTGCAGGGCATAAGGCTTCTTTGTCACATAATATTATTACGCATTGTTGGTAGTTGTATCGCGGACACCTTTCAGGAAAGGAATGATATCTAAACAGAACACCCAGAATCTCCATTTTATACAACAAATATAAATGTAATAAGTTTTCAAATATGAAATAGTAAATTTCAGTTTCTAATATCGCAAGTAAGATTGTTTCGAGACATGTACATTGTACATGATAACCGTTTGCGTCACTTGCACTCAATGGTCTACTAAATAAAAATACACACTATTCTTGTACCCACATCATCTATTCTGGCTGTTACGAAATGTCAAGAGGCGTTTGATTTTGGATATCTAAGTTAATCAGGTAGACGTTATTCTGAACGGCAGCTCTGCATTGTTAATTAAGGACGATGTGACAATTGACCTTATAAATAATTAATAGCCAAGGGCTAACCTGTTCCTCCTGTTCCTTTCTCAAGGGATTCATCGCCATTCTTCTGCTTTGCAGGTATCATGATATACCTGTACAAAGCATACACCTTTAAAAATCTCACAAAAACCGCTCAGCAGCATCAAGTAGGCTACAAGAACTGGTATCCTTCAAAACTAAAATGAACTCTAGGTTTAAAGCCAGCTAGTCCTCTGATCTGGTGTATTTATGGATCATCAATCCAACATTACATCATTTCACTAGGATGAATTATACTGCTAGGATTGATCATAACGATACTGAAACATTAAAAACAGAAACATCTTTGTAAAATTAACTTCGAACTCTACCACAATACAGCTAGGCAACGTTCAATCCTTCATTATAGAGTGGTGCACACTGCACAGTCCTTTCATTTGGCAAAAACTATAAATTTGCAACACAAACATGTTCTGACACACAGTATGACAAAAGCAATAGAAGGAATGTAATAAAATCAACCGATCTTACTTACTTCGTAACTAACTGAATATGATAGGAACGGAAAGCTCTCATTGCAGAAATGCAATCTGCGTACAGTTCCTTCAGTTTGTTACTATCGGTAGAGGCGACTGAAACATTCAACAATTTTTAATCTTTGTATAATGTGTAATAGACTCAAAAGCTACAGTAGGAAAGACCCTAGAAATTTGTGTTTTAATAAAAGTTATATAACTAACTAGTCTCTAATATACAAATAATTTCTTTGCTTCTCCCTCTTATTAGGCCTATTAGACATGACTACGTACTGTATAAGTTTGGCTTTTGGTTAATGAAGTAGACCCGAAGATAATGAGCTCACCTAGAATTTCAATTTAGTTGACGCACATAAAAGGCACAAAATAGAGAAGAATGACGCTGTTTTATTTTTGGACATACCTAAGGGCACGAAGACTGAAGAGGAAGAAGAGGAAGTAGGAGAAGAAGAACTTAGAAGTGGATAAAAGAGGAGGAGGAGGAAAAAATGTCAAGTGAATCCGTGATTGCACATGTAGGCCTATGCCAAATACCCGTCGAATTTGGCATACTGAATATTTTAAGCTGATTGTTTGGCTGGACATGGGCTCATGGTTTAGTAAATAACAGTTTTCTGCGGCCAGTGAAACCACGGGTTGGGAATATCGGGTCCATGGCAGAGTAGCCTATTATGATTTAGGAAAGAGTCAATGTGTGGTTTAAATAACTTTGAGTTAGGTCAAATGCATAGGTAATGCGTGTAAATTATGATGTTTCGTGGACATTTGACGATCTATTTATTATCCAATGCCTACCAAGACCATATCAAGTGTTTCACACCTATATATTAGTCTAAGTAACGAGTCAAATTTCAACAACATCTAATATCTTAATAGGCTTAGTGACTTTTATTAATCGTGATTAGCAGGTGTCAATTAATAGAGTAGTTCGATTAATCGATTAATCAATTAATCGATTGTTCGATTCGCTCGATTAGTTCGATTAGTACGATTAGCTCGATTGTTCGATTAGTAATATCACAACCCGTAATATTGACTTAGTTTCTCAGTAAATGTTCTGTTACTGTAGCCTGCATAAACTTATCATGGAAGTGACATTGCATCTTATTTATAACGCGTATGACATAATAATTAATCATGTGTCTATGTTTCAGTGCCATTTTCAAATTAGATGTATAACGTCATATATAGTGACATACATGTTTGCTGACAGTTTTATTCAACTCCTGTGTAAGCTTACTGTACGTGCGTTCCATTGACATGGAGGCACACATCTGGTGTCTGAGACAACGACGTCATTTAGGCTAATTTATTTCAATTCAGTTTTTTGCATATAACGTATATATAAACATGCAGCGTGAATGTCACCATTTCCGGCTTCATTATTATTAAATCATTATTATCTAATCGAACAATCGAGCTAATCTCATTCAGGACTGAATAAATCCCTCTTAGGGGAGCGGTCGGCCACGTATTCAAAAATGTTCTCGGATCCATTGAACAGTTTGGAGCTAATGTTTTTATAACCGGGTGTCATTCCTGACATCAACCCTCTTTCGGATGGGAAACCAAGCTTGGCTTATTTAGAAGGGCGACCTGGGCAGTGGGCCCGCTCTTCCGCGCAGCCGATGACTCTAACTGTAGGACGGGTGTCAACCACATCCCATACTACGCCCTGCTAGACCTTCGGGCTGCCGCTGTTGATATTTGTTAGTATGATTCACCTGCTTATTTCGCAGCTAACTAGAGGTCGCTCCAGTACTCGCCACTTATGGACGCTGTGATAACAGTACAGCTATGCTACACAGAATAATCGAGCTACGCGTAGGTCCAATAATCGAACAATCGAGCTAATTGTACTAATCGTACTAATCGAACAATCGAGCAATCGCAATTAATCGATTAATCGAACAATCGATTAATCGAGTTTTATTTTGACCCTTGATTAATCGATTAGTAAAACTCAATTAATCGATTAGTTTACCCAAGCCTATATCTTAGCTAAGGGGCCCTCTATAAATGACGTCACACGCCTAGGGGAGGGTCAGATTTGCGATGATGTGTCGCGAGGGGAGGAGGGTCTAGGAAAATGTGAAGTCACGCCATCAAATCAAAATATCAAAATGCTTAATTTTATTTAAAACTTTCACTCAATTTAACAAGTTTCATTTTATTAACAGTAACTGTTACCACAATTTAACAACACTAATATGATTATTGCATCCATTATTTATGGATCGTTTACTTTCATGCCCAGTGTCAATTTTGAAGTTTGGGAAGCGCCGCAGCCATTCTGTAAGACACAGGCAAGAATCAATTATCCCGCCAAAACGCATCAGGCCACGGACAGTTGATGCACGTCGGCAACTTGAACCAATGGTAGTAATCGTAAGCTAAGGAAATGGACAGAGTGTTGATTAAATAGACGAAGAAGAGCTGAATCTTAATGCAATATCTATTGAACAGGATGAAGAGATCCAAGTCTCCCTATTTATTCCATGAGGAGGACGGAGAAGCATAACATTTGAATTTGTTTCAAGTTATTGCTATTAAACTGTTATTTATTATAAATGTAAGGATTCAACCAGAGCTTATCATCTTGTGGAATGCACAATATAATTATGAGTGCAATAATTATCCTTTCTCTTTTACTTATCGTTCTACAATACAGTTTTGAGTTTGTTTATAGTTATAATTGCATTTTTTTTAATTATAAGAAAATGTGCGTAATATATTTTGGACGAATTGTTTTTTCGGAGAGGTGCTGGTGCAGAGCCTTGTGACGTAATATTTGAGGGGGTTATGACTTTTGTAACGACGCGTGACGAGTGAAGAGGGGGTTCAAAATTCGTCCAAGACTGTGTGACGTCATTTATGGACGATTGGACGGCCCTTTAAATAGCAACCGGAAAGGGGATCCTTATTACATAAACAGTCATATGTACTTAATCTTGCTACTTTTCTAAACAAATTCATTTAATGAGCCGTCAAAACATACCATAATCTTTGATGGAAGGCCCTTCAGCCAAGGCGTTGATGAAGCCTGCATGAGCAGGTGGCATGTACGTCCGTATTTCATTCAAATATAGTTGTCCTGTAAAAGTCCAGAAACTTGAAAATAACCCATGGAACGTAGGCCCTACATCATCACTTTTTGTCAGCATGAAAATCGTGTAAGGAAATAAAGCTCTGTAATTTGCCACAAAACATGACAAAAAATTTTCAAGTGTTATAAACAATTCGGTGCCTTGCGTTCGGAGGATCGCAGTTTCGAACCCCCCCCTCGAACCCCCCCCCTCGACCCCCCCCTCGACCCCCCCCCTCGACCCCCCCTCGAACCCCCCCCCCTCGAACCCCCCCCCCCCCCCGAGTCTGCGTAGCGACCTTGGACAGGTTGCTCACTCATAATTGTCTGTGAGGAAGGCAACGGGAAACCACCTCACTCATCTCATCCCCGGGTGGCGTAAAGCCAATGGACCTGCCTTCGGGAAGAGCACTCATCATTATCATAAACAATGTACAAGGGTTGTTATGTCAATAATAGCCTATTAATAGGACCTACTTACACAAAAGTTATTGTGTCCATGTTAATTACAATCAAATGACCCATCATTCAAAAGACTGAGACTGACAGCAAGACTTAAGTATTCCTTACAATAAATATCGGATCTGATGTTGACAACACGATGACTTGACAAACCTTAGCACCAAGCCCAAGCTGTGCAATGGAAGTATAGCCTACGAGGTTTTGTGTCTATAGTCCGAAGGTTCGATAGTCCGAAAATTGCGATTTTAATAGTAGCTGGATTGATGAAAAGAATTATGTTTGGCTAGAAGCTGGATTTCATCATTCTTTTCATTCATCAAACTTTCATTTAGGCATGGTTCTTTTCACATTAATCCAGCTCCGAGTTTTACATATTCTTTTCATCAATTAATCTAGCTTCTAGTTAAATTAATGTCGGAGTAAAGAATCTTTGGACTATCAGCAGACACCGCCTACGAAGTATCAAATTAGCTAAGCCAGTCAAAAACCTTTCTGCTAGCGTCTTGTAACTTATGAGAACACTATATCAATTTTCAGAGGCTGTTTCAGCAGCTCTTCAGAAACTGACGAAAAGTCAAATACGAAATTCATAGTTGAACTTAACAATGTCTGAAAACTGACCATGGCCATGGCTTATACCCAATCCAACATCAAAACACTGAATGGCAGAACTCTGAGCTGCACTTCCACCAAGCGCCTTGCAACAGAAACAGAAACTCGGATACAAACATCTCCAGTTCAGTCTAGCATGACATTAAGAGCTGAAATGACAACCTTTGACATTATGTCATGTTTCGTATTATGCAACGCTTAACATAATGTAACCTTTGACAGCATGTTACCTGCAGTGCAATTGACTACATTTCCAAAAGGAATACAGGAACACAATTATAATCAATACAGGAATAACAGTCTCAAAACATAGTGACAAAGAGCTATAGGCAATATACATGTTGGTCCACACCACACGTGCTATATTATAAGCAATCGGACTCGTATACAAAGATAGAAACACAGATACAAGCATGATTAAATGGAACGTCTGACCAGTTAACTAAATATGAACCGTAGATGGAGATCTGGTATTTGGGCTTTGCGTGTTTCTACTTTCTAGCAGCACTATTTGTATTGAGATTGACGCCACGTTTTGCTGACATTGATATAATTTTAGCTACAATGAATAACTGATTCTATTAGATACCTTTAAGTGCTATATTAAGTGTCATGTTAGGCTACATCCATGCACATAATTATGCATGCGTACAAAATATGCATGTATACATTTTATGGGAACTGAAAAGGCAAGCATGCATAAATGGCGAAGTGAACCTATAAAATAATATATGGATAAAACTTATACGCATTACATTTTAATCATCACATTATAAAAGATCCTTACAGAAATAGGAGTATCACATGCTCCATCAAATATTAATCCCTCTGGAAGTTTGGATCCATTCCCACCATACCTGAAAATATTTACAAAATATATGAACTTCAAATGTATAAAAAGTTACTCTAAAGTGTAAACTTGAACTCCAAATTCACAGCCTCCGTGTAACAACAGTTTCAATGATTTTCAAGTATCTTAAATAGTCACTCTCTTTCTCGAATTTCGGCATGGCGCCATGCAATGCACTTTTGCATAAGGAAAGATTATTAATCTGTACTCGTGGAAGCTGACTCAAGAGTAAAGGAGGAAACTCACAAAGTAGAATCCCATGTATGACCTGAGAAATTAAGTAATATGCATCAATTACGGCTAAGTAGACACAGATTTTAGCTGCAAATTTGAATACCATAGAAAATAATTTACAAGACAAATCGTTTTCTTACCCTGCCAGAAAAGGGCGAATCTCATTATAGAAGAAGGCACTGGGCAGTCCCTCTGAAAAGATGGAATATTTAAAATACAGATCTTTTAGGATTAAATTTGCCATAATGATAATCAATTCATGAAGAGGTAAATTATTTCTGGCAGATAATATTAAGAATTTAGTAGAATACACTTTACTTGATATACATGTGAATAGATCACTATCATCTTACCACTACAGTAGCGTGATTTATACATCTATGAAACAGTTAAATAAAAATTTACACGAATCTCTAGACAATAGGGAGACTTTAACCTGACCTACGACCTAAGAATGATCTTGGAGCCAACAATTAGGCCTATGCGGTATGCATGCAACATGATAAAACCAACCATGCATTCGGGACAAAGTAGTTTTCATTATGTGTAATGTAGAGGATACTGCTTCGAGTTCGTTGCAGACAGCTTCGGTGTCATTCTCCAGGACGGCATCCATTGCCTTGACAAGGGCCTACACTCAGAGGAAAACTCAGGTTACAAATAAACCAGAATTTAAAAAAATCGAATGAGAAATATACAGCTTGTCACGCAGGACACAATGTGTCTCATTTCACGATATTTTAGCCCTGCGCAAGCACGCAGCTGATCTCTGGCAAAACTACTGTCCTTTTCAATGATTCCAACTGAAATGGAAATAGAATGAAGCGAATTTATCCCTTGAAACTTTTTTACCCTGGTTTTTAGACGAATTACAAGAGTCAGACTAACAAACACAGTAACTCTATTTTAACCTATGTACAGAAATAAGAAACAAAAGATGTGGATATAAACCTAAGGAAAGTATTCATAAGCAAGGCCAAACTCAATGCTCCGAAACTAGCTGCTCAAATATTTAGCACAAATGCAGTGCAGATTACTGTTAAGAAGACGGAACTCAAATGTCAGCTGCTAACAGCTGTCCAAGTGTGCGTGTCATAGCAGCACAGTAAAACATATTTAGGCTTTAATATTGCATGTAGCATCGACACATCAAGAGTGACTAAACTTTTCCAAAATAAGAATTGCTTGGAACAATACTAGAATAGTCTTCTGTCTGCCAATTATCTATACTGGAACAGTCCACTATAGAATATTAATTAGTTTATTAAAATAATTTTAGCTGTTTGCACGCCTGTAAGACGGTAGAATTGATTTGTCAGTGCATGCCCTCCGCCTACTAGACCTTCTCTGTCCATCCTCCGTTACCTCCGCATCCTCTCCTTTTCCTCCTCAGCCTCATTCTCCAGACAGCGGGGTAACAGCGGAAGAAACGGCTGTTTTAGAAATGCATGCATGGTGCCATCTGATGAATGACAAAGCGAAAAGAGCGTAACGAGAATCGTTCACTTCATTAAGCACATCCAGACAATTATCTTCGTTTAAATTAATGCAGCTAACAATGTGTGCTTGCCAGATGCAAATAAAAGCTACCTAATAACTAATTGTGGCGAAGTTCACACAACATGCGTCACTGATAGTCTAAGCAGACGAAATCAAAGAATTTCTATACTAACCTTAACTCCCACAACTGCATCTATTTCCACCTGTGTACTCACATGCACAAACCACTCAAATCGACTTCCACCTGGGAACTTGCTTATCAGTTTTATATTCCTGAAAATGATGAGTTTTCAAATAAAATTTTTTTAGTTAAAATCATTGATCTCATTATTAGTTAAACGATTTTCATTTTATTAATTATTATTTTATTAATTGATGTTAATTTATAGCATAGGCTTAAGCTTCATATGGCGTAAATAATGATAGAATTGACTAAGTGCAAACTATATCGTGCGCTTTTGCCAGGTTCAATGTTGAACATACTAGAAATTGGCGGGTGATGTAAGTATAACTGTGGCAACGTATTAGGCTATAATTATAACAAGAAATATGTCACAATTTTTAACGTTTCTTTGAAGGCTTAAGTAGGCCTACTTACCCCAAAGCAAGTGGTCTACAAAAAAAAACAAAAATCCTACATGTGAAAGACATTTGAAGAATTATAAGTTATTAAACTGCCACTGTTAAAGTAATCTCATTACTTTAAAATGAACCCATATTTTGTAATGAGAAGCATAATTATTGAGCTTAATAATAGTGATATACGATTAGGTCTAAGTACTACAGTTGCAGTATCCATGGCGAATGACAGGAAACCTAATCTTATCTGCGTTCCTATACAGTTTGTCTACTTTCAAAAGGTGAGTCTGTGTAGGTCTATAATTTTGCAATGGATACAGAAACATTACCTACTTCAATAATTATCAAAATGTCCTACTATAGACTATCCCAAGAATAACAGACAGTAACTATCGCATTTGAAGGGCACTAAAAATTATCGTCTGCTATTTTTCTAAATGTGTACGTTGGCCTATTAAATTCAGTCCGTCAGTCATTTGACCGTTCGTTAATCCAGAACATTTATGTGGAGCCTACAGAGATAACTTATCGGAAACATTCTCAGATAATCTGCAGGGAAAGAAAGCAGTTTCAAGTGTTGGCGGAAGATTCATTTAGCGTTTTTATTAAGAGGGGCATCAATTCATCACAGCGAGCAAAGACAGGCATCTTTATTTTTGGAGTTTGGGTCAATCTCTGGTCGCGTTGCGTCATTCAATGGTGGTAAAATGGGACCAGCTGTGTGCCAATTTAGGATGAACTGGACCCGATTACACACTTATACGTTTAACACAATCCTGTGGGCCAACTATTGTCCAAAAAGATGTTTTTTGTTGGGAAGGCCAAAAGTTAAGGTCCAACCAATGATAATGGACGCCATAGACTCGCAGTATGCAAAAGGACTAGATTAAGGGTGGGTCTAGGAGCGTAGATTAGTGCAAATTATGCAACCTGTTAGTCCACTTTTTAATGAAACGTAGGTCTATAAAAAGAGCAATGCTGCACAAAATGCAATAAATTTATATAAAAAGCACTTACTTTGAAGCATCCAGAGGTACGTAGTTGCTCAAAGCCATTGCAGCCTGGCAAATAATCGGTTTCATTCCAAGTCGCTGACTAATATTATACCAAGGAATAGCCAACTGCCTCGGTAGAACCTGAAGTTACCAGACGGCAAAGTATTATAACTTATTCATTCATTCAGTCATTCATTCGTCCATTCGTCCCTTCGTCCTTTCATCCATTCATTTATCCATTCACTCGCTCATTCATTGAAGGTTTTATATAGCACCACTTCAAGGGAACTGCTCACCCATGGCAAGTGTGCCCAATTGGACGAGTTTTTATGTTATTTAGTATACGTGACGGAGAGAGTCCTTCGAAGTAGGCACTGCTACAGAGAAGTTAGGTCGGCCAATAAGATGGCACGGTTTTGCATGCCAGCTGTGCGAGCGAATGGAACGAAGAGGACCACTAACACAAGCGGAGCGGAAGGAGCAACCACCATGTTTAAGCCTCCATCCACTGTTCGCAGCTCATCCACTGTCCTGCGGTGGCCCTCAATGTTCCGTCCTGGGTCCACTCCTCTTCACCGCTAAGACAAACATCAGTTTTCGCTCTGACAGTGATCAAAGCGCCCGCGACACCGATTTATTTAGCGCTGTAGTTCCGTAGATTACGATTTAGACCAATATCTCAATCAGTAGTTGCCTGAAGTAATAGTAAAGGAGCAGTATGATCTAGCATACTAACCTTAGGAATATTTTGGTCGCCATCCTGCCAGATGTATCCACCGCCAATGAAGGACAGAAACATGAAGGCGCATCTAAGCTGTTTGTGTCCTGATAGCAAGGAAGCGTCGAGTAATGGCATCTAAAACATCAACTGAAGTTCTGACTAATCATTTCTCTATAATTATACGTCTAGCTCTAGATCGCTCATGCGCGTTGAGTATTACGGTTGACACATGAATGAGTCTGCAATCAGTCTTTTACTCAAGTTAGCATTCAGTCAAGCTATAAATATTAGGCTATGCTAACTCTCAGAAATAATTGGTGGACCAGAATTAGGAGTGGTCTGCATAATTATGTCCTATAACTTAGCCTATACACCCTGTGACATCATATGAATGCCTATGCACTCTATGACATCATATGAAGGACAAGTGAGGTTAATATTGAAATATTTCCGTATGGGCTGCAACTTAACTATTGTTGCTAACTAGCCTATTTTCGTCTCCAGCTGAGTCTCTAGATCTGTATACGCTGCAACTGCGTGAAAGATTCTTTGAGATTGTTTCCAGGGCGAGAAAGACCATGGTTAATAATGTAGCCCTAAGCACAATCGCACAGTTGAAACGGCCTTTTAGACTCTTAAAACGCATGAGGTTTGTTGGCTTCGGCAAAGACATTCGATTAGCCTCAGGCATACAAGGAAAGCGCTTGAATGCTTACGAGAATGCTTGACGTTATTTGAATGGCTTGTAAACCAAAGAGTGGCTGGAGCAGTTTGTCGAAATAAATAATATGTTTATCCGATTTCTATCAGTTATTTAAAGATGTTGTCTAAGCTTTTCCGATACCTTATCAACAGCCGCTCGTAATGTGTGGTTGGACAGCAGATCCACTAAATCTTCATTCAACTTGTTCCATGGTTCAAAATATTCTGGCAGTTCAACCTTTAAAAAACAAAGTCCGTTCAACATTGCTTAAATGTAGACTATCTTATCCATAATAAGGACCATGATAGCCCTGAATGTGATACTTTCTATTACAATATTAGACCTACCTCATATTACGCTAATGTTCATCAAATGCTCTCGGCAAATGAATTCTACGCTTGCGTGTACCTATCTGGGGTTTTGCATTCATCAGAATCCACCATATTCCAAGGTTGAACTTTAAGCAAAAATTTCCATCTATTAGGCACACAGTTGTCGAGCGCTATTAAAGTTCTTAGCAGGTTCGAAACCACAGTCATTTACTCACTTAGGAAGCTACCGGTAGCACTCCAAACATGTAGCAGTTCAGAAAAAGTGGAACTAGGTTAACTACGATTGGCCCATTATAAAGAGTGTAATGAACACGGTGACCTCATAAAATAACACCTACCAGTGGTTCTGGTAATAAAAAGCCAATTTCTTCTGAGATATGATAATCCTTCAGTCGCGGGACACACTTCAACGACTTGACTTCGGACATTTCTCTAAACAGACAATTTTTTAGCTATTTGTATTAATACACATTCAAAGTATAATATAATTAGGTACTAATATATATATATATAGGCTATATAGCAAGGCTATATTAATAAGATTTCACGTGGGCGATTGATGTCATCTTAACAGGGCAGTATGATGAGAGCAAAGTAGCCTAATTTATAGACCCATATAATTTTATTGAAGTAAAACACCACAAATGCAACGAAATGGCAAAAGTATGCTTAGTTACAAGATACAAGGATTTGAAAACGACAAAACTTATGTCGAATTCATGACACATCAACAGTTCAGACCCGGATGCTAAGGTCATGAGACTGCAGAGATTCGTCAGAAAATTGCTCATTATAACGCCTTGCATGATTGATTCGGATTAAACGCAATCCAAGAAGACTTTATGCATAGCCTACATCTTTCGATGGCGACTTTAGAAAAGTTCCTTTTATCTTGTTTGTGTACGGGAAGAGATCAAAACCTTGATTGTAAAACTCCGACCTGTTCGAAAAACGTATAGGCCTAGGCCCTGCGATTAAACCTAAGTCGTGCATCCCTCGTTATTGCGTCTTAGTCACTCCATACAAAACACAAACGAATTCAGAAATTAGTTGCAACGCGAGACCATGCTTGAATGAACTGCTGAAATAATTAGGATACAAACCTGTTTGAGTTGTTAACTGGTGTAGGTCTATGTCTTGGTCTGTTAGCCTCGTTCAGCGACTGACCGCTAGAAAAGTCATGAGTTCAACAGGAACTTTGCCCCTTTCTATAGTATACCTGCTATCAATTGTTTAGCTGTGTCGTCTGTCTGCTACCGTTTAACCCTTGACTGATATAGGACCTAAGAGCACCCTTGTATATTGTATATATATATGAACTAAAACAAACTTTATTAGCAGACAGTCAGACGATAGGCCCCTACGTGCATAATATATACAGCTGCATATATTATATATATATACTATATATATAATATACATATATTATATTTTATACATATATTGTGTTATATATATATACATACATACATATATATTTCTGCCCGGAATCACGTGTATATAATCGAGGGCAATAAAATATTATATGTATGATTGGCGTCAATGATACATCTCGCACCAAAGTGTTACATTTCATAGGCCTACATTGAGCTGTCCTGAAACATTCAGCTGCTTACAATGTTTGAGTGATGTCCTATTTATAATGGAAAATGACGGTCATTTGACATAACATAAGGGTTTTAAGTGTTTCATAAGAAGTATAGTCTTTGCTAGATACATTGCGAAAGTTTATGTTACGCTCCTGATGCGGGAAATGACAATTGAAGACACTATCGTATCGTATCGCATCATATCGTAGGCCTATCTGAAAACCTACAAAGCGCTTCTTACAGTATTCAGAAGAGCTCTCAGCGTGACAGCCCCGAAGAAATAAGAAAGTCTTCACCCAACGTTGATATAAACGTTGGATCCCGACTAAAATCTTACTACGGATTGTGGGGTAGATCATTCCACGTTGATGGGCTTAAGATGGCAAAGATATCTCCACAATCAAAACTCATCTCCTGATAATTATACTATCGCGGATGTCTTGCACACCAGGACTGCTACATCTCCATTGCATGGATGAGACCAAACCCGATATCATGCGGATCCCGTATGGGATTATTGGTCCTGCATGCATGAATTCCTATTGAGAATGCTCGCAGGGCAGATAATATGTACTTGTTTACATATTCATCCAGGTAATCGGTGGACTATTGTGTCCGTTTTAGTCGTACAATTAGTCACATGTGGTGGCATCTGTGGTATGGTGGCCGATTGGTTAGAGCGATCGGCCCGTAACACTCATTGTGCGCTGAGTGAGCGGGTTCGACCCTCGTCCGAGGCTTCACTGTGTAGAGACCTTGAGCAAGTCCTTCGCACACAATTTCTCTACATTACAACTGCAATTGCGTCGTCGAGACGTGTGTGCACTTCTGAACTAAACTGTAGGAATGGTTATGCAAATAACAGTTGCATTGTATTGTATAATTAATATTGACGGTGAAGATGGGCGTAGGACTTGACTTATTACTTAACAGTCGCCGCCTAAATAATGTTGCTAAGACAATCACAGCCATATGAAATTCTGTCCATCAGTAAAGGTACCTGAAACCAGACAATGAGTCGGTTTTTTCTCACCCGAAGAATACTAATTCCTCAGGATATAAACTATCTACCATTACTGCACTATAATTATTTCTGCTTTTGTTAGTGTTACCGCTATTATTATTTTTATATTTTTATTATTACTACCACTATTTCCACTACTATTATTATAAATTACATTATTCAGTTATATCAATTGATATGAACATAATTATACACCACAGTGCGTATGGGTCAATTGATTGACCATTTGTGTGTTGTTGTTTACTGTGCAACCTGCACTAAGAGGTGACCTTATAGGTTAGGATCCTCAAGATGGAAGTGACTTCATGTGAGTCATGAAACAAAATCATAAGTTGCTTTTTTTAACTTCTGTAAACCATCTGCTCTCAGAAAGATAGAAGACATCTAAATGGAGACAATGTTCTTACAAAGAATCTCACTCTGTTAATTCGGTTTCCGTTCAATCATGATCATAAGAACGCGGGTTAAAGTCTTCACGTTAGGTCAACAACACAGTCAAATAGGCTAACACTAGTAGCGAATGGATAATATCTGCCATTGGCAATGCTATAAGAGTTTCCTCTTCTCCTCGTCATAAATCAATCAAGAAATGCACCAATGACACAACATGTATACATCGAGTATTTTCTTGAAATGACCGAAGTCAACATCGACGCGGAAACTGTTGGGCCTATGTCTAATGAGCAAGAACATTAGGCTATGTCACAATCATCAATTCATCATTACTTTTGTTGGCCTTAATTTAAAAAAAACAAAGAGCAAAGCTAAGGCAGGTCGTCAATGTTATTCGATATAAAGCAGTGCGCTGTTAGGTTACCTATTATCATAAACAAACAACCAGAACACTAGACTGCAGTTGACGGTTCTTAATAAGGGCCTTTCTCACACCGCTTCAACTCATTATGTTAGTATAGTCTAATTATGTTGTTTCTACTTTCTTGGCAGCAAAATGCGCTGTCATATTCAAATTTGGCTGGCAGTGGTGTCTCGAACGCTTTTCAGGAACGGAATAAGACCTAAATTTAAGAAAAACAAATTTCAATCTTTAACTGAATGCCTGTAATAACAATCGATTAGAACGTTATACGACAATAGCATCAAAAAGACCATGGTTAAGTTATGGCACGTATGCTCGCAGTCTTAATCTCGAAACTATCGCCCATCTCGGCATCATCTAAATGCGAGGCGCTTACACGAGCGCTACCTCAAGTCTGAGGAATTTATACCTGATACCCTAATTATATGCAATGCGAAGAACAAAATCCTTAAATATGCAAGAAAGCAGATGATCTGTTACAGTAGACTGCGTATCTAGAAGGGGATAAATTGGAAGGGACCAGAGTGGATAGACGATTAGGAAGAGGATTCTTGAAAATGGGCTATGGTTAATGCAAAACTTGGCAGGAGAGCTTCAGACAACAGATCTACTGCCTACTGAAATGCACTTGTTGAAGGTAGAGGATCCACAGATAGCCCAATGTAGGCCTTAAAGCGCGGGTGGAGTGTGGAAGTTGTTTGGTTAGATGGACGTGAGAGTGACAATGCCCGATACGGAAAAATGCGGAAAAGATGAAGAATGGGTTCAAAGTATAGATCATTATTACGGACGTCCTCATAGACGACCTTAAGATCTTTCCTGACTCACCAGTTGCTCCTGGTTCTTCTTGTGCTGCTGCGTCTCCACCCTTCTGTCGCAAAGGTACCACAATATACCTGAAAAGAATAGGTAGATTTACAGTTCTCATGACAAACACATGGACGTTGTTTTACGGAAGATTCATAGCAAAAACTCATGCATGATAAGCAAGAACGCTAATCCACTGAGGAAACAGTTTATAAATAGACGTGTTGTGGAAGTCACAGGAACACGTGTCACTGTCTTACCTTGCCATGTGTCACTGCCTTAGTGTCACATGTTCCTCATCTTGGTCTCATCCATACCTGACCGCACAGCCCTATGCTTTGTCTACGCTCTTGCTTCGCGTCGTCTATAGAAATATGTTTTGAGGTGAACTGATAGGGGCACTGTATTTTAAAAGAACTTTAAGGTGTCTGACTCTGGCGCATAGATTGAACAAAACTTAACTCTGTAAATTAAGCTGCGATTTGTCAGCTTGATTGGAATTAAAAGGATATTGTAATTTAATGCACAGTTACAGCACTCGCGAATAAGATGGTGCACTGCGCTTAGCTTTCAAGTGGCTCCTTAGAAATTTGGAGATTACGAATACGATTACATTATTGTACCGCTAACCTTAACAGATTCTGAAACTATATAACATAAGAATTAGTATTTTCACGAGTCGTAGACAGAGTCAGTCTGCGTGTAGATTGCAAAAAACAGACTATTGACGAGGAATCTGGTCTGACTCACTTTGTAACCACTTGAATGTGGTATGAACGGAAGTCGCGAATAGCAGCAACACAGTCCGCAAATAGTTTCTGTAGTCTGTCATCCTCGCTCGACGTAACTGCAATTTTAAGCACGATATCGAAATACCCATTTCTAATAATAAGGAAGAAGAAGTGAATCTTCTTATATCAAATAGTTCAGAGTGAAGTGTAATATTTCAATAAGCGGAACTCCAAAAATTGAAGCACGACACTCAAATGTCGTAGTCAAACCACGAAACAATCAAACATTGCCTATGAATGCATTAAATATAATGTGTGATCATTCTGGCGGTTATTTGTATTAATCAATGCTTCAGAAATGGTAAAATATCTAAAAGCCTAATAACAATGTGGAAAAGTATGCTAAAGTCTTGTTCTGCCCATGACTAAACCATATAAAGCTGCCTATGATAAACAAACTAGTGTTGAATCATACCATAGTCTTTGATGGAAGGTCCCTGAGCCACAGCCGTGATGAATTTTGCATGAACTGGAGGCATATATGTTCGTAACTCGTTCAAATACTTCTGTGCTGCAAAACGAAATGACGAGGAATAAAAACGGTATTCATAGGAAACATCAAATAAGCAAGTATCTGCTATAAATAGGCATACTGATTGATATTGCTGTAGGCCCGTTATAAAAATTGTATAAACCAAACAGTCAAGCAGTGCACAAGAACAAATGAAAGAACGAAGCTCTCAGATCGACCAGCACGTTATTCCTGAATCAAATAGACAATGCGTTAGTTTTGCCTTATATTTAACTCCAATCCTGTTTTTTTTATTAAATGGCTAATTATTGTAACTGGATATAGGGCCTACTGTTGGGTGCACACGAGTAAGCATGTCCAAAACATTGTCGGGATCGATTAGGAGGACCAACAAAAGAGAGAGATTTCATCGCCCTGGCATAATTGTTCAAAATCCGGGGGAGGGTCAGCCAGGAATCGCAAACGAGACATTTCAGCGTATCATTGCTTGGAGTCAGTCCTTCCTGCTCAACAACTGTTTCCCCCAACCCTACTTTGCATGCCTAGTTTCATAAGAGAAAATAGCATAATCTGATCGTCGATAGTATTTTTCAAATAAATATGGAGATGACTGGAAAAATTACCCTCGCCATGGTCTATGCCGAGTGCAACATCAAAACACTGAACGGCGGAGCTCTGTGCTGCTGATCCTCCAACCGCCTTAAACAAGAAAAACAAACACACACAATGTATTCTCTGAAGTGCCAGAATGATAAGCTGTAGCCTAGCTGCACTCTCTAACATCGGGTTCTCAAGAGGAAGTGTAAAAAGAGACATAAATCTACAGCGAAACTACTAGTGACTGAAATCTAAGAGGAAATATATATATCTTCGTTTATTGGAAATAAATATCGCTGTCAAAACGCAGTGACATTACGAATTCATATTCAGAGGAATCAAACAGTAACTCATTCATCGAGTTTATTAGGCCTAACTTCGTCTGTTTGAACCATGGACGGCATTGGACGCTTAGCTTTGTGCACATGAGGGTGTCTAATAGATTTTTTTCTACAGTAATCTGGGTATAAAGCATGTTGGTAGTTATTATCTTTAGGTCATGCCATTCAACAGTTAGAATGGTTACCTCATAAACTATTGACACAACAGAACTTATAGCAACGTTACATTTTAAGTATGGCGTATTCTCCAAGCGCAAATGATTCGTGAGTTCGGTTATGCTATATATATATATATATATATATATATATATATATATATATATATATATATATATATATATATATGTAAGTGAGGCACAGTGGCCGATTGGTCAGAACGGTCGACTCGTAACGCGGAGAGCGTGGGTTCGACCTTTATCCGACGGGTCATTGTGAAGGGACCTTGAGCAAGTCCTTCGCACACAATTGCTCTGCAGTACAACTGCAGTTGCGCGGTCGAGGTGTGTGTGTACTTCTGAACTAATTGTAAGAAGGCGATATCAAATTATATTTTAATAGTATTGTAAGTACTAAACATGATTCGGCCTATCTGTTTCTTGCAATTAGAACTCTCCATATATCTGTGTCCTCTCTTATGAAACTGTCCCAACGACACCGTCCTTCGCCATAAACAAAATAGTAACCTAATCCATCCAATCTTCCGCCTTTCTAGCTTTCTTGGATATCTTTGGCAAGCTGTGCAACATGATGCTGCGCTCGTGAATAAGCTGGTGCCGTGCGCCTAGCCTAAGAGTAGCGTTCTTGAACTTGAAGTTTCAGATTACGATTGCCCTTTCTGGTCTGTTTACCTCTCTGAATGTTGCCCGTCATCAGCGTCCACCTCATAACTTTGCAAGGAGGCCAGTATCAATTTATGTTTCTATTGTATTGCATTGTATGATAGCGTATAACCTAATATAACAGGTCTACCAAAATGTAAATCAAATGTAAACATTATTGCAACTCACACTATATAAATTATCATAATATCAACATATGCTAAAAACAAGCACGAAGGCTCATTTATTATAAACTTCAACGAGAACTTGCAGTAATTGGAGTGTCGCATGCTCCCTCAAATGTTATTCCGTCTGGATATTTTGATCCCTTTCCACCATAGCTGGAGATAATGTACAGATAAAACACAAAAATATTGGTTATTCTTGCTTGGTTAAAATTTCATAAAGCATTTTATTGATATCTTCGCAAGTAGCAGAATAAAAATATGACTCGCAACAGTGGAGTCCTTGAGTAAATCAAATGACTACTTTACATTATATGAAATGGCGATCAAAGCCAGTACTTTGAGAAAGAGGATGACGAAGTTATTTGAAATCGGTCAGCCAATCAAATGTTCCTCGGTTACCTTATCGATTGAACTATTCACCTGTGTATCTACGATTACGCGTTTGATTCATATAAAATGTATTCATTTAATGTTAAGGTCAGACCCTAAGTCATCCACCCTTTAACCCGTCCATTTGACTGGTGGAAATTACAATGGACGGGCATAAATCGTGCATGGAGTTGATTGGACGAATTGCTGAAAGTCACAAAGTTCATCATTATTGAAAAAATGGTTTGTGGTGAATGTGGTAATTTATGACGTATAATTCATGCCTCCCATCATCTGAAATAAATAGATTTGTTGCTTGCATCATAATATGAAAAAAAATATTCTAAATGTAATCAAAACCCATAGGTAATTCACTGTATAGAGCAGAGGTAATGCTGTCGGAGCGAGGCATAGGAGCATCGCAGTCGGTCTCGTACGGTTGCAACATCATACACGCAAAGCGTCGGGCGTTCACGACTTCCAAATTAGAATGCTTTTGAACGCCAGACTCCTTACCCCGGCTAAGGACCTGGTTGAGGTTGACAGGCCAATAAACGACTATCAGATTTATTAAGTTTTGAATACGATCGATGTGGAGCCGGTTACACTGATTAAGAAAAGCATTCTGATTTGTTATGATCTTATGTGATCTAAAGCCTTCAATGCTTCAATAATTTAATCATAATCCACAAAGCATTAGTCACACGCACCTCGCAAGTTCATTCGATATGAACATAAGAATTACCATCCGATTTGCCCCCTTTGTAAAACTGCAACCATTCAGAAAATAAATTCTGTTTCATGATTACTTTAGTGTTGCACAACATTAAACAGGAAGACACTTACCCTGAAAGAAATGGGGCAATTTTCGGTAGAAAGTAGTCACCTGGCAGTCCTTCTGAAATGGTTAATATTTTAAAATGTCAACGTACCGTACACTCGGTTATAGCTATTTGCATTGATACAAATGACGATGAAAGAGATCAAAAATATATAAAGGACAGTCCGTATAGGCTCCATTTAAAAGTAAGAGATACATTTTGGCCAGAATGTTTTGGCAGAAATTCTACATCAACATATAGTCTATTAACTTCTATTCCGCAGTTTGATAATGCGGAAACCAAGCTAGGATCTTGCAACTATTTCTATCGATAGGTATTACCATGCATTCGCGTCATGGTGGTCTTCAAAGTGCGTATTGTTTTAAGTACAACTTCGAGGGAGTTGCAGACGCTTTCAATGTCATTCGCCAGGACAGCATCCATTGCCTTGATCAGAGCCTAGAGAAAGACGGATTGAAGAGACACACAAAACAATGTGGACAGATATTTAAACAATTTTAATGTACTAAGGGGCCGTTCACATATTATATAGCGCATAAAATCCCAATTTGTGACCCACCCCCTATCCCTAATAACGTTATATAACAGCAGCCGTGACCCCCACCCCTATATTATATAACAGATATGCTACCTACCCCCTACCCCACCCTAGTCTATAAGCACGTTAAAAGACATGCAATCGAGATAATTGTATTGCACAATTTGAAACTTTTATAACAATACAATATTAGTTAGCACTTTAATAGTAGTGATAATTGCCTTCATCCATTTCAAGAACTGTAGCAAAAAATCATCATACGCCCAATTAGCTATGTGACAGAAGCTATCTTAAAATTGCGTACTCTCTCGTGCCATTGATGATTAGACAGTATGTATGGAGCTCCTCTGCATCTTAATATTTGGACTTTTAATGGCGCTAAATTCACTTGCCTTAATTACGGTAACTAATTGGGTAGTCGACGATCGTCACCATTTAGGCCCTATCTACATGCAGGCCTACTAAAACAGCATGATAATATATGGTAGTGACGTACATCCTATTTAAAAGCACTACTTTATTTTCCCTCCTTTTTTGCACTAGAAATGAGCATTACAGTATCACACAGAATGGATTGGTTTAATATTGCACTGTCAGGTATTTATCGATAGATTTGCGGTACAACATTACTCTACCTATTTAATAGCGTATGATGTATACAGAGTGTATACTACAACTACAATTGGGTATCAAAGCAAACATAAACTATGTACACATACTATAGAAAACGAAATCAAACATTATGATAATACCCTCCAAAATAATTGTTTCAAGTGAATTAATTATAATTTAAACCAAAATCAAAACAAAGCACACAGAATTGAATTTTAGAGCGTTTTAAGCTATGCACAGGAAATTGTTAAAATTGTAGATAGGAAACTGTTAAAAGTGGATTTATAAATGATAAGTAAGAATATGCCAGGTGACAGCTAATGGTGCTAGTTTTGGTTCACAACGAAGGTCCGTGGTACACGGAATTTCCAATTGCCAAGCAAACAGGCAAAATAGCATAAGCTGAAAAAAAGTTTGTTACATAACAAAACCTTCAACCTACCCCCCACCATACACAACATAACGCTAACTAAACCGGAGCCCACCCACCTACCACTTGAGCGTTACATAATATGTGAACGGCCCCTAAGTGCCTCACTTATTGAACAACAGATGACGTTCAGCTAATCAAGTCTTCATTTGTTCTTTGTGTAATTGTACTTTATTCATTGCAAAAATAAGAGATTCTGTTGACTGATAATCATTTGTGATTGCATGAAATATACTAAGCCAACTATGAAAGCAGACTCAATGTGAACTCATGCTAATTTTAAATGATGATTAGTATCTTATTGTTTATGGTAGCCGCGTAATCAGCACAATCACATAATTTTGGCAGTTCAAAAGTACATAATCATGTTTACAGTAGGCTAGAAAAATCAAGTTTCACTTGAAATAGTCTAACGTTGCAGAGATTTTCCAAAATCCTAACTCTTACTCAGCTAGTTCCGGCCCTGATTTCTTTATACTGAGGACAATGGTATTTTGTGCACTCACGAATTAGTTTATAGACCAACAAAATAGTTTGTATAACCGGAAATGATTGCAGCTAAGATTATATTGAAATGATTAGCTTCATTGGTTATCACAGAAACATAACAGCATAACTTACAAGAGATTCAGCAGAAAACTTACCTTAATTCCCTCAATTGAATCCAACTCCGATTGTGAAAGCACCCCCAAAAACCACTTAAAGGGTTCTTCGTCTGAAATCTTGCATATAAGCTTCATATTTCTGAAAACAATGGTTGTAACTGTTACTAGTGGCTTAACTTGGAATTTTTTTCATGCCATATACAAAGAAAATCTCGTTCGAGTATATAGTATATAATATAATAAGTAATATGCGTGGGACAGTGGTCGATCGGTCAGAGCGGTCAGCCCGTAACGTTCCGTGTGTACTGAGCGTGCGGGTTCGACCCTCGTCCGGGGAGTCACTGTGTAGGGACCTTGAACAAGTCCTTCACGCACAGTAGCTCTGCAGTACAACTGCAATTGCGCCGTCGAGGCGAATCTGCTCACTTCTGAGCAAAAAATGTTGTAAGAAGGGCGGTATTAAATTTCGATAATAAATTAATAAATAATAGAATATCTATATTGCTAGAAATGCTTAATCCACAGCATGAAAACAGTAGGCAAGTCAAGACGAACATGTGATGTCACTACCATTTTTCATATATATAGTTCATGAGTAATTGCAAGCCACATGGAGTTCGGATTCCGTTTAGTACAGATTGACAGAGGAATAGGCCTATTTGCAAATTGGAAGATATTGAGATTGCATATAGTTCAAATCAAAGGCAGCTGTAATAAATAACAAAATAAATTGAAATGGTGTTTTCAAAGAACGATCTAAAAATATTTTAAGTTTCTTTATAAAATTAACTCCGCCAAAGCCGGCTTCAAGCCCGGTTAAAAAAGGAGGAGGGTTGGCGCGCGAGGTCAGCCACCTCACCCCCATAAAAATAAAAGCTACCGCTACGGAAACAATAAGAGGACGCCATTCCGGTAAACCACAAGACTTGAAGGAGATGGGAATCGTCTGGGCGGACTGAAAGAAGACTGTTGACGATATTAAGCCTACAAGATGGACATTCTTATTGACCAATGTTCCAAAAGGAAAGGGAGGAACTAAGTCTAAGTAAGTTAAAAAATTAATATAAGAAATATATCTCAGCACTTACCCCAAAGCAAGTGGCCTACAAAAATCAGAAAATAAAAATTTGTACAAATAATTATAAGCCACAACCAATAAAATTGAAATCTATAGATTAGATACCTAGTCAATTTCAGTGTTATCTGTTGGAATTTTGGATGTCTACATTTATTTGTTGCACGGCGCAAAAGCTCGAATATAAAGATGAAAATGTTAAATTTTCTCTGTTCAATTTACAAAAGAGCAATAAAACAAACTGCATTGTAATCACGTGACCCTCCAGTGTTTATTAAATCAATTCCGTTTACCTGTTCGTGCTCCACTGCATTGCATGTATGGGTCGCAAATAGGAGCGCTTCTGAGTAGATGCCTTGAAATGGTGCTATATAAATCCTCTAAATAAATAAATAAATAGGGACCCTGTTTACAATCCTCACTCTATGTTGAATCCCATTAATTATTTGGTGTCATAACCACTCACTTTGAACGATCAAGAAGTGTGAGGTTACTCAGGACCATCGTTGTGAAGCAAACAGATGGTTTCATTTCAAGGCGCTGACTGACGGCATACCAAGGGATTGCCAATTGCCGTGGCAAGACCTAAAGTAAATGTAAAATGTAAATGTAATGTGAATCTTAAAAATCTCTCAGCACCTAAAAAGCCGCCTCAGGGACACCAGTTCATAAATCGGCGCTATATCAGATCAACCCGCAAAAGCCATGGCGTTACATCCGTTCCAGTGCCAGATCATGATCCTGGGAGGTCAATCTGAGGTAAAGCATTGAAACTAATGCTGATGATGAAAAGCTAGCAACGCACAGCCGAGGTGGTTGATCACTGTGATCAGACTTACTTTACGAGGTTACGGTAATGTAAAAAAGTTAAACTAGCCTACAGTAAGTATTTTTAAATCAACCGCATATCATGTTCGCGTCGTCTAGGGTCGCTATAGACATAGGCGCAATTTTCTAGTAGTACTTGTACATCCTTCCACTTTTGACTGAATGGCATTGTACATGCAAGTCAGCTATTCATGTCCAGAAGCAACAATATGCCCCACCTATAATTATTTTCTTGGAGGAAGGTCTTTTGTTTGAACAATCAAGACTTAGAACGATAATCGATCGGCATCATATTCATCGTCATAGTTATTATGAGGCCAAATCAAATCCCATTACCATCATTGTCATTATCATTATCATTATCACTCATGAGAAGTAGTTGGCACCGAAAGAGGTGGACAGCGTGACGTCACTGACGTGCGTTGTGTAAAAGTTATTTAGACATAAACGGCGTAGCTACAATTATTTACCATTCGCAAAGTAGAAACGATATAATTATATATAGGGCCTACGTACATATACATATATAAATAAATACGTACATATACATGCATATACATATATATGCGGGTGCAATTTTACACTTCAAAAACTCTGTTAGACTAAGGTAATCAGAGCCTATTCTGTGTGACCTTTATAGAGAAGTTAGAACTACGCTAGCCTCAAATTTTCTTCGAGTGATTGATTAGAGTCTAGAAAGTTGTTGACGAAGAGATAAGAGAAAAGCTTCAAGTTAGACTTAGGACTTTTTTTTACCTACGTAACGGAATGCCATATGAATCTATCAATTCCATCAATTCATTGGAATTGAAAAATTGTGTGATCTTTCTTGTTTGATCGTTTACTTGCTACGATACAACATGAAAAACGCTCTCAGTCTCCATTACGTTCAACTGCTACCTCTGTTATATTACTCAATTGCTCGTGTAATTCATGAGGTGGCTGAATGGTTCCACACTCGCTGACTTTCCACTGAGACGGTTTACAGACGACGACACTTCAGTGTGACAACAGCCAAAAAGAAATGGAAAGCATGGACATTACACCATTTGCAAGGAGTCGCTCACAAATGAAACTAACCTTTGGTGTATGTTCTTCACCATCTTGCCATATATATCCGTTGCTGATGAATGATAGAATCGTATAAGCCAGTCGCAGCTGCCTATATCCCGAAAGCGAAGAAGCATCTAGCTCCGACATCTGAAAAGGCAATCTCTAGAAACTCTAAGCGCTTCACAATGTTATCTTTTAGAAATTGTGCACTGGTTATACTGTCTTCCATTAAGAACGTATAGTCGTATACGCAACTAGAAGATAGGAACGGTCGAATAACCTAAATGTAGCCTACACAAGTGGAGGGTGCTAAGACCAAAGCGGACGACATGACCTCAATTTTATAGACACATCTCCTTCAGAGCAGATTTGACTTTAGTCCTTCTAAGGAGTGATGACGTCCGCTCACGGGAGCGTGTAAAAGTATACCAGAGGTGGATCCGGGCTGTATCTAAGTAGGTCATTATGCGGACGTCCTTCGTAGCGAGCTCAGCCTACTTGTAGATAGTCTATTATCGGTGCTAGTGTGAGCACTACATTCAGAATTTCTGAAAGAGTTTAAATTATGAAAGATAAAGAATTCATCAGCTTTAAATTAGCTAATCATATCAACTCAATTCGTAATACATCTAACTAGAGAACCAAGCTATAACCACCGCAGACTTAGTTTAGTTGCCTGCATTAATGTAGAGTTATTCAATCAAGTTCGGAGAAGGCCAACCTGGTCAACAGCAGCTCGTAATTTGTGGGTTTTTAGCAGGTCTGGTAAATCTCTGTTCAACTTGTTCCATACTTCAAAGTATTCTGGAAGTTCGACCTTTAAAAGCAAATATTATACGTTTCACTATTGCTAATATAAGTTTATGACAAGGCATCAATCATATGCTCTTCTGCATGGTATGTGGATTTAACGAAACGCTTTGACATTCCGACACCGTTAACTATTATACTGTATTGATAGCATTTCATCTAAAACGTAGGTATACTTACAAAATCAGACGCTTTCTGACAACCTACACACGTAGGCCTATTGACTAGACGGACTCAACATCGCATTCTCGAAGCAGCAACCGTTAGCTCACAAGGCTAGCCTAGCATTATGAACAAAAACATACAAGACACAGGGTGTAAGAGACTTAAATGTAGCGCATATAGGCCTAAGTCGTGGATGTGACAGTTATTTGTAAAAGACGCGAAGTTCTTGTGTGACCTACCAACGGTTCTGGTAAAATGAATCCAGTTTCCTCTGAGAAATGAAAGTCCTTCAGACGCGGAACAACCTTTGTTTGTTTACTTTGCGCCATTTCACTAAAAGAAATTATACACAATTGTAGATGTGACAATTAAGAATAACACCCATTATGAAAACGCTAAAATTATCAATAAAAACTTTACTGTCAGGAAAAAGTTTACCATATATATCTAATGCTATCTTAAACTTTTTGATCGACTTTCGTTTTCAATTTATTTCCGACACGATTGTCTCGTGTAGGCTAGTATGTGTATAGTTTTTTATGCACACAACATAATTATGTACTAAAGAACAAGCTAACTTCTTCTTCTGTGGATAGCTCACATATTCTATTCTGTTGTATTTACGGACTTATAAAGCGCCTCTCATAGTACAACCTACGTGTAATCAGAGATGCTCCCAGTCCGACGAACCCTTCGAACTTTCCTTCCATATAAAGTTATATATATTTCCGAACTTTGGCGTGCAGCCTAGGCCTATCAGGCGAGCCGCAATATAAAGAACAGTTTGCACATGATTAATACGTGATTGGGTTAAGCCCGCATGAATAGGATTGCCATAATCGACTCAGGACAGTCGGGTGCAAAATTATGAATGCATGATGTATCAGGGTAGAAGCGGCTTTAGTTGTCAGCGAGCGACGCACCCAACGAATCTGACACAGATGTTAGAAGCACGTGTGACATACGTTCCTCACGTGTCCTGAAAGGGTCAATTCCTGGTTCAAGGTCAGGCCCAAACACCCCACAGTGTTCTGTGTGATGCCTTGTACCGCATAAAACGTGGTGTAAGGAGTGTAGAAGGAATTCACTCACAAAGCAAAGTGCGGGACTAGGAACAGTTGGAGTAATAGAGGAAACAGTCTAGATTTGGTGCGGGAGGTTGATCGAAGTACGGCCCGCAATATGTTTAGTCTGAATCAATGCTTGATCTTGTATCACGTGTAAGGGCCAAATGGGATGCCCTATAATGCGCACGCTGCCAGGTCCTAAAACCGTGTAAGCTCTGAAAGAGATGATTTTCAAATGCAAGTTATATATAACGCGTATTTTATTGATAAATTTTACATTGCATACGCTGGTAAGTTTCAATAGGTGCTATGTATGCAATAATTATTCTAGCAACAGACTACATCATTCTCGAAAGCATTGCAAGTCGGTGAGGGGCTGAAGGAACTGGAAATGGATTAGTTTAATTTGATTTGGATGCTCGCCAATGAGGTGCCACACTCCTAAGAGATTGGGGTGGGAGTAGGCGTACCTCACTTTCAGCATTCTTTCGTACAGTGAATAAATAATTTCCCACAGTTTCCCCGTTGAGTTTGCAATTCGCGAGTCCTATTGTACAGTTGCGTAGGTCTACTATTTGTCAAATAATAGTTATTATTCGAAAGTAGAACAGAAGGAAAGGAACTGATAAAGTATACTTTCTATAGCCTACAATATATCAACGTTACGTAGATGCGTACGTGTATGTGTGGCGGACAGGCCACAAGGCTTGAATGAATGATTTATTTAAATAATCGGCTCGCCATAGCGTTATTTTACGTATATTTTTTCACAGTGTTGCGTATAGGAAGGAAGACCGATCGGCGGTTTTTAATTGAATGCATAGCTTGCAGACGCATGAATTGGCTTGAGTATAGCCTGACATGCGGTGCATCGCTGTATATGTGGAGCAGTGGTTCGTACTGCTTCATACGTGGAGTGGTTCTTGTACCGCTCCAGAGATCGTGTGCAGATAGCGAAGGTTATAGACAGAAGACCTTCACTATCAGACTCCGTGAATACCATGCCAGTGTTATTTTTATCGAAGCAGATTATATCAGTGTTGTTGGTGGGTAACTGCCAACACAGAGACAGAAGACCTTCACTATCAGACTCCGTGAATACCATGCCAGTGTCATTTTTATCGAAGCAGATTATATCAGTGTTGTTGGTGGGTAACTGCAAACACAGAGGACTTACTCCGTCAATTGTGGTGCATGACAAAATATACGTGTGCGGCCGTTTATGCCATATACGGAAATAGACCGAGAGATACGTGTTGAGCAGAAGGCGTGATAGATAAGTGTCGGAGATGACATGACTAAGAGCTGTGCGAAATGTTGTGTCTAGGACGACAGAGTTAAGAGAGTTGAGAACAGTAATGTCTATGAGTACAAGACGTTGAATTTAGCTACCGATAATTGTATAGGCTGAAATGGCTTATGGACTTGTATCAAATATGTCTGAACCTCGTAACTTAAGAGAACGTTTGGTGTCCCTAATTGGCGATAGTTTCAGAGTCACAAGATGCTGAACGGTACGACATCAGGTAGAGAAAGACGAGGCTAGTAGCTTGGAAGGTATGCAAGGCGAGGAAGACTCCTGCTGGTATGACTATGAACCCTGTTTTGAGTACGGCCATCCTCAGAACGTTGCCCGTCCGGCGGAATAGGCAGAGTCAGACCTCGTGACTAATTCAAACAGTGTTACCTTTCTTGGAGAAGAGGCCCATCTTTAATCTTTACTGGCTAGAGCGAACATCCTGGTAGATATAGAGAGCAACCATTTGGCATTGAGATTTGAAAGCGAAGTGACTGGGGCGACTCCAGACGTGTTCGCAAGCTGGAGTCAACACCGTCCGTTAGCGTTAGGCAGGCGCTCGGGCGGCAGAACGCCACATTAACACACACACACACATATATATATATATATATACATATATATTATGTCACAAACAATGTGTGAAACCCGGCATTTTGTAAAATCCCCTATTTATAGGGTTAGGGTTAGTGTAGGGTCAGGGCTTTAGAAATTGCCTAAGTAGTTTGCCAAATCCTTGGTTTCAGACATTACTTATAACATTCACACACGTGTGCCGTCGGTTTTAGTGGAGCCTAGCTCGTGGATGTGTTTGGACTCAATGTACCTCGGAAAGGCTCCAACAATTTCAGGATATCAGTTTAAGCGAAAGGTCAGTGGATTGGGCAGCATGGATGGTGGAAAGAGTAGCGTTCATCGGGCTATATGCACTTCAGGCTATAGTTCAGCTATGCAAAGGGCACATGTGTTCTTTATTTCACTAGCCTGCAGTGGAAAATATTGAAATTCCACCACCGATTCTGAGAACGGGCGCGTCACGAACGACGGGTCACCATGGACATTAGACACCCAAATATGCTCTGATTACCAGAATGCATTGCATTTCAAGCACCTTAGGCCCTATATATGTTTATTCGAATAGCGAATATTGAGTATCGGTTATAATGGAGATTCACCAGCTTTGGACATGTCAAATTTAGCCTCTGCCATTAGGGAATCTAGGTCTTAACAAAAAGACTTCTGGCTTATAATTAGACGCAGAAATTGCATATGCACAATTGCTTCAGGAAGCCATTGATAGGCCTATTATCGTAGTCATTATTACTATTATTGCTTCTATAATCTTATATCCATCTGAACAATCCAGTAAAATACCGACCTATCGCCAACGTTTCGTTCGTCCGGTTAGTTATTGAGTCTCGAGAAGTTAGTCGCAATTCAGCTCACACCCTACATTGAGACTAACAACCTGTTTCCTCTGTTCCAGTCTGGCTTTCGAAAAGTTCATTCCAGCTTCCAGATGGCTTTGGGGGTCATCGATCGCTCTCAGCTGACACTCTCGGCACTCTTTGAGTTGTCAAGTCAGGTTTAACGGAAGAAAGAACAAGAGTGGCAATGGGATGAGGAGTTGGTATTACCGAATGAGTGAATATGAGAAAGAAATGTGAGCTCTTGGTACAGAGTAACACCAAGATGAAACCTGACCACATGGTAAGGGAACTAAACTTTACCACCTTAGAATGGGCAAACACTTAGGATGATAATAATAGACTACACATATAAATGCACATACATTCAAATGTAAATATCTCTTTTGTACGTTGTCGGTCACTTACAGAATATTTCGGTCAGAAATGCATTGCCTACATTTCTATAAACTTGCACTTACTACTCTTGCTGTCTTCTTCTCCTTCTTCTTCCTCTCCTCCTCCTTTTCTTATTCTTCTTCCTTCCCCCTCTTTATAAAATGAGCGGAATGCACACATACGCCATATTATTTTCATGTAAAGATATTGTGCGTCGTCAATCACTTACAGAGTCGTTGGAGCAGAAAAGTCTTAACTGCGTTGATATAAACTTTTATTACGCTTTTGAGTCTTTATTGTCCGCAACGGGCAATCCGTTTTTACGCATTCTCCCTCCTTTAATACTCGTGTGCTCACCTCTTTTTTTCTACGCTGGCAATATGTTGGTCTACCTTACGAGGCCCATGGTTTTTACGTGGGGTTAATAAATGTTGAGTATTTGCATCGCATCACATGTTAGGTCTCGTAGTACAATATAAACTTAATACATAAATATACAGATCGCTAACGGATAAGAAAAGAAGCGAAGACATTAGACATATGCGGGGATTGGCCTGTATTACGGAAAAATACGAGAGGCAAGAATGAGATGGAATACGGGCATGTGCTGAGAAGAGAGGACGAAAGCTGCATTAATAGAATGATGAGAGCGGATGTCAACGGTCGACGAAGGCGGGGAAGACAGAAGAAGAGATGGGAAGATATGATACCAAAGGACCTGAAGACTCTAAGATTTAAAAAGGAAGACATTGGTGACAGAGTCAAGTGGAGAAGAACGATCCGTGTGGCTGACCCTCCTCCGTTGTGAGAGATCAATTCAAGCCCGAAGGACATAAGGACAGCCGACATAAATATAAATTTGCATGTAAATATCTCTCTTTTACACGCTGTCGATCACCTAGTAAACAGACTAGTAAACGGCCTAGTAAACGGACTAGTAAACGGCCTAGTAAACGGACTAGTAAACGGCCTAGTAAACGGACTAGTAAACGGGGCCTAGTTGAGGCAGAAAGGCATTGCATGCGCTAATATTAACTTGCACACACTACTTATTCACTGCCTGTCCTCTATAATCTAATGAAATGTAAATCTTCGAAAGCTTCTCAGCGCCCACAAAACCACCTGAAGTAAACCAGCTTATTCACCTGTGCAATACCAAATCCTGTGCACAATACGTCTCATACTCCATCCTAGTAATCTCCATCCAATTATAGACAATACATCTCAGACCGTTTGACATGTACTGTATGTATGGGTCAGTGATCGTTCTTCACTGCTGCCTCCTCTCTATGATTTCCTTCCATGCCAGTTGCAACCAAACAATCACTGCGTACCCTCTAGGACACGCAGCCAAACAATGCAACTCCTATTTTGTGCTAGTCTCATTTGTGTGAAAAAGGAGAAGGGCGACGCTAATGATCTTTGTTATCATACGGTGCTGCTAAGCTGAAACCACTGCGTTGCAACTCTAAGTCTTCACAACACGCGCAACTGCGGCAACGCCATTGGGAATGTCTCCTGCATTCCTATGTTCAATGCAGCACCCCGTCCTACAAACTTTCTTCACAGTGGTTAGCCCAAATGACTCAAGCGACATCCACACAAACCTTAGGCCTAGATCTATGTGTCTCTCTTTCGTTCTCTGTCCCTCCTACTCCCTCCCTTACCCTCCTTCCCTCTGTCTCTGTCTGTCTGTCTGTCTCGCTTCCTCTCGTGGCGAACTCAGCTGAGCGTAACCGTTTCTACAAAGCCCACAAAGTGACGCCAGGCTGTTCGTATACGCCAAAACTATCTTTGTTAAGTTAGAGCATTTCAGTTCTTCATTTATTCAATAAAAAAACCTTAGCAGCGCGACTCTTTTTACATTATGTAGTTGTGTATGTATTTATGTATGTATGTATGTATGTTGTATGTATGTATGTATGCTGTATGTATGTATTTATGTATGTATGTATGTATGTTGTATGTATGTTGTATGTATGTATGTATTTATGTATGTTGTATGTATGTATATTGTATGTATGTATTTATGTATGTATGTATGTATGTTATATGTATCTTGTATGTATGTATTTATGTATGTTATATGTATGTATATTGTATGTATGTATTTATGTATGTATGTATGTATGTTGTATGTATGTATGTTGTATGTGTGTATGTTGTATGTATGTATTTATGTATGTATGTTGTATGTATGTATTTATGTATGTTGTATGTATGTATATTGTATGTATGTATTTATGTATGTATGTATGTATGTTGTATGTATGTATGTTGTATGTATGTATGTTGTATGTGTGTATGTTGTATGTATGTATTTATGTATGTATGTTGTATGTATGTATTTATGTATGTTGTATGTATGTATATTGTATGTATGTATTTATGTATGTATGTATGTATGTTGTATGTATGTATGTTGTATGTATGTATGTATGTATGTATGTATGTATGTATGTATGTATGTGTGTATGTTGTATGTATGTATGTTGTATGTATGTATGTTGTATGTATGTATGTATGTTGTATGTATGTATTTATGTATGTATGTATGTTGTATGTATGTATTTATGTATATTGTATGTATGTATGTTGTATGTATGTATGTTGTATGTATGTATGTTGTATGTATGTATTTATGTATGTATGTTGTATGTATGTATTTATGTATGTATGTTGTATGTATGTATTTATATATGTATGTATGTATGTTGTATGTATGTATGTTGTATGTATGTATTTATGTATGTATGTATTTATGTATGTATGTATGTATGTATGTTGTATGTATGCATGCTGTACGCACGCGTGCAATATGCAATCGCTCCATAGTCTCTGCCAATATCAGAAATTACTAAAAGGACTTGTGAAGCTAATTGTCCATGTAGGACGTTGCATGTAGAAAATTTCACTAAGCTAGCTCTTCGCTTCGTTAGCGCCCAGATCTTCACATTTCCAGCAGAAACATGTTTACGGGAACATTGCCCAAGTTTGCATAGCATGCAGTAGGCCGACTAGTTTTAAATAAATTGATCGCTTCGTGTGGATGCAAACGTTACGGAATATGAAATACTAACCACTAAAAAGAATGATACCAGATGTCTTGTCGCGGAATTTGTGTCGGCTGCCGTTTCTCTCTCTTTCTCTCTGTCGTCCTGTTTCACTGTGCTTTCTAATCTGCAGCAAGCGTTTGTGCTCTTTAACGCCCAGCCGCAACTGTCATGTGAACTTTACCCTCTGCTACTCTGCCATTCGTCGAAGAATGTCAGCCGTATGATGATTATTTAGTCATTGCAATACCGCATATATTATTGTGCTTAGCCTCGGACCCTGCTAGGCTGCTACAATATACAACCTGGACCATGTCGGCTGGGTCTTGGAGTGTAGAGTACAGGCACTAGATCTAGACAGAGGATTGATGGACTAGAGCCTACATTGCGAAGTTTTTATTCTTTATTTATCGTTTTTATTCTTGGTGCAATACGATCGGAGACCACTTCCCAATTTCGCCGGTTGATCTTCCCATTTGTTAGCTATATAACTGTCATTGTGCCCATTATAGTGGAGTTTGTGAAAGATTATTCAGCCAGATATGCACTCATTGATTCTGGTAATTTACGAAGACATGCACTTAGTACAGTACAATATAACTGTAATTTGATATTGCCCTTCTTACAATTAGCTCAAAAGTGCACACACGCGCAATTGCAGATATAGATATTGCAGAGCAATTGTGCACGAAGGACTTGCTCAGACGAGGATCGAACCCGCACACTTCGCATCACAGGCTGATCACTCTAACCAATCAGCCGCTGTGCCACAGGTAATGGGGTGCATGCACTCATTGATCACACAGACTGACGCATCGATGCTTGGATACCAGTTAGTCTGAAGTAGGCCTACTAATCCACTGACCTACTGACCAGATCTGACACGTGGACAGACGCATAGGCAAACGGACAGAGACGAATACAGACAGAGGAAGATGAACAGACGCAACCTCGTGAGTAAGCGAGTAACGAAACCGTGAGAGTTACCACGGGTGGCAAGGGGCAGATGCCCCCACCCCAGCCTGTCCAGACTGGGTCCTGGGATTCGTGCAAATCCGAGGAGTTTATATATATAGTTATATACACATATATACATATATGATGGAGACATAGGCACCGACTCCACAGGGGCAACGGGAGTTTTGCCCCTCTACTTTGGAAGGTACCAAGGCAAGAGTATGGTTTTGCCTCGGTATCTTTTGGCAATATTAGTGGGCAATGGTAATAGTAATTATCGATTGTGGCTGGATAGGCTTTAATAGACTATAGAACTCTATTATTGTATTGCATTGTATTTAGACATTTGTATAGCGCCTTCAGTAGGGTGAACCGTTCAGAAACGCTGTCAGTGCTCTAGATCCCGTGAGAAGAAGTAGGTTTTGAGAAAAGCAAAAGCGTATGAGAGACTGCCAGATAGAATTTTAGAGCGAACAGATGGAGAAAGTGCATTTCCACAGAGTGGAACCAATTGAAGCAAAAGCTCCAGACTGAGCCATAGTTGTTCTAGATCGAGGAACCAAGAGGTCACGTCTATTGAACGAACGAAGTGGACGGAGGTAGGATACTGAATGAGGCCGAAGTATTACGTCAACCAGATAGCTCGGGGCAAGACACCGCTGAGCCTTGAAGATAAAAATGAGAATTTTAAATTGTACACGAGTGTGCAGGGAGCTAATGAAGTTCATCAAACGTAAAGAGATGCGAGAGGAACGAGAAGAACGAGCTATCAGTCTAGCTGTTGTCTTAAGTACTGATTGAAGTGGACAGAGACGAACTCTGGAAGACAATGAGAAGGGAAATGAAGTAATCAATTTGAGGACATCGTATTTTTTATAGCCTAAAAGCGTGAACTAAAGCAGTAAAGGTGGATGAGGATACAGAACTACGAATAGCCCGGAGGCGCCATAAATGAAAGTAGGATGAACGTGTGAGATGAGAGATATGTAGGCCTATTAATAAAGCAATCAACCGTCATGACTCAAGTGAATTACTAGTGTGCTACTACTTGCCAATTGTAACAATTATGCGCGGGCACGCATTACGCCGAGCGCGCATTAAACTTCACTGTGGCGCACAAGGATCATTTACATCTTTGGGTTAATTTTGACCCTGTACTCAAAATCAAAAGTTGGTGCCTTTGATGGAGAGTAGGCCTACCCGACGTGGTTTGTGATTCGACATTTCCGATTGAAGGTCCTTTGCATATATAATAATGATAACGTAGTCAAAAACTGTCCCACATCGAGATTATTTAGGTACTTTTATTTAGAATTCTTAGTTGAATAACTTAGGTAAATAGAAGCCCAAAATGTTATCCATTTGGCATCAAATGCGTAAAATTTGCTCAGGCTCATACATGAGACTCCGTAGAGCAGTAAAAGGAAAGACTATGAACGCGTTAAATGATGAGCGAAGGTATGCATGCAAAATCTTAACGAATGGAATAACGAGACTAATGTAGTCAAATTATAACGCTGAAAAGCATCAAATAATTAGGTGTTTACCACTGTCGTGACTTAAAACGGTTAACTGCCAACAAACGTAGCCTACAGAGTTATCCATATAGACATTTAACTGAATACTTGTCGGTCTATGATAGTGTTACAATAACAGCATGCAGCTATACACATATATATATATATATACGATCATCTTGATGAAACATTGCCTGAGAGACGTTATAGACAATGATTTTGGTTCAGAATTGAACTATGAACTATGAATTAGCGAAATTATAATATGATGCAGTGACTATTTCGTATAATTAGTGTGATGACAGCGTAATGAATCCAATGAACGATGATGGCTATATAACATTAGCCTACATCGGTTATATAGGCCTACTGAGTCTGAGTATACATGTATGTTACTAGCAACTGCTATAAGATTATCCACATCATTACACTCAGTGTTCAAAAGTAATGCACCATTGACACGACGACATCCAAGTATTTTCTTGGCTAAATGCGTTGATGCATTCAAACTGAGCTGACGGTAGTATCTCGAACATTTTTCAGGAACGGAATAAGACCTAAATTTAAAAACAAAATAAAGCCAAATTTCGATCTTCATCTGCAAGCTTGTTATAACAATGGATTAGAACGTTATAATGCAATATTGTCAACAAAGACCATGGTTTAGTTATATTGTACGGCTCGTATGCTCGCAGTCTTAAGCTCGAAAATAGCTCCCATCTCACCACCATCTAAAAGCTAAGCGCTTATTAACGAGCGCTGCTGCAAGTCAGAGAGATTTCGTAGATACCATAAAAATATTATTCTATATTATATACTATGTGAAGAGCAAAATCCGTACATAGACGAAAGAGTCCAATCTGGGACATAGGCCTATGTGCAGAAGACGGTCCGTAGACGAATGGATAAGTCACATGCATTCAGAGTAGAGGAAACAAGTTCGATTACCGCTGCCTCTAAGATTGACTAGTCCTTCTTTCGCTAACGGCGTTTTTGAGTAAATTAAATTAATGTGCAACGTTATGGGCGCAGACTGCGGTTTGTCAGTTTGGAAGTAAACGAACATAGAATCATTAAAATAATTATTAAATTCAATTCAATATTTGGGAATTCAAGTTTGGCACAATTTGTTGACAAATACCAGCAAGCGAACGATGGATGGATGAGAAAAATGATCTAATTCAAATCCCTAATCTGTTCCCTTTGCTTTGAAGTCTGCGTCTTGAGTGTTCGGCACAAATCTGATAATTAATTCATATGAACTAGTATCAAAGTCGTTTAGTTGGACTCGAAAGGGAGCCAAGAGTTAAATCGTATATCCTGTAACCTAATCATCAACTTCAGTGAGACAACAGATCAACTGCCTACTGAAAATCAACTTATTGAACGTAGGGGATCCACAGTTATGGCCCTTATAATTATTCGCAGTCTTAATGGAGGCCTTATAACGCGAGTGGAGTGCATGTGGATGTTGGTTGGTTATTAGAAGAACGTGGGAATGACAAAGCCAGATGCGCGGATAAACGCGGAAAAGCCTAAGAATGGGTTCAAAGTACAAAGCAGGTCATTTTTACGGAAGTCCTCATAGTCGAATCTAAGATCTATCCTGACTCACGTTCCTCTGTTGAGACTTCGCCCTTCTGTCGTGAAGGTATCACAATATACCTGAAAACAACATTTACAGATATATCACAAACACTTAGACATTACTTTACAAAAACTTCCACTTGGCTTTTTAAATGCATGATAAGCAGGAACGCTCATCCATTTCGGGACATTAGACGTGCTGTGACTGTCACAGGAACACATGTCAATGTCTTGCCTTCCCATCTTGCCACTGCCTTTACTGTCACATGTTACTCGTCTAGGTCCCAATTCATACCTGACCTCACATCCCTACGCACTGCTATGCACAGTAGGGTAAGATATAATTTTTTCGCTGCCCTGAAAAGATGAGTAACTATAGATTTATAAGAAATTGTTTGTCGACGAATTGTAGATAGAGACTATATTAAATGCAAAAAGCAGAAGCGTTCTTTCCGGCTAATAACGAGGAGCCTCGTTTCACTCACTTTGTCGCCATTTGAATGTGGTATGAACGGAAGTCGCGAATGGCAGAAACACAGTCTGTATATAGTGCCTTCAGTCTCTCATCCTCGCTTGACGCAACTGCAATTTGTAAGCACTAACTTATATCTAAAGCTTTATATCCATTGATCAGCAGGTCTAAGAAAAGTAAGAAGAAGTATACCATAACTAAAAGAGATTTACAAGTTTCTTGTTTTTACACGTTTGCGATTAATCTTGCAGGATCTTAATGTGGTCTTCAATTTCCTAGAGGATCTGAGAAATGTTTTCAGATAACATTCTATACTAAACTTTAAGGTGTTTTATTGTGAATCTGAAACGAAAACAATATGCTGAAAACTCATTGTCAATATAAAATATCTCACAGTGAAATGTCATATGTAGGCCTATATAGACGCAGCTATAGGCTAACAGAGGCCCAATCTTGAGATTAAAAACACGACACCTTTAAACGTCGTATAAAAATTTAAAATCATGAATCAATCAAGCCTATCATGTACAACCACCTAAATTTAGTAGCATTACCTGTATTGTGTGACTCATTCCGGTGGTTATTATTTAAATCAATGCATCAGAAATGGCTAAACTCTTATGAACTTCTACTAATCTGAAATAATATGCCTAATAATAACAGGCCTAATAATATGCCTAATTATATGCGTAACCCACGCTCTGCTTTTGTCTTAGACAACATTAAACATTAAGCTGCTCAGAGTAAACGAACGAGTGTTGAATCATACCGTAGTCTTGGATGGAAGGTCCCTGAGCAAAAGCCGTGATTAACTCTGCATGAGCTGGAGGCATATAACTCCGTAACTCGTTCTGATAATTCTGTGCTGCAAAACGAAGTGACGAAGAATCAAAAAAGAATTTCATATTAAACATCAAAGGAGCCAACATTTGTTGTTAATAGAAAAACCGTTTGATATTGCTGCAGACCCACTGTAAAAATTGTATAAATCAGTGGTTAAGAAAACCATTAGATAGTTAAGTGGTGCCTTAGAATATATGGAAAGAACGAGTTCACACGACACGATAATACTGAATGAACCAGACAATCCGTTAGGCTTGCTTTATATTTAACTCTAGTTTTATCTTTAATTGATTTGTGAACTTCCTAATTGTTGTAACTTGATATTCAGCTAGGTGCAACAGAGTTAGCTTGTCCAAAACAATCATTCAATTAGTAAGTAAGCAAGTATAAGGTTTAATTAAAACCAACTGTTAACCGCATTTTGGTACACATTTAATACTGACTGACTTGTTAAGCATGAGTCACCCTAATAACGAATGTTTTATGTACCAGGCTCACTGCAACAGGTAAAATTCTGGCATGAGCAAGACGCTGCAGAGAAGAAACTACAGGCTTGGTGTGACATGGCCCGAATAGGTTAAAATGGCAACGGATTTCGGGCCCTAGCATATTTGTTCAAAACCCGAGAAGGGTTCGAAAGGGATCCCTTGTAATTATGAGCAATTCGTTGTATTATTGCCTAGAGTTCAGCAACCCTACGTTTCTTGCTTATTTTCAAATAGCATGATCTAATCGGCGAAAGTATTTTTCAAATAAATGTAGAGAATGGAAAAATTACCGTCGCCATGGTCTATACCGAATGCAACATCCAAACAGTGCAAGGTACTGCTCTGTCCTGCTGATCCTGAAACCGCCTTGAGCAAGAAGCAAATACGCATGTATGTACACAAAATGTATTCTCTGAAGCGTCGGCATGTCAAGCTGTATGCCTTACTGCATTGCCCCAAAATTATCAGGTTATAATCAAAGGAAATGTCAAAAAGAGATATAAACAGTGAAACTATTAGTGTGCCTGATATTTATGAGAAAAGCATGTTTGGTAGTTATAATCTTTAGGTCATGTAATTCCACAGCTAGTAAGATTACTTCGTAAGCTATTAAATACAACTAAACAAGATAACTTAGCGCACAGTTGCATCGTATGTAGTTCATTCTCCAGGCACATGATCTCTTATAAATTAAGAGTTCGATAAGCGCATCATCGCGAACTCAATATCACATTACAAATAACTAATTCATGATCTCGGTCAAGCTACGGAAGCTTAAGGCATTTACGTACAAAACATGACGAGATCTGACTGGTTTCCTGCAATTAGAACTCTTCATATTTCTGGGTCATCTATTTTGAAGCTGTCCCATCGACAATGTCGTTCACTATAAACTAAGAAGTACCCTAATCTATCCAATCATCCACCTTCGTAGCTGTCTGGGCAGCTCATCTACATTATACCTCTGACAACTGTACTCATTTGTTCATTCGACATCTCTAGCTGGTGCCCTGCGCCCAACTTAAGAGTAGCGCTTTAGAAATTGTAAGTTATCGATTAAAATGGTTTTTGAAAACTTTGAATGGAGGCCAATATCGACTTATGATTCTGTTTATGTTTCCATCGCATTACGCCTGTAGTGAGAAAATCCTGTATAGATGCATAGAAACGTGCGAAGTATAACACGGTAACCCACCCAACAGAAATGCAAATAAAGCTGAACTATATTTACTACCAATTACAATAATATTGTAATTGGATGTTTTATTATATAATTTACAATAATCTACAATAGTATAAATATGTGTTACATTTAGAACTTACTTTAACTGGAGTGTCGCATGCCCCCTCAAATATTATTCCATCTGGATATTTGGATCCCTTTCCACCATAACTGGAAATAATGTACAGCAAAAACATAAATTTGCTACTTTCGTTATGTCAAACTTTTATCAAGCATTCTATAGATATCTTGGCAATTAGCAGTTTAAAACTATGGCCCACAACTGTAATCTCAGAATCTTTAAGTCAAACGACAACTTTATTATTTATTTGTATTTTTAATTACGATCATGCCAGTAGCTTTAGATAGAAGAGAACGAAGTCATTTGATATCGGAGAGCCGATCCAATGTTTTTCGTACCATTTTCGATTAAACTATTCACCTCTGCCTTAATGACCATGCATTTGATTCTCATAAAATGTATATTTGATGTTGAGGTTAGATCCTTAGAGTTAGACATCCTTCGACGGTTTACTATCAAAAGGGCGAAAACTAAAAGGACCCACTCAAAAGGCCGCAATCAAAAGAGCGAAAATCATAAGGGCGAACGTTCAAAAGAGCGCACGATCAAAAGGGCGACAATCGAAAGGTCACACGTTTAAAAAGGCGACACTAAAAAGGGCGACAAGCAAAAGGGCTCGCGTTTAAAAGGGCGACACTCAAAAGGGCGACAAGCAAAAGGGCTCGCGTTTAAAAGGGCGACACTCAAAAGGGCGACAAGCAAAAGGGCTCGCATTGAAAAGGGCGACACTCAAAAGGGCGACAAGCAAAAGGGCTCGCGTTGAAAAGGGCGAATGTAAATACATCAACATAACAAGTTAGTCAGCTAAGCTGTGAACATCTGGCTCGTTCTGTTCATTTATTTACATTCGCCCTTTTCAACGCGCGCCCTTTTGTTTGTCGCCCTTTTCAGCGTGCGCCCTTTTTGACAGTTGCCTTAATTAAGGTCGAGCAACAGTAAACTGGAAGACATGTTTATCTTACCCTTTAAGAAATGGGAAAATGTTCGGTAGAAAGTAGTCACCCGGCAGTCCTTCTGAAATGGTAAATAGTTCCAACTGTCAGTGCACTGCACATACGGTTAAAGTTATAAAGAAAGAGATCAGAAAAAGAAGGGAAGTCCGAAAAGTGGTTGTAACTATTTCTATCGAAAGATACTTACCATGCATTCGCGTATTTGTAGCCTTCAAAGTATGTATTGCTGAAAGTACAGCTTCGAGGGAGTTGTGGACGTTTTCAACGTCGTTGTCCAGGACAGCATCCATTGCCTTGACCACCGCCTAAAGAAAGACGGATTGAACAGACACGCAAAACAATGTGGACATGCATTAAAACGATTAAGTGCCTCACTTAAACTGCAGATTACTTCCCGCTACTTAAGGTTTGTTTCATTTATCCTTCAGCAATTAATTATTAAGTATTCTGCGTAATCACACAACCCAGTTCAGCAGAACAATAAAACCTGATATGAAACGCGTCTAAACTCTGAGGTTATTGAAATTTTCAACGATCCTAACTCTTCCTCAGGCTCAGTAATTATAGTTTCCGGTCGGCTTTCTTAATACTCTGGACTACGTGGAAACAGGAAATCGTCTAGACAGATAATGAAACTGAAGAAGTGCACGTTACTGGAAATGATTGCAACTAAGATATAATTATTATATTTACATCATTGGTTGCTAAAAGAAAAATAACTGAGGAATTTCTTAGAGATTTTGCACGAAACTTACCTTAATTGCCACATTTAAATTCAACTCCGACTGTGCAAGCACTCCATAAAACCACTGAAAGGGTTCATCATCTGAAAGCTTGCATATGAGCTTCGTATTTCTGAAAACAATGATTGCTACTGATACTAGTGGGGTTTAGCTTGGAATTTATAATCATGCCATATATACAACAAAATTCGTTCACAAAACATAAAATATATTAGGCCTATATAATATGGCCTGCCGAGAGGATTGGGCAGAGGGGTAATTGCCCAGAGGCCCAGTGCTGTTGGGGCTCGATTTGTTTCTTTTTAAATGTAATAATGCTGACACTTAACAATAGTCAGTTTTAACGCCAACCATCCAAATTATTACCTTACTTATAAATTTTTGCTGTGGAATGAGCCATCTTCCGTCTAAGAACTTTCTTCTGCTAAACTAAGCGTTACGCGCTTTTAACTATAAAGTAAATAAATGTAACTTTATTTGTAACGATCGAATATAAGCACCAATCTGGAGCCCATCAATGTAAAGGGCACATTTACACAGACAAAACTAGGTATTCGCACATTAAGCCTATATCAATTTGGAATTTCAAATGAAGACAAATCAGAGCCTTATGCCCCTAATCACTTCTATCTCGGTTGATTCTAAGGAATAAAACACATACACACGAACTTAACCGAATGGCTGAAAATGAAGCTAGTGGTCGTATCATAATTCTAAAAAATGAGAGCGGAAATAAAATTGAAGAACATTCTGATATTCTGGAAACTGCAGGTCTAAAAAGGCTTGGATTTGATGTTGACACTCGGCCTCCTGGACACATAAATAAACCTATACAAACTATAGAAATCGTGATACGAAACGGTCCTACTATCTAGACATCGGGGCAATTTTCCATGCAATGAAAAGAAATCTTTTCCAAAGATCAGTTTTAAGGTTGCCAGACAAAATAAAGAAATTTGTGAGAGAGATTGGTTGATGCAGAGTACACGCAAAGAATTTCCATTTTAATAAGTGAAGTTTGTCAAGTGATGAATTGAAGCTGGAACATTTATTCCCAGATATTATGATTGCCGTCAGAATTTTCTGTACGATTCCCGTATGCTTGTTGCGAAAGCGAAAAGATCTTTTATCCAGCTAAGCAAACTATATGTTCAAATATATGTTATGAACCAAGCCAGTCTGAATGGTCTTGCAGCTCTTGCAATTCAATAGGGGCCTATGATCTGGCAAACTCATTGAACTACGAGGATAATATTTATTAACGAATTTTCTGCAGTAAAATCAAGAAATTTTCTTTTGGATTTTAAAGTCAAATATATATTTATAAAATTAAATATAATGTATATATATATTATATATAATACAGTTGTACCTTTACTTTTATTACTTTCGATATATCATTTTCCCCATATAGCCTAAGGATACATGTTATTTATAGGCCCGTGACTGTTCTGCCAAGAGGCCCATAATTTCTGTTGGCGGTTCTGTATGGCCAATATAATGTATGCAATGCTACTTTCAACCTATTATGCTCTGCTTAATGTCTCTATCTAAGAGTGCTCAGAATAGAAAGATTTCGCTAAATTGAGTTAAAAGTGACATGAGCGATGCTCCCTGACCGTCCCTGTCACCATTACACTATTGAGACACTAACATGCTGGTTCACATTAAATGTAAATTTATAAAATTTATAAAAAATATATAAGAATTTTTATGAAAGATATATCTATATCATTCTACAATTTTTTAGAATGATAGAGATATATCTTTTCTGGCCGATCATCAACAGTAATAGGTCTACCATCCAATCTTTCATCGTTGGTGCCCCAGCACTGGTCGTGCATATTGATAATATTTTGCATGCTGCAAAAATCGACCACTGTAGCCCTCAATAATTCGAAATGATAGTGGCTGGGACGAATCAGTAAAGCACTGAACCAATAGTTGCCACGTTCAGAATCTTGTTAAAGCTCTATAAAACCAGTTCAGTACAAGACCAGAAAGATGAAAACGGTGCAACATCCAACGTGCATAATTCAAAGTGTCAAAGCAGCAGATACGTCAAGCCGAACATGCGCTATCACTCGACACATTTTCACAGAGCTCATGCATTGCAAATCGCAAGGAGTTCAGATTCCATTGAGTGCAAACAACAAACAAAGAAGTATTGGCAATTTGGAAGATTATTATCGGCCAATAAATAACATGGGACCTACCTGTGCGAATTAAAATCAGCCGAAACAAACAATAAAATAAATTTAAATGTTGTCTTCAAAAACGATGTTGATGCAAAGATTTTAAAATAATGAATTTCTTTGCAAAATAGAAAATATGCTTCTCAGCACTTACCCCAAAGCAAGCGGCCTACAAAAGACAGAAGATAAAAAAATGTGTATAAGTTTAATGCAACAATAAAATTAAAATCTATATGAGACGCTTAATCAATTTGAATATTCTCTTTAATAATTTTAAGGGTCTAAATTTATTTGGTGCTGTGATTGCACGGTGCAAAAAGCTGGATTATCAGAGATAAAAATGGTAAAATTTTCTCTGTTCAATTTACAGAGGGATTACAAATCAAATACAATAAATTGACCCAGTATTTCAAAGCCCACTTGATAAATGGAAAATGAGATTTAAAACATAAATACGACATTGTAGTCTTATGGAATATTCTGTTCAATAATATAGGCTACAAACATCTGCTTTCCTTTCTGATGCTAATGACACCTTCTTAATCATAATGCAGGAATGTCTTCTATTGTCTTATTTGATGCAGGAATAAGGTGCTTCTTGCCTTACAGTCAGTAGGCGACATGGGCCAACAGATAACTGACCCTACGGTATGTTCTAAATCATTCCCTTGGGCCTGTTCTTTCTTCATCGCTTTGCATATTGGGGCCCAGCATGTCGTAAAGCTGCTGGCTCTGTTAACTATCATCTCCCTACTATGTTGAGTCCCATTAATTGGTATCGTAACCACTCACTTTGACCGATCAAGACGCGTGATGTTACTCAGGACCATCGTTGCGAAGCACATGGATGGTTTCATTCCAAGGCGCTGACTGATGGAATAATACGGAATTGCCAACTGGCGCGGCAAGAACTAAAGCAGTCAGAGCATTCGCTTGTAAATGTAATGTAAATCTTCTAAATTTTTATGTGCCCCCCAAAAGCCACGTTAGAGAGACCAGCTGATTTCCCGGCGCTATACATGTAGGTCCTATATATATATATATATATATATATATATATATATATATATATATATATATACGGAATTGCCAACTGGCGCGGCAAGAACTAAAGCAGTCAGAGCATTATATATATATAATATATAATATATATATATATATATATATATATAGGGCCTACATCGCCTACATATATATATATAGGGCCTACATGTATATATATACATATATATATAAGATCAACCCGCTGTTGTGTCTGATACGTTGTTACAGGTTCGAATCCTGGGAGGTCAATCTGAAGCAAAGCGTTGGGACTAATGATGATGAAGAGCTAGTAATGCATAGCCTACTATTATGAGGCAACGGTAAGGCAAAAAGTTACAAATCTAGCCTATTTTGAAATCAACCGCGATTATGTTCGCATCGTCTCGGCCGTTATGGGCATAGAGACGTCATTTACAAGTAGGTCTACTTTTCGCGTCCTTTCGCCGCGACTGGAGAGGGTTGAAGGGGTCTAGAAGTTACAGATGAAGAGTAACAAGAAACGCTGTAAGTTAGGCTTGTGACTTTTTAAACTACAAAATGATTTGTCATCCAAATCCATAAATTTTGAGGACTCATTGGAACTGAAAAATGTATGATCTCTCCGGAGGCGTTGCCGGGGTATTTTGCACCCGGGGACAAATTACAGAATTGGCGCCCCTTCGGGGCCCGTCCATACTGACGTCACGCGTCTGGGGAGGGTGTCACACAATTGTGACGATGTGTGACGAGGGCAGGTGGTCTAAGAAATGTGACATCACATCAAAATTCGTAATTTCATTAATTTTTTTACTCAATAAAGCCTAAATTGAGATTTTTGTAGGCTTCCACAATTTAACAACAATGATTATGATTATTGGATTCTTAATTTTTTTTTACTTTTACGCTCGGTGTCAATTTTGGGGTTTTGGAAGGGAGGCAGCCATTCTGTGACATAACAGTATGAATAAATTATTCGGCTAAACTGCAACGGGCCACAGAGATCGCTGTACGTCGGCAACGTGAACTAATGGTCGTAATCGCAAACGATGAATATCATGGAAAGAGTGTAGATTAGATAGACAAAGAAGAGCTACATCTGAGTGGAATATCTATCCATTGATCAGAATGATGAGGTCCAAGCTCTCCCTATTTTTCCATGAAGGAGTATTTTATTTTTCCGTTGGAGAATGGAGAATCAGAGAGTTTGGATTGTTTCAATGTATAATTATCAAACATCATTTAGAAACGCTTGATTCTACCAGAGCTTTTCATTATTTTGGAATGCAAAATGCATGTTATAATTCAACTTTCTGCATTTTCATCGTTCTACTATAATACATATTATAATATATAGTCTCAACGATTTTTATGGTTATAATTACTTTGCTTGATATATACAAGAAAACGTGCATATGATATTCTGGATATCTGTTTTTTTCGGAGGGGTTGCAGAGCTTTGTGACGTCATATTTCAGGGGTAATGACTTGTCACGACGTCTAAAGATGGGGAGGGGGTCAAAATTCGTCCGTAATAGTGTGACGTCATTTATAGCATTTCTAATTTATTTCACATTTCTCAAATATATCTAATGGTTATTAATTTCATACACGACTGTCATACACAAAAATCATCTACACAAATCTTTAAAAAAAATTCAATTTTTTATTTACCTGTCGCAAATTGGTCAATTACGTTATTAAAAGTTGTTTTCTCCAATGTTTCTTGTTCGATGCTAAAGAAGAGCAAGATTGCTGAGACGATCTTGTCCCATTGAGGCCCGCAAATACGACAAAATTCGCTTCAATTTCTAGAAGGACCGCTCACAGCTTGCAAAATTTTGAAACATAAATTATTTGAAGAATTCGCATAGATTTGCGTGAAATGCGTAGATTTGGAAATACGTCATGAGCGATTGTCGCACCTTACGAACCCTTTTGTGGTCACTGATGAGTGGGAGCCAAAATCTTACAAGCTGTTTGTAATGAGAAAATTGTGGGGGGGCGGCAAAATTTAATCTGACTAACTTTGTTGTAATAAATTATTTTGCATCAAAACACTCAAAAGTAATAGTTTAAACTTCATTTTAGCGCCACCTCCAACTTGGCGCCCGAGGACACGTGTCCTTTTAACTACTCCCCCAGCTACGCCTCTGGATCTCTCCTGTCTTCGTTTATTGCATCCGCTACAAATGTTAACGTCAATTATTCTGCTCATGTAATTTATGAGGTGGCTTAATGGTTCCACTCTGGCTGACCATTCAGAGCGGAAACAGCAGAAAAAGAAATGGAAAGCATGGACATCACACCACTTGCAATGAGTCACTAATTACGCAGATATCTAAAACTAACCTTGGGCATATGATCTTCACCATCTTGCCATATATATCCGTTACTGATGAAGCATAAAATCGTATGAGCAAGTCGCAGCTGCCTATGCCCAGAAAGTGAAGAGGCATCAAGCTCTGGCATCTGAAAAGGCAATCAATATAATCTCTAAGCGCTAGCGGAAGTTAAAAAAATCGAGTTGTCCATTACAAACGTATACACAAATAAAGGGTAGGCCTAAGGATGGACTCTGGCCACCCTAATGCGTAGGCCTACAAGGGAGAGTGTTAAGACCAACAAAGCGTGCGAAATTACCTCAATTTGGCAGACATAGTTAGCTAAATTTAGTGCATTATTAACACCAACTTAACTGCTTTTAGTGCAGCGGCATAGATCCGAAATATTCAGTGATTGTGCACTTTATGATACGAGCATGAAATTTTGCACAGACATTATACATTGCATTGTTATAAGATTTGGATGTTGGGCCACGCGAAAAAATTATTTTTTTGGAAAATATTTTGAAAATAAAAAATAATATTTCAAATTTTTTTTTATTAAAGTGAGAAGAAATTTTTTTAGAAATCCAAGTTACCTTTAAATATGTAAATGGTAAACATTCAAACCAAGAATCAAAATTAAAAATTGTGGTCACCGACTTTGAAATTGTTTCTTTTTGCTCTTAAAAGTAGTTGTTAATAACAATGTTTCTTAGAATCAATGTTAAACTTGAAATTGAAGATGTGTAGTCATTTGAGACATACTTATTTATACTTATTATTGCAATGGAATACATCAAATAGTATTACAGATTTTGCACATGGTACCTTTAAATAACAAGGCAGTTGTCAGAGCTGGATACCTCCAGTCGCTTATGAAAATTCGTTGTTTCCAATATGCTTCATCGAGCACTTATTCCAATTAAAGACGATCTGCCAGTCACGTGACTATCAGAACCTTGATCTCAGATTATCCCACAGTATCTTCATCCCCAATTGCTCTGCATCATTTGTACATGTATCATCTGTAAACTTAGAAATTGTTGATACAACACCATCATCTATTAATGAGAAATTCAAACAGCAATCATATGGCCCAAGCATTGATTCTTGTAGCACTTCACTTAGCACTGTCGTCCAGTTAGAAGGCTTATTAACTTTACCCAATTATTGTCTTATTCTTGATAACCAGCTCTGGATCCATATCAATAACTGCCCTCTTATCCAACTTGCTTGCAACTATTTGATCGGCCTTACATGAGGAAGCCATGTATGTCACAGGCCTTGGCAAAACCCAGGTGAATTACATCTACAGGTTCTCCAGTATCAGCCCTTGGATATATCTCCTCAAAAAACTCCTTCAGATTTCCTAAATGCGAACGGCTTCTGGTAAATTCATGTTGACTGCCCTTTATGCTATTATGCTCATTCAAATATTTCATTATGTTTGCATTAATCATTTGTTTTCATCGTGATCTTGTACCCTTGTTGAACAATGGCACTATCTGTCATCCCTCTATTCCCACGCTACATCTCCAGTCTGAATTGATATGTTGAAGATCTGGCCCAAAGTCTCTCCAATTTCCGGTACATGGTAACATTAACAAGGCTGTTGTCAAATATTGACAACAGTCTTGTTAATACTAGTTAATATATTCCATTGCAATGATTGATTTGTGATACACATATTCATTCATTCATTTTGATAATTTATATAGCGCCTCATCAGGGAAAATACTAAGAGGTGCTCCCAGCCACGGCCGCTAGCTGGGCTGGGTTTGGCTTGTGCGGTCATATATATGACCGCACAAGCACCCGCTCAGAAATCAACAAAGCACAGAAGAGGATGTTTGTCACAAAACGCAATGTAGCAGATTTCGAGTAACTCAGCTTACTTTGCGTTGTTTTGGTAACTGGTGTATTTTATTTGTATGATATCATTGATATGACATTTAGCATCACCTAGGCCAGCTCAGATAGCGATTTTGAGTAGGCATAGGTATCTTGAAGGGCGCTATACAAATGTTCTATTACGTTACATATCAAGCGGGGCCTTGGGGCAGATCCTTTAGATGAAGTTCAGAGTCGCATTTTATAGTCATACGATATTGGACAAAGGCTAAAGATAACAATGCGTGCCTGACTGAACAACCCTATCGGAAGCATACACACGACCTGATGACATTTGGTGTTCTACAAGTGCAAGTAGGATCATGTAAAAGGATGTTCTTGAAGGAAACTCTCACTTCCTTGTGCTGTTTAGTTTTTCTGGGAAGGGGACTTCTGAGAAAGCAGAGATAAGTAGGTCTTCAATTTCAACTTTAACATTGATTCTAAGAAACATTGTTATTAACAACTACTTTTAAGGGCAAAATAAACAATTTCAAAGTCTGTGACCATGATTTTTAATTGATTCTCGGTTTGAATGTTTAACATTTCAAAGGGCGTAACTTGGATTTTTACCAAAGAAATGTTTCACTTTAATAAAAAAATTAAATTTCCTACAAATTTTCGCGTAGCCTAACATCCAAATCTCATTGCAATACAAAGTATTGTAATGGGATTTGTATCCGATATTGTAAAGTCTGTGCAAAATGTCATGCTTGTACCACAGAGTGCACAGTTATTTTCCTATACCGCTGTACTATTTAGTAATATAGAGGACAGTCTGTACTGCGTTAAATCCAATTAGACTCCTATTTTGGAGTCTCGATTTTCCTCATTGCATCGTAAAATAAGCGTTACAGTTAAGCGTTGCTATAGATCTGCGGAGTAGACTAATCTTTACTCTACTACTTCTATGGTGTGCATGGGAGAGTAGAGAGTAATACCAAAGGCTGAGCAGAGGTGTCAAAATAGATCATGTAACGCGGACGTCATTCATGGCGATATTATATTGAATAAGATAATAATTATATTCTTTTATAGCTGCTCGTATAAACACTAAATTTGCATTTTCTGGAAAATTTTAAAGGAGTTCAAGTAATTGTTATCATGAAACACAGGAAATTCTTCAGCATAAAGTTAGCTAATAAATTCAAGTTAAACTAATTTCAAATTTTCGGAAGAGAATCAAGCTGTAATAGCCACAACTTAGATTAGTTGCTTGCATTAATGAAGAGTTCTTCAGTCAAGTTCGGAGTAGGCCTACCTGGTCAACAGCAGCTCGTAATTTGTGGGTTTTTAGCAGGACTGCTAAATCTCTGTTCAACTTGTTCCATGGTTCAAAGTATTCTGGAAGTTCGACCTTTAAAAGCAAATATTATACGTCTCACTATTGTTAATATAACACTTTGGTAGTTTATGACAAAACGTCAATCGATGTCGCAGAGCAGCTCTCAGTGAAGGATATGCTTAAGGGTTGTACACAGCAACAGGCTCGAACACGCACTCTTCGTGTTACATGGAAAGCGTCTGAACCGATAAACTAACATGTCTACCCTTAGGTCAATGCATACTGTCGATGCTGCTATGTAGGTCTACGAGTATATTATTATGCTGATACGCTGTAGGACAGAGGTATCAAACATTTTTGTGATGGCGAGTCAGTAGCTACATTTTTCAGCAGCATGTGGCGGACAATGCTGTCGAAGGCGCATGAGGAAAATGGGGTAGGAATTAGGAATCTCAGAGGGGCCATGCAAACAGTTGAATTAGACTGTGAAAACGCGAGTCTGATATGTATTGTCAATTAAAAAGCTTCACAGAAAACTCCAAAGCCTTAAAATGACAAACTAGACCATTAATTCTCAATAGTATTGCCTTCAGACAAGGATCCGCGGATCAAAAATAATCGTCGGCCGACCAGAAGTGGTCCGCGGGCCGGCTGTTTGAAACATCTGCTGCGGGACCAATAGGCGCTTGTAGATTTTTATGTAGATTTGTAGATTTAAATGTAGACTTAAACAAGTGCCGAATTTCAACTGCAACATGCAGGGTTACTTTCACATCCCGACCGACTCATAAGTGTCTCTGCAAATTACTATAAGCTTACCGTATGAGTACTTTTTGGCTCAAGTGTAGGCCTACCTACAAAGTAAAATGTTTCCTGACGACTTGGACATTGAGTCATTGGACTCAACATTGCATGCTCGAAGCTACAACTGTTAGATCACAAACCAAACGTGCTACTGAATGAACAGGCAATCAGTGCACTATCTTTCGTGCTTCACATTTTCCGTGGATAGTCATTCTGATAATTCATATAGCACCTCTTCAAGAGACCTACTAAGAAGCTCTCTCTACGCTACAGTCCATAATATGATGTTAACTGTCATCATGAACGAAAACATACAGGACAATAGATCCGTTAATAAATGATCCGAAGTCCTTGTATGACCTACCAATGGATCTGGTAAAATGAATCCAGTTTCCTCTGAGAAATGGAAGTCCTTCAGACGCGGAACAACCTTTGTTTGTTTACTTTGCGCCATTTCACTAAAAGAAATTATACACAATTGTAGATGTGACAATAATTTAATAAGTACAACACACATTATAAAAACGCTGACATTTCAAGAAATAGGGCCGATTTCACTTTCAGAAAATTTATACCCTATATCTAACTGTCATCTAATGCTTACTGATTGAATTATAGATATTAATTTTAATTCAGACGCTATAATCGATTTGAATACACGTAATGTGCACAAAGAACAAGGACGCTTCTTCTGGGGATAGCTCACGCCACAAAAGGAAAATGGTGGATCAGCGAGCTACTATGGTTATTGCGAGGGTTCATTCCACAATTCAACTCTGTCGCTGATACGTAAGCATTGTGTCATCGTACGGGGTACGATTCGTACCTCATCCGCATATAGGGGTGGTGGTCAATGAGCGTAGGGCATAGCCATCAAGGGGCCGTCCATAAATGACGTCACGCACCTAGGAGGTCGAAGGGTCGCTCATTTGTGACGAAGTGTGACGAGAGAGGAGGGGTCGACGAAATGTGACGTTACATCATCGCATCAAAAAACAAAATGCGTAATTTTATTTTAAAAGACTATCACTTAATTAAGCAAGTTCCACTTAATTAGCAGTAACTGTAACCCAAATTTAACAGCACTAAATATTATAATTGTATTCTTAATTTTTGTATTGTTTACTTTTACGGTTGATGTCAATTTTGGGGTTTTTAAAATGAGGCAGCTATTCCTTAACACAAAAGAAGGATTCAATTATACCGCCAAAGCGCATCAGGCCACAAAATGTCACTGCAGGCCGGCAACGCGAACTAATGGATGTAAGCGCAAATGAAGAAAATGGAGAGAGTGTTGATTGGATAGACGAAAAAGGGCTGGATCTGAATGTAATACCCATTGAACAGGATAATGAGATCCAAGCTCTCCCTATTTATTCCATGACGGAGCGCTTTGCTTCTGCGTGGGAGAGGTTTGTATTGTTTGTAGTAGCCTAAATGTTACTGAACTTTTTTTAATTGCAATGATTCTAGCAGAGCTTTTTATCTCGTGGAATGCATAATGAGTGCAATAGTTATACTTTCTCCATTTATCTTCCTTTACAGAGGTCAGAGCTTTGTGACGTAATATTTGAGGAGAGTCGTGGCATTTGTGACGACGTGTGACGAAGGGAGGGGGTCAAAATCGTTCAAAATTGGGTGACGTCATTTATGGACGGCCCCAAGGCAGTGTTCAGAGGCAACAAAAAGGAATGATTAAAAGAATAAGTCAGCAGAGAAAAAGAATTAATTCTCGAATTGTACAAAAAACTGGTCGACAATCTTCACTTTACTGTTACAAGAAGTTAGTCTGAGAACAGTGCCAGACCTACAGCCTCAGCTGAAAGGTGCCATAAGGAGCTTTCTATGACCTTCCAGTTGCAACGCTAAGCTCACGGTCAATTAATTTATTTTTCCTAAATCAAACGTTGGTGACTGATCTTGTCCGGGAGTTTCAACAGCAATTGGGTCTTTGTCTAACTCTTTTTGTAAGTAAGTGCACCAAAGTAAGTGCAAAATCGATGAGTCTGAGTTTCTTCCTTCTTCGTTAGATTGAGTACATCACGGTGATTGGGTAAAAGATAGATTTCGATAGCATACAGTAACTTGGTCGTTCAACATGCACGGTGAATTGATTCAAGGTTTCTCTATAGTGAATTATTGAAGGTTGATTACCAAGTACAACTATTGTCAGCTCAATGAGTTCTTGGTAGTCATCTCTGATCTTTGAATGTAATCTTCTTTCTGCGATCCTCTTGAGAAAACGAAGCGCTGTTCCCTGGAATGTTTCAGAGCCGGCTATGACTTCCTGTTCTCGGAAGCTGTTATGTGTCACGCCTTCCCAAGTTCAAAATCTCTTGAAAGATTATAATATATTGATTGTAATAGTATGAATTAGATAGGTTTACAGGAGACCAGCAGGGAAGCAGAGTAGCTGTTAAGGAGGGTGTCGTATTGGTCTAGGATAGACAGATGGAACGCCGAGTAAGGAGTCTGGGTCATAAGAGTTCTTGAAAAGGTGAGACTTAAGTTTAGAATGGAAAGCCCGGGGTGTGATGGATAGGGGAGCTAGGGACAGATGATGTTGATGACTGGCAGTGACGATGGAGGAACCGAGAAAGCATGAAATTCATTGTTGGAGCTCAGAGAGTGGGAGCTACCTGTTCAGCCTATCAGGTAAGCCTATGTTGCTGCTGATGCGATGAAGTGACTGTCGACACTCTGTCGTCGTACATTCGTCTCAAGTTGCTAGTGACGTGTTCTCCTATTCTTTGTATTTTGTTGCTATATAAATTTCTTGGCGTCTCTATAATCAAGTAAGAAGTCACTATCAATCTTGAACAGTGAGATGGCACCCTTAAGTAACATAGTATTATTATTACTAGACTGAAACCATTTCACACTCATATTCGTGACAAATATTTACCAACTTATATGGCATCAAACATAGAGGCTAATAGTATCATACAGTAAAATTTCTATGTCATTGAGCATCATCTTGCAGTTGGAATAAAAAAACTAAAAAATTTCTTAATAAATATACTATTGACAGGTTTAACAAACTGAGTGGGTGCCCTGGTGTATTTCTTTGGGCCACCCTATTTAGTAGCTTAGAGCACTTTATACATAAACTGTTTTTAAGGCAAAGTTCATTCAACAAGGTCCCATCCTTGTTTTAAACCTGGCGTGGACTGGCGCGCAGACGCTATCCGGCGTGTGGCCAGCACGTGGTTGGACTATGACCTTGTTCTTTAATTAAATGTTATGTAAGAGAAAGTGTACTCTCTACACTCGAGCTGTTATCGAAGTCGAGCCTTGGTCTTGTCATAGCTCTTGTGGAATAAATATACGGAGCTCATGGAAATGAACATTAAAGATATTTTATATAAGGCATTTGCTTTGCTCTGAAGAACCCTGGACTTCACGAGTACAAAAGATGAGCAACCTCTTGTAATATATACATATTATGCCATCAAAATACTCAAAATCCATGGATTTTCTTCCTCTTCTACACATACCATGACCAAGGTCACTACCATTGCTAAATTGTTATATGCCTCCCTATCATGGTGTTGTCTAACCTAGTCTCTGATGAGAAAACTCCTAATAATAGCCAAACTCTTACAGCAATCCTTCCCAACAGTCTCTAAACTTGCAAACATATCAGATGCCAAACTCATTTTCTCCATTTTACACAAACATGTGCTTCACCAACTCTTAGATCCATTCTGTCCCCACTCCATTCAACAATTAAGACCTCTGAAGCCCACAACCATGTTCTCCCACCCAGTGGCGCGTTTACCTATAGGCGCACTAGGCGCGCGCCTAGGGCCCCCATATCTCAGAGGGCCCCCAAATGATGAAATCATTAAATACAACATGACATCTCAGGGCTCCCAAATAAATGAACACATTAAATACAAAATAACATTTCATGGGTTCCCAAATGAATTAAAACATTTCTTACTTAATAACATCTTGGGGACTCCCAAATGAATGAAATCATTAAAAACAAAATAACACATCTGGGGCTCCAAATGAAAGAAAACATTACAAAATAACATCCCAGAGGCCCCCAGATGAATGAAGATGTTTCATGCAAAACATATCTCAGGGGCCCCCTAATGAATGAAAACTTTTCATAAAAAATGACATGTCTCACGTGTGAAATATTTTAAATGTAATAGTTTATATTCTCTATTTATGCAGCTTAACATTCACGTGACAAGTGTATTGTGGTAATTCATAATTGCTTTGTTAATGTGAATATCAATTGGCTCGATTAGCTGTGTTGGCAAGAGCTAAGGATGCGTGTTATGAGCTTCTATGCCACCAGAAGTTGGCTCACTGTTTAATTAAGTGAATTTTGAAAAATAAAGTTGCGTATTTCGATATTTAATGTGATTCACATTTCTCAAAATCCCACCCCTTCGTCACAAATCGTCACAGATTTATGACCCTTCCAATGGGTGCGTCGTTTATAGACGGGGCCATCGGACTCAGTGTAAAAATTCGGAGGGCCCCCTAAATGTTTGCGCCTAGGACCCCGTTTTGTTTAAACGCGCCTCTGCTCCCACCAAAAAACAAATCTCAATTTATCCCCAGATGGTTGTTCAATAACATAATTATGCGGCCTGTTACTAATTATAGCTGCTGTTATTGATCACTGTCACTCATGGAAGTATCTCTGCGTTAATGTCAGATTTTTTTATTTCTAAATAAGAGAATATAAGATCTATCTATTTCTATTTACAGAACAGTTGGATCTGGTAAATGTATCATTTGCTCTAGTTTTACTGTTTATGTACCAACAAGTCGTACTATCGACTTATATAAATTATATACCAGATGACCCGAATGTACCGTAGGTAATTTTTTCTAAGAAAATTACCAGATGGTCCGAATGGGCCACTGTAAGCAGAAGATTAACACCGATAAGACGAAATCGATGTTTGGGAGAATGGATGGACGACCAACAAGGGGACGAACATGCAAAGAATGGATGGACGACGTCAAGAAAAGGTGCAACGAGGAAATGTATACGTGTCCATAGCAGGCGGGCGCAGGACCGAGCGGAATGGAATGGAATGGAAGGAAATATTGTTTAAACAACATTGGACATCTCCGGGCGATGTGTCCATGGAACGATGGATGGATGGATAGACATCAACGTTATCTAGCTGAGTACATGCCCATGTAGGCCTATATTATAGGGTGACACAAAAGTTCGCTCACCGTTTTCAAAATGCGTTTACTGAGTAAGGGCTTCATATGTTTTTATAATATTTTGACAGCGCATAAACAAGTCAAATGAAAGATTCTGGTACATATTTGGTCATAATCCGTTCCGTGGCTACCATTATTTATTAAAAAAATTGAAGAGGACCAGTTTCGCGGTAAAACTGCTATAGGCGATACAGTTTATTCATCATAATTATTATGACTGTTAGCAACATCATTGGCCTAGTAGATCCCAAAAAATATTTTTTCCTAGGTCTTACACACGTAGACTAGGCCTATTATCGTATACAATATTTCCGTTCTGACAGCACCGATTCTATAAGCTTACGGCAACTGAAATGTCCCAACTGGCAACTTCTATCGATCTTCACGCTCGTTTTAGGCAAGCTGATCAACGTTCTTTGGCACAGGAAGCAAACGCTGAGAGACAAAATACTCTATAAGTTCTCAATGGGAGATAGGTCCAGAGAGTTGATTTCCATTGCGTCTCACACCCTATCTTCGCTTGTATTTCTCTGCACTGACGAGTCGCTTGACTGCGATGGACGGAATCTTAGGTCATCCGATGCGCTTCCTATCAATCAATGCGTTGTTGACTCTCTCGCGAACTGGGTTGGCCTCTTGGTAACCCAAAGCTTTGGACTTCTCTTAAATCTCTTCTATTACGATATATGAATATCATTCATCAGCAATATTAGTGCCTGAGCACGAAGCTTAAAATTATTACTTTCACCCATTTTTACTCAATTAAGCGGCGTGAATCAAGGTGACGTCGTATCCAGGCAAAAGCCAGAAATACACCATGCGCGCAACGTGGTGCGCTGTGACTTATAAGGGATGCATAACAATTAAGTGAGCGCTGTTGTATACTCTGGAAAATTATTTACGAGATCTAAATCGTTTTGACCGAGATGAGTTTGAACTTAATGTAGGCCTATCTTGGCAAGGATCCACGATTTTTTAAAATCAGAATACCAGTTTAAGTGCTGGTGTACGATATGTCAGTGGGTGGCGCAGTATGGATGGTGGGAATTGGGAGGTAAAGTTCACAAGGTTACACTCAAGGCTATCGTTACTGTCTCTAACTCTCTCTGTCTCTGTCTGTCAGTCTTTGTCTCTCTCTCTCTGTTTCTCTCTCTCTTTGTCTCTCTGTCTCTGTGTCTGTCGGTCTTTCTTTCTCTCTCTCTCTGCCTGTCTGTCTGTCTGTCAGTCTCTCTCTCTCTCTTTGTCTCTCTCTCTTTGTCTCTCTGTCTCTGTTTCTGTCTCTGTCTCTGTCTCTCTCTATTTGTATGTCTGTCTGAAAACTGTGTATGAGCTTTCGTGTCACCCTGTATGTATGCACGTAAACACGTGCGCCGGCTGTTAAAAGTAGAGCACATATTTATGTCTGTATGCCTGTCTGTCCGTGTTTGTGTCTCTGTCTGTCTGTCTCTGTCTCACTGTCTCTTTGTCTTTCTGTCTCTTGGTATGTCTGTCTGTCTCTCTCTCTTTCTTCATTTTACATTGGGGACCACCTGCCACAACAATATTGTTAGGTAACTGTTCTTCAGTTCGTAATTTATTCACTAAAATGATCTTCACTGAACAATCTTAACTGCATGATATCTCATCATTCTGTAGGTGTGTATGTATGCATGTTGTATGTTTTTGTGTTGTATGCATGCATGTTGTATGCATGTTAATACTTAAACTTGACCAAATAACTTAATGAATTTATGTAAAAGTATTTAACTAGTTTATTGCCATCATGCTTTGCAGACTCTTTCTCTACTGTGCTCCTACTTAATCCGTATGGCCTAAGTAACGCTTATAACTTCAGACCAGGCTACTTTCGAACCAATACCCGCATGGGCCTCTTGCATGGAATAAATTGTCATCGTGTACGCCAGTTAAGCGCCATCTCTCAGTTCAAAAATAAACTTAAAGAATATCTGCTAACATTATAATTTGTCGAGTTACTTATCTAGCTTAAAGTTATGATTCCTAGTTTTATGTCTTCATTGTGTACAGTCTAAATTTACCCTTGTTTTATTATGTAAATGTTAGCTAAGTAATATTAGTAATTAAGTTTCTTGTTCATTGTCTTGAACTAATTACATGCACAGCCGTGCTCCGATTAATATTTTAATGGGTGTCCTTGTTAGCGGGACCTCGGTTCCTTTAGGGTTGCTCTCTTTGTTGTCTGTCAACATTTCTGTGCCTTTTTATCTTAATGTTTTGTTTTCTTAATTGGTTGGTCAGTAGCCAATAAAACTTTTGGTTGGTTATGGTTATAGTTAATGTAAGTATGGATGTTGCATGTATGTATGCATGTCGTATGGATACGTATGCTGTATGCATGCACGTTATATGTGTGTATGATGTATGTATATGTATGTATGTTTTATGTATGTGTGCATCGTGCATGTACTTATGTATGTACAGCATGTATGTGTGCTATGTATGTGTTTGTTTCTATGCACGAATGTTGTATGTAGGCCCATGCATTTTGTATGTAATTGTATGTCGCGTGTACGCATATTGTATGTATTCAATGCGACGAACTCGTCCATCAATGGTTCGGCCTGAACTATTTCCAGTTGGAGAGTTGTGTGAATGTCGTCCCACTATCAGTTACGATTAGTTCCTTTTCACTCTACTCTCGCTCGTGCTGAAGTTCGTTGGCAGAGAATCAAAGGGGGTCCCGCCACCCCTCCTCCAAGACACAAACCTACTAATCTTGAGAGACACATATGCATGCGTTGGGTTGCATTGCAACTCTCACACTTTCCCAACCCGCATCTCACCCTCAAGAATATTGCTCTCTCTTAATAATTATTCTTATTCAACTCAGATACTATTTCATCTCAATATCAGCAAACATTTCTTCAAATTCTACTTGTGTTGACGTCGCCTGTGATTAATAAGCCTCTGTTCTATCGCGTTTCAAATCCAATATAACACGACAAACCGTCTTTCTCAGTCTTTCATGTCGCTCGAAGCGGGTAGCATGATCTTCTAAAAGTAATCTCTGGCAATATTATATTCCTACGCTAATGCAATCAGAAGGCCTACAAATCTAAATTGTCTGGTAACAAAACAATAAGTATGAGCCTTTGAAATAATTATACATCAGTGTCTGGTGGCAGTCGACAGTTACTGTGCTTTGACACAGAATAGTTAAGCCTACATTTGCAAGCCCACTCGTCGCACTTGTTTCTGCCAAAATCATATATTGCTATTTGGGTTTGAAAACTGGTTCTGTGTCTATAGTCCGAGTGTTCGATAGTCTGAAGGCTATAGTCCGAAGGTAACATAGGAATCGTGTCACGTCAAATGGTTATTTGACAAATGGTTCACCGTCAAATAGTTGACTACTAATGGTCAACTACAAACAGATAAAAAAGTCATTATTCGCCTATACTATACTATTTGGTTAAAAAGAAATTGGATTGATGATAATGATTTTTGCTTAAACAGAAGTTGAATCGATGTGAGTTATTCTTCCTAAATAGAGTATTGTAGGGCATATCGTATCGCATGTACGCCTATTGATTTAGAATGTACTATGGCCAGTAACAGACAAGAAACTCACGGTCTTGCAATTCTTACAGCTAGAACCAAAACAGTGACTGTCAAACATGACTGAAGAAACATCGAGCAACTTTTCAATTATGACATCAGAATAAGACTTTGCTCATACAATAGGCTTCATAAACTTTATTTAAAAGAAATAACTCATAGCAGCTGTGGTTACTTGCTGAGAACGTCTGAATACAAGTCATGTAGTTATTCAGTGCGCATTCATTTCTCGGGAAAAGAAACACCTTTAATGAGCGAGGAGCCAGTACTTAGTTAAGCATACAATGGGAGTTTTAATTAAATCGGTCGCCTCGTCGGCCTATTAATGGAATATGAAATACTAACCGCTGAAGCGAATTATCGGATGTTGTCGTGTTGTAGGATTTATTATGTCGGCTGCCAATTCTCTCTGTCTCTCCGTCTTTCGAATCTGCGGGAGTTGTTTGCTCTTTAAAGCTCATCCTGTTATGTGAACTTTACCCTCTGCTATCCTCTGCCATTCGTCGTATATGTTTTATGTTTGTGTTCGTCCTCGGAACCTGGTAAGCTGTTACGGTGTAGGCTACAATGTAGACCGTGTCGGGTGCGTTTTGGAGTGCAAAAGCATTAGATCTAGACCATATGTGCCGACTACACAGAGGCAGCAGGAACAATCGCCCCAGTACTCGGCAAGGATCGGGGCTGTACAGAGGATTAAAGTACTAAAGCGGGCCGGATCGCCTTTGAAATAATTAAACAGTGGTATCTCTCGCTCTGGAAGGTGTCACGGTAAGCATAGAACTAACCAAGACAACAGATATTGGTTCATGATATTGTGTTCCAAGACAAACGAGAGAGGGTGAGATAAAGAGAGACAGAGGCAGAGATTGAGAGAAGGAGATTGAGTGAAGAGAGCGAAGGAAGTTTGGAAAAAGTTAGAGATGGAGACACAGAGTGACAATGACAGAGTTACGAATTCACAGAGCGTGAAAACCGGTACATATTTAAGCCTAGCGTCTGCAGTTTATCAGCGGCACTAACTTTACTTCTTTTGGTAATTGTAATGGTAATTGTGAATTTACATATCATAACGTAGAAGGGTTTAAAGTGGCTCAGAAGACGTTTAATCTGTGTTAAGATCATTGCAGATTAACATTGAACGCTTAACAGTTCACTTTCCATAGCTTCCTGTTAGTAGCGGTGATGGTGTCCAATGAGAGTACTATATCGTCCAAATCATTCCACGAGTCTACAACTCCTGCTGAAAAAAATATTTAAACTACTGAGAATGGCGCTGGGGAAAATGTTACAACTAGCCCAGGCCATGTACCTAAGGTGATTAAATAAAATGCTAACACAGTATTTTAGCTAACGAGATTTTGAGTTCGGTCACGTAATCTTAAAGAAACGAGCTTCGAAATGACCTACTCTAAGTTACAGCCAGCCTCAGTCTCCCCTACAAACATACATGCATACCTACATACATACATACATACATACATACATACATACATATACATAAATACATACATACATACATACACACATACATACATACATACCGAATTATTAATATCATAAAGATGGCACATTAATTATGTAATGCAATGGGGGGCAATGTTCGGGGGTAATGCCCTAAGAGGTAATGTCCTGGGGTTATATCCGGGGGTAATGTTCGGGGGTAATGTCTTAGACCTGAGTCTACCAGATCTATTCATTCACAGCGAAAGATTGGGGCCAAGAGAATTCGATCAACAACTCAAACGCCACACAACTGACGAATATAGGCCTAGAGATCGCCCGAAAGATCGAAATAAGTCGAATTCTTGTGAACCTTCTGATTTTCTATTAGTAAATTTCTTCCCAGTCAGTGGCGTAGCGAGGGGGCGAGGGGGCGAACCTCCCCAGGCGGCACTTGTCCTGGGGACGGCATTTTCGGTAAAGAATCAATAACAATTATTGTTGTGAAGTTGCATTCTACAAGATTCTAATTGCTCTTGTCTAAATCTGGCACAATGCTTTTTCTCGATTCATGAAATTTGATTCCTGAGAACATTACCGTATTATCCCTGAAATTCGGCGCCCCTAAAATTTGGTGCTCCTAAATTTTGCCCCCTAGGCGAGAATTCTGTTTTTTGTCCCCGGGGGCAAGATGCCCTATCAATGCCTCTGTTCTGAAGTCAGCTTGACTTCAACAAACTTTTCACGGCATCTCGAGTTGCCTGTTGGTCTACATTTAGGCGTTTTATGGTTTACTTTAGTAAAGCTGTGATCTGTGTATGTTCATGAGCAATAGACAGTTCTGCCTATGTAGACCAGATGACTCTTCGACCTTGACATCTTCAATGGCCTCTAACATAGGCTTCGCGGTTTTCTTGTGGTCCACTCCAATCACTGGTATCAAGTCTTTTTCTTTAGTGACGGCTGTGTTGGATGCGCTTCTGAATAGGTTCCTCAAGAGGCGCTACATAAATACTCAGAATGAATAAGTGAATATTTATTATCCATCATTGCCACTAGATCTTTTTATAAGGCGTTTCTGCTTTTCTCCTTTATGTAACGTAGGAGAACGCTGAGCGCCTGACATTTCAAAATCCAAGCCCTATTATATGTCATAAAAACACTAATTGTAATTGTGATTGAACACTTATATAGCGCCACTCGATATCAGAGGCGATCACGACTCAACACATAGCTAAACGGAGAACAGGAATGCCTTCATACGCCTTCAAAAGGCACCAGAGAGTAGAGTGAGCAGCTCCTCCCGAAGAGGAAGGGGAAGCCTGTTCAAGCTGGTGGGACCCATGCAGGCAAATCTCCTGGATTGGGCCGTGGCAGAGAACATTTTGGGAACCATTATCATCGCTATTATCATAGCTATACTCTGATAATAATAATAATCATCGTCATCGTAGCTAGTCTTGTTTTGTTACGGGCGATATATGTCACCATGCAGTTTGCATTGCTACATTCTGTTAATGGTAAGCTGATCCGATTTCCGACCAAATGTCAATTTCCCCATTTCACCACGCTTCATATGTTGTATCAGCGGGCAATAGTTGTTGCTTCAACTTAATAACACCACTGTGTCATATAAAATATGACTGACATCGCTCTCCTCCTCTCCCCAAAAGTGTAGATCCATTGACCTGGTGGGTCAACGGGCCCGGTCTGCAGATGGCGCGAAGCTCTGGGATTTCACAACCTATTGATCAGTGGTTGATATCCATTTTGTAAAACTTATTCAATTGTTATTATTAAGTTTTTGCTTTTCGTACATAATTTTCAAACTGATTCTATTCAACTTGCTGAAGTGCAATTGCGTCTTGGTTGTACGACTTGGAAAGCTGTCATTCAGAAAATGGAGATTATCCTCTAAAACGATTGGATACAAGATGCACGTGATCAACATTGGTGTCGTCATTAAATTTTAACAAACGCTACTGGTGACGTCATATTCATTACGATGGCAACGTTTCCAGGATTTTCAGTTTTCGTTGCAGACAGACGCACGTTTGCTAAAATGTTCATTTAACACTTCAATTTTTGAATTATTTTTCACGTAAAGTCTGTTTAAATGACAAGCTTAGTCTTCTTATACCAGGAGGCCAAAGTGGTGACTGATATTATAAGCTTTGACATTTTCTGTTATCGAAATATTTGAATCAAAGTCGTCGACAACAGGGTGAGGAAAAACCTGGAACAAATATTATATTGGTCACAGGAAAAACGGATAGCATTATTGGAGCCGATTGATGATTAACTGGTTTGTTGCAGTTGTACATTTTGTAGTTATAACTTATCCGCTACTACCACAATAATAAGTGACTAAAAAATTTAAAGAATGCTTTACAGAAATTTGAATTAGTTATTCGTCTCAACATATTCAACAATGCAAAGAAAAGATCCGTTTGATCTGTTTCTGTAATCGTTTCATAAAATCAAAGCACACTAATTCGATTATACATAGTTTTGTGTAGCATAGGGCATATAGGCCTAATTATATTATATAGGCCTACAATATTATACACCATGCACAATCCCTATTAGAGAAAGGCATCCGTTGCAGAACATAAAATTATGTTAAAACCAAATCATTAAAAGTGGCTTCACCTCTATCACCGAACGAAACGACACACCCCGCCTAGAACGCCTGGTGATTAAACGTAAACGCTACAGATTCATTCATTCAAATTCCATTTTAACGAAACACTCATTAATCAGGCATGTTTGCATGCTTTGTTAAATGTTAAGCCGTTCGGGGCAATGAGAAACATTCACTCAGATGCCTTTCCCCAGCCGAAATTTTACCCCATAATATATTCTTTGGAATAAACCTCATAACTTTGACCTACTATTCTCACTAAACTTTCCTAACTTTACTAATACTATTTTATTTCACTCCGTTCTGCTATTCTTTATAAACATACGCTCTGACAGTGATTTCTATTTTGTCTGCTGTTTTCTTAACAAATGAATATAATATGATGATACATAAGACTTCATGTATATAGTATACATTATGCAAGCATACAACATGTGTACAGCCAGTTTTGTGTGTTTTTGTTGTCAAGATGGGTCTACACTTTCACAGATTGGGGACTGCCAAAGTAACCTGCCCGAACGCTGTTCAGAATTTTGTGTGGTTGATACATGTATGTTAAGACCATCAACTTGTGAGTTATTTTTGTTTCCTGTTCAAAATTATTTTAAAGGCAAACTTTAGAGAGAATTTTAAACTACAGAGGTGATCATGAGCTTGTATAAATTACAAAATATCGACTGTTTTACTGGCGTCGATTATATCGTAATTCAAATTTGAATATGGTTTTCAGCATATCGAAATACAAAAAAGGCCTAATCGAAGATCAACGATTGGTATGGCCAACAACATGAACGCAAAGGAGGCCTCGAAGTTACGAGGTGAAGAAAAGAGATAGGGTCCGTTTAAATTCAGATTATTCTGCTTTATGCCTTTATGAGGGAACACTTTAAAACACGGAATTGACTATTAGACTTTTCCAAGCCTAACTATTCCATTGGCTTCTATCTAATGGAAATTTAAAGTTGAAGGGGTTTCAGCAAATCAAAATAGTAAGATTTCAAATCGAATGCCAACTTTTAGTATGGCCAACAATGAAGTGGCGCCAACTTCAAAGTAAAATTCAAAACAGAAGACAACACGCAAGACGGCCACGCGAAGCATGCTCGAGGCATGAACTCAATAGAGTAGGTGATTAAAACAATAAATCTACGTCATCTATTCTGAAAGCATATGTTTCCTTCCTTCCTTCCTTTCTTCATTCCTTTCTTCCTTCTTTTCTTTCTTCCTTCTTTTCTTTCTTCCTTTATAACTTCCTTCTTTTCTCTCTAGAGTCCTTCCTATTTCCCTTCCTTCCTTCCTTTCATTTGTTATCCAACCGATGCACATGTATCATCCACGTCATTGATGTCCATCTATCGTGAACTTCGCCGTTACCTCATCGGCCACGCACCACCAAAGACAAGTTAGCACCAACTGTAAAAGCAATTACACTGGGAAGAAACAGAAAATGACATCTCTCCTTCAAGAGAAATAAATGCTGCAAAGGAGAATTGGAAGTTTGCAACTTATCTGTCCAACAAGCTAGCAATACATGAATGCGGGGATTAACCGTCAATGTTTTAACACTGAGTTGCTAAAGTAATTGCTTCTGTGTGACTTCTGACATGTACTGATTATTTGTTTACTTAATTAAGTGTCTTTGTCTGGTCAACACACATCAATTTTCAATTAAATATAAAAGACCTATCACTTGCAATATGACGCCAATTGAAATTCGTCTATCCAGTAATATCCGACGCTTTACAATCCAGTAAAAGAACATCCTTTAACCACCACATTAAATAATTAGGATGTGCACAGACAGCAGTAGTTAACTAGATAAGATAGTGAACTATGTTTTGCATTTTCCGAACCTGCTGCTTTATTTTATGCAAGAAAGGGTACGCCCTGTTTGCGGGACCTAACGGTCTCAGATTTTTTTCTTACCCTATTCTCTATCCTCTCCGTATACTACTGTTTTGTTATGCGTCGTCGTAATTGTTGATTTAGATGATGATAATTACATTTGGATATCGCCATGGCTATGCAGAACGGAAATAAATAGTGACGACAGTTATCATTGGGTGTCTTCATCTAGGTTAAAGATTAGAAATGGTGACGACATCATGCTTCTTTTTCTGGATTTACGATTAGAAAAGTGGACGACATCAGGGAGCGTCTTTATCTAGATTTATGATTAGAAAAGTGGACGACATCAGGGAGCGTCTTTAACTAGATTTATGATTAGAAAGTGGACGACATCAGGGAGCGTCTTTAACTAGATTTATGATTAGAAAGTGGACGAAATCAGGGAGCGTCTTTAACTAGATTTATAATTAGAAAGTTGACGAAATCAGGGAGCGTCTTTAACTAGATTTATGATTAGAAAGTGGATCACATCAGGGAGCGTCTTTAACTAGATTTATAATTAGAAACGTGACCGACATCAGGGAGCGTCTTTGTCTAGATTTATGATTAGAAAGTGGATCACATCAGGGAGCGACTTAGAATAGATTTATAATTAGAAACGTGGACGACATCAGGGAGCGTCTTTAACTAGATTTATGATTAGAAACGTGGACGACATCAGGGAGCGTCTTTGTCTAGATTTATGATTAGAAAGTGGACGACATCAGGGAGCGTCTTTAACTAGATTTATGATTAGAAAGTGGACGACATCAGGGAGCGTCTTTAACTAGATTTATGATTAGAAAGTGGATCACATCAGGGAGCGTCTTTAACTAGATTTATAATTAGAAACGTGACCGACATCAGGGAGCGTCTTTGTCTAGATTTATGATTAGAAAGTGGATCACATCAGGGAGCGACTTAAAATAGATTTATAATTAGAAACGTGGACGACATCAGGGAGCGTCTTTATCTAGATTTATGATTAGATACGTGGACGACATCAGGGAGCGTCTTTGTCTAGATTTATGATTAGAAAAGGGGACGACATCAGGGAGCGTCTTTATCTAGATTTATAATTAGAAAGTGGACGACATCAGGGAGCGTCTTTAACTAGATTTATGATTAGAAAGTGGACGACATCAGGGAGCGTCTTTAACTAGATTTATGATTAGAAAGTGGATCACATCAGGGAGCGTCTTTAACTAGATTTATGATTAGAAAGTGGACGACCTCAGGGAGCGTCTTAAACTAGATTTATGATTAGAAAGTGGACGACATCAGGGAGCGTCTTTATCTAGATTTATGATTAGAAAGTGGACGACATCAGGGAGCGTCTTTAACTAGATTTATGATTAGAAAGTGGACGACCTCAGGGAGCATCTTTATCTAGATTTATGATTAGAAACGTGGACGACATCAGGGAGCGTCTTTATCTAGATTTATGATTAGAAAAGTGGACGACATCAGGGAGCGTCTTTAACTAGATTTATGATTAGAAAGTGGACGACCTGAGGGAGCGTCTTTATCTAGATTTATGATTAGAAAGTGGACGACATCAGGGAGCGTCTTTAACTAGATTTATGATTAGAAAGTGGACGACCTCAGGGAGCGTCTTTAACTAGATTTATGATTAGAAAGTGGACGACATCAGGGAGCGTCTTTATCTAGATTTATGATTAGAAAGTGGACGACCTCAGGGAGCGTCTTTATCTAGATTTATGATTAGAAACGTGGACTGACATCAGGGAGCGTCTTTGTTTAGATTTATGATTAGAAAGTGGACGACATCAGGGAGCGTCTTTATCTAGATTTATGATTAGAAAGTGGACGACATCAGGGAGCGTCTTTGTCTAGATTTATGATTAGAAAAGTGGACGACATCAGAGGGCGTCTTTATCTAGGTGAACGATTATCACTGACGACGAGTTTGGAGGGAGCGTCTTTATTTAGGTTTACTATTAAAAGGGTGACGATTGCAGCTGACAATATCGGTGTCGACGTTTCTCTTGGCGACAAAGCGACAAATTAAAACGCGATGTAACGCGCAAAATCTTTACGATGCTTGACTAACAACCTTCATTGTCGCTTCACCAGCTGCCTTTTAACGTTATCTAGTGAATTTTGTGGCTTTGGATATTTTTGGAAAAATTATATCTTTGCGAAACGTGGTTGTTACGGTCTTGGGTGTATTATGTTGACTGTCACGTGTGACAACGTCTACGCCGTGCTGCCGCGCGCGTCTGCCACATTCCGCGGATTCGCCTAGGAAAGAAAATGACGCACTAAGCTTACAAAATGCTGCAATATGCCAAGGGAATTTCTGTCGACGGCATCGTTTTTTGTTGTCTAAAGCTGGTGTTAAACTTTGCATTCAACCAAGAGTCAGTCAAGAGAGAAACGAATTCGAGAGCGCGAGAGTCAGTCAATTAGCGAGTCGTTCAGTCGTCTGCATGTACTGATGTGTTGATTCTGTCGAAGTAGACGATGTCTATAGATCGCCAGAGGAAACATCGTCAGTCGCCTTCGTCGTCGTGGCTAGCATCGCTTCTGGCACTATTGTCACGAGCACTTTGAGACCGCTGCGTTCCGTCGTACCCACGAACTTCGCAAGGATCGTTAAGGTGCGGAACGACGATCGCGGTCGCCGAATGGCGTAAACAGCTGACTGTCTGTCTGATCTGACACCTCAATTCTGAGTTTGTGTTAATAATAAAGAATATTTGTTGATGAAGTCGTCTCTTGCAGACCGTAAGAGCAAACCCGTCACCATTATCTCTACTCGGGTGGGCCATCCTGGTAAACAGCTCAACCCGCCAGTGGGCTACGCGACAATATGATAATGATTTTATGAAAATCATATATCCTACCGTCGTGGTTAATTACTTTAACAAAATGTGTCAAAAATCACATTTTAGCAATCACAATATCACGGAAATTCATGGGAGTTTGGGTTTATTCATGATAAATAACTTAATTCAATGCAGCCGTGACATCGCGACTTTCTACTATCCCTATTAATAGATAAAAAGTAAAACTGTTAAATCACAGGCGCAGCTGCCGTGGAATGATACTGCAGCCTCTGAATTGGCTCATACAGTGTTGGTGCTACAAAGTTCTGAGGCACATCTTGCTGCATTCCAGGTTGTACCATTGTAGAAGACAGAAACCTCTGAATTGGAGTTTGTTATTAGGTTTTGGACTTAGCCAAGGAAGTGCTCTCAAGAAATCTGCAATGTGCAACCCCAAGTTAGCTATTGATTTTTCTGCACACAAAATACATAGCTTTTCCTAAAGAAAGTCTTATTGGAAATATAAATGTATACCTACTCTTAATTTTAAGACGCAGCAGTAACCTCAACATATTGATTTCCACAATAGTTTTATTTTCATATTCATTAATGCACCCTCGTGTAAGAGTCACACTAGAGCCTACATAAAGACGTGGTAAAATTTTAAAATTATTTATGTTGAAATATTTTTCGGTTTTGTAGTAAGCAAATAAACCATTGGATTGACAATTGATACATGTCAATTGATAGGCCAAAGCTCGATTTCACGCCTGGTCTGTTTTGGTTATTATGTATATGCAATGTCCAGCTAATATCAACTTTGTTTCCCTTTTTGTTAGTGAGGCGTCGAGTTGGAACAAGCACATGACGCAGGATTTGTCTGACTGAATGTCTCTCTCCGTTAACTGTAAAAAAATCGCGGTCGACTCAAAAGCTCTACATGGAATAAGCATGTATTTTCTATTTTATCATTGAAGCTACTGAAACTCATGAGATGCTGCTCAAATCGACAGCCGATTATTCAATCAGAACAATTAGGCCTACGCGTAATCGTCTCAGCCTCTTTTGAATATCAATTCAGTGCCAACCGGTTCGTGTATAAAACACCTTTATTTTCCAGCTTTGTAAATGCCTTATAATTTATTAACGGATACTAGTGAATTTTGCTATTTCAGTTATGACATCACCTCTGAAGTTACTGGAATTTCAACACAAACTATAGATGAAGCACCCCCTTTATTTTGCTAACAGGAAGATACGTTCAACGAGTCAGCTGTTTTCTTACCGAGTCTCGCCCGATCTCTGGGAAGTCTGATGAAATCCATGAGGTGTCTCCAGCGACTCTGGAACATGCCGAAATTGAAGAAGGAATTCCCGGTCGTATATTATTATACGACGTAGATTTAATGATGTCCAATGCCATGCTATTAGAACAAACAATTTCTCTGTGACTAATTGATCTATTATAATTAAATCTAGCATCATTATAAAATGTCAAAGGTATCAGATTGCTTTTTAACATAAGAAGTAGATGTCCGTATAAATGTGCAAATATGTGTGCGTGTGTGTGTGTGTGTGTGCGTGTGTGTGTGTGTATGTGCTATGTGTGGCTGTATGAGTATAATCATGTATGTAGATATTTATGTATGCATGCATTTATAAATTTACGTATACATTTTGAATGTGTATGTGAGACGGTGAGTGTACGTGTACATGTATTTATCTAAAAAGAACAGATCGAAACGAGTCATTTCACGATTCTCTGATGAAAGTTATTTAACGGGTGAAAATAATCGCCGGGCCCCTGGGCAGTTGTTTGCTGCCACTCTCGGCGGCCCTGCTTGAAAAATGTACACGCTCCTTGGATGGCCTCCTCTTCTCTATCCGTTCTAAGATACTGACAGAGGTGTCTTCCACAACTCTCCGCTGCCTTAAGACGTTTTTATTTCCCTGTGGCTCCCATGCTGAGAGCGCCTCTGAATAGTATATGCTGTAGGGGGCGCTTTACAAGTGTCAAAATACATTGCAACACAACTGACTGCGACACATTCAGCCAACTAAAGTAAAGCTTCATTATAACATTGTAGAAGTTTCGACGTAGTTACAGCTGGACTTTTCACGACTCTACATACCCAGAAATCTTGTTTGGACCGGATGGACGACCATCTGTAGACTACCAAGGCGAGTGGCTAAAATAAGCGACAGATTCAACCTCCCTCCCTCCTTGGACCTCCAACACCACTCACAAACGAAGAGAACGCATGCGGAAAGATTTTAAGTCAACCAACTTTTTGCGTCAAACCCTCGTCAGGACAACACTACATTGATCTTGAAGCAGTGCTGTTTAAGTTAACTTAAACTGAATGTAACGGCAGCTTTGCCTGAAAAGTTCTAATTTAGCTAACTTAAACTGAAAGTGGAAAGATCTGAAAACTGGAACTAGAAGTAAACTGATAAGTACGAAACTACGAACTAAAACTGAACTTGATAGTTGGAAACTGATTTAACATTTGCCAAACCAAATGAATGTCACTAATATAAAATATAATATAATTGCTTAGTGGAATGAGTACAAAACTGAATCAAAGCTGAACAGTTTTGAAAATAGTAACCAAGACTACAAGCGAAAGATGATAAAACTAAAGCTAACCTGGAAAGTTAAAAGAACACTAACCATTATTGAAACTGAAAAGTAAACTGAAACTTAAATAACGCAGACCTGAGGAAATAATCTTTGACGTAGCGTTAATGAGTTTAGGTATTCAGCGTGGGCAGGTTTTCTGTCGGTATGAGTGGCGCTTGAGCCCCCCGGTAGAATTTTGGTCCTTTCAGATAGAGTCGGTGCTTTCTGGTCAAGCAACGTGTCTTACGGACGGTAAAAGAATGATCTACTATCTACGTATAATAATGGATTAATTAAAATAATTAGGATGGGAGTTCTTTATCAATCGATTCCACCAAATTTAGCGCCCCATCTTTTGCACCTGTGTTTGGTGCACTGGACGGACTAAGTGATTCTACTCACGCGGGGAAAGTCTGTTATAAACTAAGAACCGAAGTTTTGCGGCATTCGATGTGGGAACCATTTGATACTCGACTAGCTACGTGGCTAGTGACCATTTGGTTCTGATTTCAGTCGGCCCATGAGAGTTTTAATTCGTTCTCGGTATGTTAATTTTCGCCTGACGAGAAATCTGTTGAATTTGGATTTAATTGCTGCTCAACGTTGTTGAACAAGTTTTACTTTCCTTCTGCCGTTTAAAGACCGACGCGCCATATTCGTCTGATGGCAAATGTTATCGTCCTAAATTTTATGATACGAGATTTAGGATTCATGACTTTAGATCGGAGAAAGTTTCGTACTAAATTCTAATCGCAGGATTGCAGTTTATTGACGTGATTTAGAAGGAGGAGAAACACATATATGGAAGAAGCTGACCCACGAAGGATTAGAGGCTCTGACAGACATGACGAAAGAGACGGGATAAGGAGAGGAATTGAGAAAGTGATTGGCAGAAGTACTGTTCGTATCTATCCCTACATGGTACTTTCAGGTTCCGATGCTGACGAGAGATCATTTGTCATCTAATGTCCTTTGTTTCGCAATGAAAAGCGATAGTTCAATTGCTACATTATAACCATTTCAAGCGAAATATTCTGATTAAATAGGAATTGCTGTATGTTATCCTTCCTTCCTACATTTTTTCCTTCACCCCTTTCCTTTCGCATATCCATATAGGAAAGCGAGAAAGGCTTTATTACAGGTCTACGGTACTCTAAGCTGGCGTTTGTACGGAGCGTCAATGCATGCAACGACCTTCGTCCATTTGCATGACTGGTTGGTGGCGATGATCTGTGCATATATGTCAGTCTATCTAAATGTATGTCTGCATCTACGACGCCTAGACTACTTGAGTGACATGTAGAGAGAGAGAGAGAGAGAGAGAGAGAGAGAGAGAGAGAGAGACAGAGACAGAGACAGAGACAGAGACAGAGACAGAGACAGAGAGAGACAGAGAGAGACAGAGAGAGACAGAGAGAGAGACAGACAGACAGACAGACAGAGACAGACAGAGACAGACAGAGAGACAGACAGAGACAGAGACAGACAGAGAGAGAGACAGACAGAGAAAGACAGAGAGAGACAGAGAGAGAGAGAGACAGAGAGAGAGACACACAGAGAGAGAGCGACAGAGAGAGACAGAGAGAGAGACAGACAGACAGAGACAGAGACAGAGACAGATAGGGAGAGAGAGAGACAGAGAGAGAGAGAGACAGAGAGGGAGAGAGAGAGAGAGAGGGAGAAGGAGAGAGAGAGAGAGTAAATTTGTAAAAACATATTGCGTAATATCTACTTCACTGACCGTTTAGTGCTTACTGTTCTAAAGCAAACGATCGTGGTCGTTATTGCGCCAAATGCCTAATTGTATATGCAATCTGGAAATCTCGGGCTCTCTTGCCTTGACCAATCAGAACTGCAGTCAGACGTTGTCACGCTGATCGTGTTTAATGAACAGGCCTGTTCGCACATCGTTGAGATATGTAGCAAAGCAATCTTAGTTGATTAATTACTCATTTGGGCCTACTCATTAACTCACATGCGAATCGTAAACTAACTGCTAGCTCCATCCCTATTCTCTCTCGTTATCTATTCATTCTTCCCTCAGTCATTCTCCAACTGAAGCATTCACTCACAGCTAGGGTCTACCGTTGACGTTTGACTCAATTTATCAACACAGCGTTTATCAGCATTGCCTGATAAAATGTCTAGCTCGATATTCATGATTATGATGGCCTGTTGACCTGTGAGCCCGTTAGTTAGTTGTAGGAAGACGACAGGCTTACTTACGTGTAACGAGTGGAAATCGATTGGTGACATAATGTTGAAACCAGAGGTGCAACAAGGTTTTGAAAAGTGGGGGGGGCATAATTTATGAAATATACAGTACGAGAGTGTAAAAGACAAGTGATCTTATATAAAAGGCTGTAAAATACTAATGTTACAGTTTTCGGGAATAAGGTTCATTTGTAATTTCAACTTGAAACCCATAATGTACATAGTACCAAATCCCGAAAAGTTCTTATATTGCCACGTTTTATCCTTTCGATATCTCTTCGTCGGCCTATCTTCTGAATAATATAAAGAAAGTCTTCTTAGACACGTCTGAAATCTTCTAGACAATTTTAGACACGCAAATTCGATACCAAATAGTAATACAAAGCGAAATTACAAATTTTTCGCATATCCTTACTCACCCTGAGAAACTCAAAGTTGTTCCGATCGTTTCGGTTATGGTGGTTTTACATAGCTATTGTTTGTCAATAACTTCAATTTGCGTGAACGCAAACTACAGAATTTCAGGTTCTCTCTCAGACATTTCTCCACTTTAAGATAACTGAATTGATTTCAGTATCATGTGACTCGCGCGTTAACCAGAATTACCGCTTCTCATAGATTCCGGTTTCAGTTCATAGCGCAAGATTTTAAGACAGTTAACGCGAAACTTATCGAGACCGCTTGTTCGAGACAGAACAAGACTTTCACTTCAAGACAGTTTTTAAAAATTCGAGACACTACCGCGAGACCGAGACTGAGACAACAGGCTTCCGAGACCGAGACACTAAAAAACTATCTCGAGACGTCTCGAGACCGAGACACTGTCTCGAGACCATACAACTCTGCTTAGTTCTCACACCTATCATAAGACGACACCAGTTATTCCGTATTTATTTTTGTTTCGGGCAAAATATAAGAGCTTGCGGTTCCTTGCCTCTGACCCACCACAACCAAAACTTCCCTAACTGCTTTGCGCATTTATATCACAAAGGCACGCGCGACTATCGATTTCCGATTGAATCTTATTAAATCAGACCTATGATGTCAGAATGGATATCTCCAAGCGCTATTGAGGTCACAGTTGCAACGTTCTTGTGTAGACCTAGCGTGCGACACCCACAGAGAATCAGCTTTAGAATAATACAGAGATTTAATGATGGTTTATTTTGTGTTTGTAAGTACAGTTGTAAGTGCTGTACGTTTAGTGCCTACTGTATGTATATGTAGCCTACGTACACTTGCATTCAACTAAGTTTGAGATTTAAATAACAGCTGCCGTGGATTTCAAATCAAAACACACGCACTAGAGAAATGCGTAGAGAAACCGGAACCTATAGACAGACATGTTACTTACTTGCAGGAGTGGTGATGGGATATCTTGCCGGAAATGTGGTTCGCATTGCAACAAACCGATGTCTGGGCCAGATTCTACCCGTGAATCATGTTGGAGTAGGCCTATTGGCATCAATTTTTAATATCTTCAGTGGAAGCGTAGAACACAACATGGCCAAGTTTTATACGGACATGAACCTCGTGTTGGTGGCTGTAATGACGACCAAGGAATTTTTAAGAACGCGTGTTGTCTCCGCACATGAAACATGGGCGAAATCCATTCCTGGGGATGTAATCTTCTTCTCGTCCGAGGGTTCAGAAAATCTAACTCGTCCTGGGATGAAGGTCGTTGGACTTCAAGGCGTTGATGACGTGTATCCACCTCAGAAGAAATCTTTCATGATGCTCAAGTACATTCACGACCACTACCTTGGTAAATTCCGTTTCTTCATACGAGCCGACGACGATGTTTACATAAAAGGAGAGGAGCTACTTAGATACTTACATTCGGTCCGATCCACCGGCATACCTGTCATCGGCAGTCCCGGGTTAGGAAACAAGGAGGAAGTAGGAAAGCTGAATCTTGGAGACGATGATAATTACTGCATGGGTGGTCCTGGTGTGATTATGACTAGAGAGATCCTAGCCAAGACAGTCCCACACATCAGGGATTGTCTCAAAAATCTCTATACTAACCACGAAGATGTCGAGATCGGTCGCTGCATCACGAGATATGCAAACGTCGGATGCACTTGGGGGGATCTGGTATGTATACCTGGCTTGGATCCAGACAACAGCTGGCGAAAATTGATATTGTGTATGAGCCTCTCTACCCATTTTCCTCTCTTAACTTTCTCCACCTCTCTTCGGGATCTAGGGGTTACTCTTGACTAACAAGTCACCATCGCTCGGCATGTTAGCACTGTCTTGTAGCTACTTCCATCAGCTGTGACAATTGCGTGTATATCCCGCTCTCTTTCCTTGCGTGTATACAGTGGCGTAGCGAGGCAAAGCGCCGCCTGGGGCGAAGGTACAAAATGCCACCTCTGTCTATTTTTCCATCACTTCGTTCTTGCATCTATAGGCCTATATGCACAAGGAGATAGGCCTGTTTTGAGTGCTTTCATTTAGCTCTTATATACATTACGATTATTCTATTCAGTATTCAAATCATTGTAGGGCCTACAGTTAGCAACAGCATCAGCATGCACTGTCGACATTAAAGCTGTATGTCCTTTGACTAATTAAAGTACATTATCATTAGATATAAAGATATGAAAATAGAATAAGATTGCATTAATTAAGAACTTAACCGGTTATAAAACAAACTAATAAAGCAAGTCTCACAATAAAGTTACTAAACGTCTTGCAGGCTAGATCGAAAATTATAAAAAGTTCCCATAAAACTAAAATAAAACAATACAAATCATAGGGCCTATTCTTTCTCTTTACGTATTGAAAAGAAAGTCCTAGGCCTAAACAATAATTCCATCATATTGAGACCATAGTAAGTATGGTACTTAGAATAGATTAGTAACTGATAACTTTGACTAATTGGAGCGCTCATGAGTAGCAACCTTGAAGGGGCGCTATATAAATTTTCGTAATGAATGAATGAATGAATGAATGAATGAATGAATGAATGAATGAATGAATGAACTTATCATACGGATACGGTACGGTCTCATACTTTCATTATACCTGTCAACTGTTAGAATTTAAAAATGTACTTTTCTTGCTTTCTTGCTTTCCCTGCAGCAAAATTACTAATAACCTTGTCACAGTTAATTGTGCCTGTCAAAGAGCGTTCAACTTACAGAATTGCTAAATTGGAATGTAGTGATTCTCTAATTGTGGGTCTTAAGTAGGTTTTAATAAGTTTATTTTAATTAGTTTTAGTTTTGAAAGTCCAACATCTGTTTAGACAATAGCCCTTTCATCAACCCAGATTCTAATTAAGAAAGATTTTTTGATAAATCCAACTTCTATTAAAGTTAGATTTCGATTGTGAATCCAACTTTGCATTAATTTTTTCATCACTCAAAATAGGAAAAACGTCTTTCATTACTCAAACTTCTGTTTCAGAACACTTTATTTGCATCAATAGCCTACATGATGCATTTTTCAAGTTTTTTCATAAATCAAATTTATATTTAAGCAAAGATTGTCCTTAATTAATCCAACTTTTTACTTAGGAAAGAATGATTTTTCATCAATCTAAGAATTTGCGCATTATAATAATTGCAAAATGTATTTCATTTGACAGGTGCAAAAGTCATGGCAAGACAGACAGAGATGGCCTTGCCATTTTGCAGGGTATCTATTAACACTAGGTGCCATTCGATGGTCCTTCTGTATAGGCCTATCGTATTATGTTAGTCTTAAGTCTATTGGAAGCAAGAAAGCATATGGTGCCTGGTTTAGACAAGAGCAGCAAGAATCTTAAAGAGTGCAATTTATACAACAAGCATTTTATATTTATTTTTTGTCAAAAATGCCGCCTCTAGGACAAGTGCCGCCTGGGGCCATTTTGCGCAATATTGTTATTGCAAAATTTATTTTATTTGATTGGTGCAAAAGTCATGGTGATATAGACAGAGGCGGCATTGCCATTTTGCAGCGTGTCTATTGACATTAGGCGACATTCGATGGTCCTTCGGTATATCGTATATGTTAGTTTTAAGTCGAGAAATAGCAAAAAAAGCTTTAGTTTTAAGCAAGAGCAGCAGGAATCTTAAAGAGTGCAAGTTATAAAAAAATAATTTTTTATTTAATTTTTTTCCGAAAATGCCGCCCCTAGGACAAGTGCCGCATGGGGCGGTTTGTCCCCTCGCCCCCTCGCTACGCCACTGCGTGTATATCCTGCTTTCTTTCCTCAGCGCCTTCAGTCGCCTTGACTATTGCTACTTAACAACATGCTGGCCTATCGCAGCGTCGCATGGAACGCTTAGAGTGGATTTTGCGCACGACTGCACAGTTGATTGGTGGCATCCCTTAGAGGGTAATGCATCTGGCTACATGAGGCATGTTCTACACTGGCTTCCTCTACACATGCGCTTCTTAAGCTATTTAGGGTTTCAGCCTTTGTTTGTTGTGAGTAATGTAAGACGTTGCATATTCGATCACGTATTTTAGTTACGTACATGCCGAACGAAGATATACTTATAGATATTCGTAGTCAGTTTACGTATGTTATCAATCAAGATTTGCCCATACGTCTTAGACAACTGTAACAACTTTGTTGTGGTTTTTCAGCCCAAACTTTTCTATCATAACTTCAAAGAACCAAAAGGATCCTTCACGCATTCCTTGTGGTCTGCGGGAATTCAAGAGGCTTTGACGCTACATCCTGTAAAGCAGTCGACGTACATGTACCGATTACATCAGCACCTGCTCACTCTGAAGGCATCCAATCATCAGAGACGACTCAGAGGACTCCAGCGGGAGATCGATACCATGGACAATCTGCTCAAACCCAGGGACAGAGAAATTCCGGTGACGCTGAATCGGTTAACTCAAAGAGCAGATGATGAAATTCTCGAATGGGATTCTGTACGTGAGCAACTGTATTCTACTCGCAGTGCAATCCTTCGAAGGAAGTTGCCATCCTATACCAGAAGTGTAATGTCTGATATAAAGGAGAAGGTAAACCATATTGTTTTCTATTCAGACTTAACCATATAGCCAGAAGTCTTCAGTTTCATATGCGTATTATTCTTCCACTTGATAATGCTCAACAAGTCAACATGCATTTTCAATACATCAGTTCTGGAGGCCTATACCACCTGCGTCAGCTCCGCACTGTCCACCGTTGCCTCTCCTTTCATGTCGCCACTACTGTAATTCATGCCATTGTCTGCACCAGGAATGATTTTGGGAATGTCATCAACTGGGCTTCTCTATTTATAGTTTCATAGCTTCAGTCTGTTCTCTTTACTGCTGGGTTTTGAGGTGTTACCAGATGTGCCCATATATAGCTTCCTTAATGTAGGATACTTATCATACTGTACGCTGGCTCCTTATCCAACAGAGCATTCAGTTTAAGATCCTCACTGCACACAAGTTTGCGCAACTGTTGGTTCTGTTTCATTATACTTAGGGACTTTGCATCACAGTCTTCTCGGTCCCGGGTCGTGATCTTCAGCTCGTCTGCTATTTTATTGGTTTGGTTCTTTCCTCCATAACCGTTTTTTCTATGTGGTCTGCGCGTCTACCAAGACTTCGTTGGTTCCTGTCTAGTTTAGCCTGCATATCGTGAATTGCGACAAAAAATTTCGGCTAATCATAAATAAATACATACATACATACACACGCATACATACATACATAAACATATACACACATACACACATACATACATACATGCACACACATACATACATAAATACATACATACATCGTAATGACTGAATAAGATTGGAGCATACACTGTCTGTCCTCTCACTGTGTTTAAACGAATTCGTTGCAGAGTGGATGATTGTACTTCCAGATCAATATCAATGAAGAAGAGAAGATCGTCTTCATGGAAACGTCTGCTGGGTTTCGGAAAATTTCGGCTAATCATAAATAAATACATACATACATACACACGCATACATACATACATAAACATATACACACATACACACATACATACATGCACACACATACATACATAAATACATACATACATAAACATAACACATATACACACACATACACACATACATACATACATGTTATTATCACTTTCTTTTTCTGTTTGTAAAGCCTGTTAACTTGTTCACATTGGCAGACATGGAAAATGATGAATCCTACGGCACTTAATGAAGGAAGAAAACTTAGACGTCGCAATGTCAAATTCCTCTACTCAAGAGTGAATCTAATGCACGGACACGACTACATTTTGGAACTTCTCACTTGGCGTTTGCATTTGGCCCCACAAAACAGAACAGCAAAAGATGCCAGGTACAAAACTGCCTTCGCCCATCGCTCGTTCCTTGACGTCGAATTCTGGGAAGACTTCAGAGTCAACAAGGGATATTTTGCAAACAAACAGAAGAACATTCCAATAAATTGGCCCTATATTCCTGTTGTTAAAAGATCCTTAGCCGGCGATCGACAGACAGAGTCAAGACGCAGATTACTGGAGGGTAGCAACGAACTGGAAATTCATACAGACAACGAATTCGAATCTCTTAGTGTTTTTCAGTCACGAGTGAACTTAATTCTGTCACTGGTTGGGAGATACTCGAGTTTTCTTACATTTATGCAAAACTACGAAGACGTGTGCCTAAAGAGAAACGAAAACGTTTCTATGACAATTATGCTCTTCCGAAATGATCCGAATGACACGAGTACTGACGTCATAACTTCCGTCAATCGTATGAAGCAGATGTACAACGATTCGTCGCTCAATGTTGTCCTCATGAGCGGAAACTTTTCACGAGGTTTAGCACTACAAAATGCCAGCAGACGTTTCCATGAAGACGATCTTCTCTTCTTCATTGATATTGATCTGGAAGTACAATCATCCACTCTGCAACGAATTCGTTTAAACACAGTGAGAGGACAGACAGTGTATGCTCCAATCTTATTCAGTCATTACGATCCACAATATTTGCCTCCCAATATCTCCGATCAGTACCCAAAACACACTGGAGACAAATTCGACTTGGATAGAGGATACTGGCGCCAGTATGGCTATGGAATAATATCCACATATAAAAGTGATTTGGATCGTGCGGGTGGTTTCAAAAAGGACATCAAGGGGTGGGGTTTAGAGGACGTAGACCTCTTAGAGAAGTTTATCTCTGCAAATCTCAGCATCTTCCGTTCTGTTGACGTAGGATTGTTGCATCGATTCCATCCGATTACCTGTGATTGCATATTGGTTAAGAAGCAGTACAACATGTGTGTGGAAACAAAACTAACGACTCTTGCTTCTATCAAAAGGATGGCAGAGATAGTGTATCACACGCCAGAAATCTACAACCGCGGAGAACTCGTACGAACTGCTATTAAGGCATAGCTGCAGTATGTATATAGTAATAAGCAGGCTTTATTGAGAGTGTATAGGCCTACAGTCTAAGCAGTGGTGTAGCTAGGGGGCGAGAGGGGCGAACCGCCCCAGGCGGCATTTGTCCTAGGGGCGGCATTTTCGGTAAATAAATAAATAAACATTTACAGTTGTATAATTTGCATTTTTAAATATTCTTGTTGCTCATGTTTAAATTTGAAACCAAATAATCATCGCATTTATATCTTCAGCCAAACCATTTCACAATGTTTAAAAACAAAAGGTAAAAACTAATCAGCTTTGACAAGGTTATTAGTAATGTTGCGGAAAGCGACCTATGGCGATCCTTTTTGCCTGCGTAAGCGGCGCCTTTGCGCCCATTTAGGCGGCTTCTTTAAGACCCTCCTACGCCTGTAAATTATACGTAAGTGACTTCTTGAGGTCTTGTTCGCCTACACACTCGAGTACCAGAAGAAAGAATAGAGCCACTTCCCTTGCAACCGGTAAGAAACCGGCGAATCTGACTGACCGTGTTTTAAAAAGAAGGATTTTCGCCACAGTAATTTTGCTGCAGTGAAAGCAAGAAAAGTACATTTTTGAACTGTTGACAGATATTTTAGTTTAGTTGGTATGAAAGTATGAAACCCTATCGTATCCGTAATCCGTACGATAAGTTACCAGTTAGACTTTTTTATATAATAATATTGTATTTGGACTTCTATAATTTTCGATCTAGCCTGCAAGACGTTTAGTAACTTTATTATGAGGCTTGCTTTACTTGTTTGCCTTATAAATGTTTTATTTCTTAATTAAAACTATCTTAATCGATTGTTTTATTTTTATATCTAATGAAAACGCATTTTAATTAGTCATACAGTTTTAATTATGACAGTACATTGTTCTAACTGTAGTTACTGTACAATGAATTGAATACTGAATAGAACAGTCATAATGTGTATAATGAAAAGACTCAAAACAGGCGTCCTATGCCTGTCTCTCCCTTGTGCATATCCCTGGATATGAACAAGAGTAAAGTGATGAAAAATACACAGAAGCGGCATTTTGTACCTTCGCCCCAGGCGGCGCTTTGCCTCGCTACGCCGCTGAGTCTAAGTAAAGTTTACTATTGTACCGTTCGATGAAACCGTTATTGGGTTACTCGTAAGGAACTATCTTGACTAAAACATTTGTAGCAATAGGTTATATGTTATTCTTTCATTCAGCTCCAGTTAGTCAATATTAATAATATGTTAGTCCATAGGGCGTGGGCCTTGCCTATCATGAACTCATAATCGTCGTGAACTCCAAATTTCGTAAGTAGGCCCATTAATCTGAAGCTTGATTTCAAACGACGGTCAGCTTATATATTAAGACCTTATTATGGTCAACTTGCTTTGGTTATTTCTTTGGAGAAGGACTGCAAAAGTAGTGAATTGAATGCTAAATCAATCCTGGGGAAATCGGTAAACTGTGCCGACCGTCAGCCTTGGATCAACTTTCAATTGTTGGCCCGAAGGATGACTCAATTCCTCTCCTTTCTGCTTGCTCTGTTTCGACTTGGCATATATCCCTTCCATTCGTCTATGTTGTAGGCTTATAGGCTTAATCTGATGGATAGCCAACCCCTGTCGAATAACTGATTTTTTTTATTTAACTCAAATTGCTGTTTTGTTCATATAACCATCTAACTCATTGTAATGTGACTGTTTCAAGCGGTGTCCAAAAATAATGAATAGTCACTGTCGCCCATTTGCTAGAACGTTCGACCATGACACGCAGACAGCGTCACATAGGATAAGAAGCCACGTGACAATGTCTATATCAAAATTATTTCTGGACGGTGAAATTACATTCAATTAAAAAAAATTACGGCTGGACTAGATATCAATTTAGGTTGTAGCCTAATTACTGAATCTTTGTAATCTAGACTATGGTAGACATAGGCCTAGTTATTTGATGGGCCTGACTGCCAATGCACGTTCATGGCTTCCGGTTTCGTACGCCGGCTAATGTTGCAACGCTCCACTCCTTCATCGCGAATCATACGTGGAGTTTCATCACTGAGGAGATATCTATTGAGCAAGCGTTTGAAGACATCTTCGCTTTCATCGACGGCGCACTGAACCGCTTTGTCCATCTCAGAAAGATGTCGATCAGGAGAAAAGATCCGTCGTACATGACACCTTACTTGAAGTACTTACTGCGCCGTAGAAACACGCTTCTCCGTCGTTGTTGCAGATTCCCTCGCCGACAGGATCAATAACTGTATCGTCAAAACCAACGCGGCGTCGTTCGAGCGTCTAGACCGAGGCTCTTGAAAACTCTGAGCTGAGGTTCGGCGACTTCGGGGCGATGACGCTGTTGCTCCTGCGGCGATTGGAGGCGTAACGTGTGAAGCACTCAACCGACTTTATCAAGTTGTTTCGACAGATTTAAGTTGTACCGAAGCTTACTGCAAACCTTGAAAACCCTGTTAATATTGATGAATATCATGTGTTCAGAGGACTTGAATCTGTCCGGGGGTCCGCTATTGGCCCTGATGGTATTCCCTCTTGGCTTTTGTCCTCTATGGCTCACCTTCTCTCTGCCCCGGTTACGTATCTTTTCAATTGCTCTCTGACTTATTCTTACACGCCGCCTCAATGGCGCTCTAGTTGTATCACGCCTGTTTCTAAAACTGCGCATCCTATAAATGAGGCTGATTTCAGGTCCATTTCTATTAATCCTGTACTATGCCGCATGCTGGAGAAAATAGTTGTGAGGAATTACTTCTATCCTATATTCACTGATCCTGAGACTAACTCTACTCTTAGCGACCAATACGCATTTCGACCCACTGGCTCCACCACTTCTGCCCTCGTTGCTTTGACTCATGGAATTCTAGATATGTTACAAGAAGAGCCCTATGTACGTCTTATCTCGCTGGATTTCTCCCGTGCCTTTGATACGGTTAGGCACTCTTACCTATCTGAGCAACTTGCTCTTTTGCCATTACCTGATTTTCTGTATAATTGGATCTTATCACTCTTGCAAAACCGTCAGCATTGTATTAAATTCCATGGCCAAGTATCTGCCTTAGGTAAAATAAATGCTAGTATCATACAGGAATCTGGGCTTGGACCGCCTAACTTTGTGGTGACTATTTCTGGCCTGAAACCTGTGCATTGCAGTAATAGATTGCTTAAATACGCAGACGACAGCTACGTTCTGGTTCCCGCTTCCGCTCTATGTACTACAGGCTCTGAACTTGAAAATGTAGCTAGATGGGCACTTACTTGCAATCTCAAGCTCAATGGTAATAAGTCCAAAGAGTTGATATTTAGGCGCCCGCGACCTAAGTTACCAAATCTCCCACCCCGTAGACCAGGTGTGGAAAGAGTGGTATCATCCGTTATATTAGGGGTAACCATTACTGATAGACTAAGTTTTGACCCATATATTGACCGGATCTGTATAAAGGCCAGCCAATCACTCTATGCATTACGCATCCTTGATGCTCATGGTCTGTCGGGGACGCGCTTATATGATGTATTTCGAGCCACTTCGCTTTCCCGCCTCCTCTATGCTTCCCCTGCATGGCCAGACTCTGCCAATGCTGGCCAAAGAATGCGTCTTAACGCAATTGTAAGAAACTTAAGTTTCTGCCTTTTGACCAGATGACTTTTGACAACCTCTGTGGTCGTGCAGATTCCTCTCTTTTCTCTTCTGTGCTACACAATCCTTGCCATGTTCTAAGTTGTCTTCTGCCACCTTTAGAGACTGTTACCTATTCACTCCGTCCTCAAACGCACAATCGAGAGATCCCGCGCGCCGACGCACTAACTCGATGTGGTTTTATCACCCGAATGCTATACAATTCCTTAAGTAGAAACAGGTGGCGCCAGTATGCACATAGATCTAAGAAAAAAATGTATATTGGCCATGCGTTGTTTATTTATGTTGTTCCAATCGATGGCGGGCGTAAGAATTCAAATGTAATTCCATTATGGATAACTACATAAATTTGAACACTAGAAAATGGAGAGAGGAGAGGGCAACCTATGTCTCATTTTTACGTCCAATCACAGCGGACTTTCCATTTGCCGCTGCGCGAATAAGAACATTATAAATATTGCATGCAGGTTAAAACCTTCTGATCTAATAGGTTGCCGCCTTCTTTTCCATTGAATTTTGGCACGCAGCAATACGTAGGCATTTTATAATTTAGCTAACTTTTAGAGTACTTTTGTGCGAAGAAACATACATCACACAAAATTTTACCTCGGGTAGCTTACCCACATTTGATACTGGCGCCATCTATTTCACAGAGTCCTCTATTGAATCTATTCCTATTGTGAGTGTAACTAGGCCTAGTATTGTTTGATTTCTATTTACTCTAGTTACTCATGGGATGTATGTTGTGTAATTGCCAGTTATGATTATTTTATGAGTGTACATTAGTTTACTCTAATTACTTTGAGGATGTATAATTGCTGTGTAATTGTTTGATGTGTTTATTTTGAGAGTTTACATTGCTTTGAACGTTCATAAATTATTATGATGTGCCCGCAGCGCGTTTGCTAGCGGTTCAATAAAGTACACACTTACTTAGGTCTGCCAAAACTAGGTCTAGAGTTAGACTGACTGATATAAGTTTATTTAACGACGCATCTATGACAAGTAAAGATGATATGCGTTCTAGAGTTAGACAGCGAACTCTGTTTTTAGCGGTTAGCCACGCACACGCTTGAGGCTTAGGCCTATAGGCTACACGTGTGGGCTTTAGTTTTCTGACAGCTGGCTAAATTGGTAGTAGAAATTTGTTCAGGTGATGTTTACATAATTTTTACAGTCGTTGAATATCTTTAAATCGACCGAGAACTATCGTATCTCGTGATCATAGAAGCGAAAGAAATTTAGGGACCTAGCAAAATATCTGCTGCAAATCAACTCTAAGCTACCTTCCAACAAATGCTTTAGTTTGAGTCATTTCCTCTGTGGAGTACAATGAGAACCCAGATTCTCGCATGGGACTTATTTTTGGAGCAAACTAGGTCCAATTAAAAGGCTATGCATGGCTTTGTTTAGGAAGTTGGTAATAACGCCTTTACGAATAGTGTATAGTACATATTGTACATACGTGTTTTACTGGTGGAATGTTTTGCAACTTCCGGTATTGCGCTTTGCTACGTTTTGTCTTGTTTTGCTAGCAAAAAGTTCTCAAAATGCCGCCTAAACCAAAAAAGACAGAGCCCAGTAAAAAGACAGAGATCAAAAAGAAGGAAAAGATTGTTGAGGTAATAATTTTGAATTTTATTTGTTTAGTTTAACGGTTTTTTAACATATGTTAAGAGTGCTCATGCGTTGTTGTCTTACGATTGTGGTTAAGTAACTGAACCCCCTAGAGAAGGATACAGAAGAAAGTCGATATTCAATAGGTTTGTGTACCGTCCCAGGCAACCATCAGTTTCAGTATCATATTTTTGTTAGCGACTAATACGCATAAACCTTTTGCAATATAGGCAACACTGAGCCTCGTTAAACTTAAAACTTCTTTTGGCGTGTTGGGGTGGGGAGCGCATCAGAGTAATTTCTCTTGAAGGGGCACTATATAAGTGTCCGAATGAACGAATATATGCGCGCAAACACTACAAATTGAATAACAGTCACGAATAGTAGCTGCTAATTGTCGACATTTTTGTACAGTTATGTTACTGATTACTTACATATTTTTTTAGATATTTCCATTGTGCAATACCCTGTCTCACAATCCAGTGTCACCATTGTTTCCCATAAAGTGGTGGTCAAAGATAACAAATTTATTTTCTGCTGTTCTGTGACACTGCTGTGCTTCCAGCCTATGTCATATTCAATTAAGAGCTAGTCATATTGTAAGTGATTCTATACATGGTAATGCCATAACTGAAATATTTTATGCCAGAATTGAGCATATTTGTTTGTAGTTTTTTAAATTACAAATTCTGACTTCATGAAGCAAAATGGTGCAACATGATGATGTAATTTAATAATTTTCAAAATTACCTATGATGGCACTATGGCATCATGTTTTGCACCATGCATTGATGTAGAACATCGTACCTACATGTACAAAACTACCTCCAAATTTGCTTCCTCCATTGTCCACTAAAAGTTCAATTACTGCAATTCTCTTCTCCTCGATCTCAAATCCACCCAACTTAGGCATCTGCAACTGTTCCATAAACTCAATAGACTGAGTAATTGTGACAATGCCTAACCATCATCCTATCACTTTCATCATGCTTATCATTACATTGGCTAAAATTTGAAGTGCTTCAAAGTCCTATCACCAACCTACAACTCCCTATATTACTCCCAGTGTAACTTATCTTCGCTAACTCTTCATCATCCAGCCAATCCGCTCTACCATTCTCCTTTCTCAGTATTTCTCGTTTCCTTGCTGGTTTTCCATCTCACTGTTTCTTCACTCTTCCTTAATTCTCTCTCCATTCCCTTGCTTGGTAGTTTCTTCTTCACAATATTCCATTCTGTCATTCCTCTCCACATTATCTCTCCCTCAACTACTTGTCCAGTTAGATACCCACTGCCCTCCCTCCACTGTCTCTCACATTTTGTGAACAAAGTCTGTATGTGTTGATGAGATACAAAATGACTTGTTTCTGTTGATTGCATGATCATCAAACAGAACCAAATGCAATTAAAAGATTATTGTTTTTACATATTCCAGGATAAAACATTTGGTCTGAAAAATAAGAAAGGAGCAAAACAGCAGAGGTTTATTCAGACAGTCCAGCAGCAAGTCACTGTGCAAGGAAAAACTGCTAAGCAGGTGAGTTAAATTCAAATATATGGTTACCCAGTTTTTGCATGATTAGGCTCATACTAAGTTAGGTACCCACTGCCCAGTGTGTACCTTGTTTGGACGTAAGGAAAAAAGCTGAATGTAATCCTATAACACATCATGTCAACACACTAGCTCGGACGTCACACAGGCCAAGCCCAGGACTGAGGAGCGTGGAGAACGATTGGTCAGATGTGCAAAATGGGCATCTGCAGGCTTTCAGCCCTTGGATTAAAATTTGATAAAATGAGTCCAAATCTCTTGATAGAATGTTCTTTTCAGAACAACCTTGCATTTTGTTCAACCATATATATGATTCTCTAACCAAGAACTGACTGTCAGTTTGCATTTTACACGAAAGCCAACGTAATTATGTGTATGCAATGGTAATAGGGTTGGTAATGGTATTGCTATAATGATATAATACCCCTTCAAGGTATCTACTCAGAGTCGCAAATAGATATATAACACATTGAAATTATGATGGATCAAGATGGTCTTCTAGCTTTTGTGGAAGAAATGTCATAGATATAATGAAATGTCATGTCACAGGTTCTTAGGCATTTTGTTCCAGGATAATGGGTGACCACAGTAAGACTTCTGTGCTGGACAGTGAAAGTCTATTCCATCAGAACAACCAAGTCACAATCAGCCCTGAGCATGTAAAGTAGTGTCATAAATGTTGTGTTATCTGCAGGTTTTTACAATGGTGCTTTCAGCACTGTTCTTAACATGGTAGATTGTAAAATTTTTCTGTTGTTGAAGCTGGAAAAAGAAAAGTTAGACAAACTTACAAAGAAGGAGGATAAGAAGAAGGTTGCTGAAGAGTTGAACTCTTTGTTCAAGCCAGTTGAACAGAAAGTTGGCAAAGGTAACAAAGTAATCTTAAACATTTCACTGCTGTTGCCCCCATCTGTTCTTAAGCAACATTGTTTCTTATTAGCAATAGAATGCTGTCTGTATCTTATTCTATGAATGAAAGCAGCTGTTCCAGGATAATGGACTGGACTTCTTTCTTGCTTATTAGGCTGACCTATACCTTAAGGTAATGTATTGTTGATGTCAATGGCCGTGACATCTATAAGATGTCGTTAAACACTGGAAACATAACATTAGATGCGATATTATATATATATATATATATATATATATATGGATATGCTGCAATTACGGATAAAGTTATATGTAAAAGTAATCCCATTCCAGCTGTTGCTGATTAGTTTGAGGCTGCAAGCATTCGATTTACAATGTGGGGTATGTTGGTTCAAGCTCCCTTGAGGTGTTTACTGTGAAATTTTTGCACCAAATGGCCCGATATTGTTGATATGCGTAAAGTCATTTGTAAGTGTAATTGATATATATTGAGAAGTATAATATTACTATTTCAAGTACTTAGCCTTTTTATGACAAAATTGCTAGAGTAGATATAGGTCAAAGGACTTATGAAATATGCACTTGTTGTAATGCTTTATTTAATGATGGTTTATATAATTAAAATCAGAAACTTCCGGGTAAAAGAATAGATGTTAATGACAGTACAACAGGTAAATCAGCAGAATTTGTTGCAATTTCTTTTAGATTTTTATCTGTCATCTAACGGAAGGGTTACCATATATACTCGACTATAAGTCAAGAAATTTAAGACTATTTCAGGACGGGGAAATAGGTCTTTCGACTTATACTTGGGAGATTTTTGGACTGATTATTCAACAGCAGATATCAAACTATATATCTTAATTTATGACGGCCGTATGCATTAATGTTGATCTGCCCAAGGTAAATAATGTATTTCGCAGCGAAATCCACAGTAAAACAGCTGATATCAGGGCATACCTCTCGATTTATGATTTGCCCATAGTAAAATATATATTTCGCGGAGAAATCCGCCAAAAGACAGCAGATATCAAGCTATACCTCTCAATTTATCACTCGTTTTTGATTTTATGGGATCAATTTATATTCAAGCCGTCAGTTTTGGATGTTAGTGTTGTCCAAAAATTGCACTTCGACTTCTGCTTGAATCGACTTATAGTCGAGTATATACGGTAGATTTAAAAATACTGGCAGTTAAATTTTGTCATTCGATGAGAGCGTTGGCTTTGTGGTGGCATGTAAATATTTGAAGTGGCTACTATGCCATGTATTTTGCTTTTTGTCAGAGTTTTTAGCTCAAGTTATGGTGCATTGGAGTGAGACATATTTAATCTGTGCTGTAGCAGAGTCTATTTGGTTGTTGATTGACCAGAACCTTGCTTCTGTATACGGTTGAACCTGGCTATAAAACAATGAATCACTATTGTAGAATCAAATTTTTAATAAAAGATTTCTATATGAGCTTTACCAAGATCTTACAAGTTGATCTTCTGAGTTCTTCATTTGTGGTCAAGCAATGCTCATGATGGTGAGAACATTCGAATATATGGTAAATCCTACAAAACAGTGGCCTTTTGTTTGGCAATTGATCTGAAGTCTGGCATTTAACGTGAATGTACATTGTACAATTTAAGACTAAATCGTATCTCCATATGGTTGAAGAGAAACTAGTGTTTGGTTATTTGCTTTAAATTTCTTGATTTTTCTATTTCATAAGGTGTAGAAATGACTGCATTTAATTAATTTTGCTGGTCTTACTGAGCCACTTGCAACCATTCTAGACCTTATACGAACTTTTAATTTTCTTCTTTGAATTATCTTTAGGTACTGACCCGAAATCTGTGCTTTGCGCATTTTTCAAGGCTGGGCAATGCACAAAGGGAGACAAGTGCAAGTTTTCTCATGATTTGAGCGTCGGACGCAAAGCAGAGAAACGTAGCATGTACGATGATCGCCGAAATGAAGACGGTAAGAAGCAGCATAGTGTAACACAATTGTATACTTATGTATTGTATCCATGATATCATTTGTTTGTATTATGTATGTATATGTATATAATGTTATAAATTTGATTTGGATTGCAAATATATATTGAGAAACAGATCAGACGTTATCCACTAGATGCTTATTAGATGAAAGCTTTATTGTCCCTAGGACTGCTTTAAGCTTCATAGCGTCTTACCTCTGCAATTATTTTCATTAAGTGTTCATTGGTACTGCTTGGTTTCGTCCTTTTCGCTGTGCTGCAGTGAGTATTTCATTGTCCCTTTTTATTTTTTCAAACTTCAATTCTTCATCGGTTCTTTTCCATTTCTTGTTGCTGCTCACAACAATGGAACCATTTCTTCCATATGCCTCGGAACTCACTATTTCAGGATGACTTTTATACAACTGGACGTCTAACTAACTGTTGCTGAGCTTCCATGTGACTCGTCATGTGTTGTGAATTTTCATGATAATGATGTTCTAATATATATCTGTATACTTCAAATAAAGACCAATATATACTGAATATTGTAGATACTATGGAAAACTGGGATGAGGCCAAACTACTAGATGTCGTTACGCAGAAACACAGTGAAAGTGATAAAGCAAAGCCAAAGACGGACATCGTTAGTATTTAATGAACAGTCATGAAACCCCTTGTCTGAGTAAACATGTGTACCTTCTAACTAATTATCTATACAGACTAATGGTGTATATATATATATATGTGAGTGTGTATATATATATATATATATATGTGTGTGTGTATATATATACTATTTATTATTACATATATATGTATACATATTATATATTATATAATGTGTAATTATATATATGTTAATTTTTAGGATCCATTTCTAGGACAATTTTTCTAAGTCGTAATTTCTCCTTGTATTTAAATTTAAAGCTCTATTCAGTTCTCATTATTATAACTCCTTCACATAGCATCATGTATTTGATGGATGTTCGTTAATTCACGCTTTAGGTTGTAAAGCGATAACTTTTGCTTGTTCTTTTAGATATGATCAAAATAAATTAAAACCTTATTTGCTTCATTTATTTCTTACTCTTTGCTGGATTTTTCTTTGATACATTTTCATTTATGATGTGTTCTGTTGTAGATCTGTAAATACTTTTTGGAAGCTCTTGAATCCAGCAAATATGGATGGTTCTGGAGTTGTCCCAATGGTGACGCATGCATCTATCGCCACGCTTTACCTCCTGGTATTTTGCATTTTATCAATGTCGCTTTTGTTTCAGAATACTCAATACTGTTTACAAAGCACCAAACAATTTAGTGCTTTTCTTCACTTTTCATTAATTACCTCCAGCAGAGAACTATTATTAACCCTTAAACGACCAGCGTTATTGATTATGCCTTACACTTTAGTACACGCTGGTCGTTACAAAGTTAAGCATCAATTGTATAAGTGTTTCGTCAAACGATGCGATCTTTAGTAATTTTGACAATGCCTGGTGACATCTGGTGTGGAAATGAGCATTAAATCGATTTTTAACAAACATTGATTGCCTGTAATGCTGCCTACAAATGTTGTAAGAAAACCAGAATTTAGTCACGTTCAATATCTTTGTGCATTTCACTTTTACAAGTGCAAAGGTGTGCGTTACATAAATGGAAGAAAGGTTTATCAACTTAGCTGCGCTATGCAGCTGACCAGTATAAAATACAATCTGTGTTTGATTTGATGGCAGGCTTAGATAATCGTCACGGTGGCCTATCGGAAATGCGCATGCTCGCTGAGCATGCGGTTGCGGGTTCGACTCCGTGTAACGACCCTGGGCAAGTTGTTTGCGTACACAGCCCTCTGTCACCAGGCAGTATAAATTTGCTACCGGCACAAGCTGGGAAGTAAACGACAAGTGTTGTGATATCACTGGCCCCGTGTCTAGTACCATGAGATTCATCCATTGCCGGCTAAGGGGCCTATTCCATATGGAATATGGACTTACTTTACTTTACTACTTGTAGATAATCATAAGTCATGCATGCATATCATAGTAAAGTGTTTTGTGTGTGTATATTTCTCCATGTTATGTTTGCGATTGGTACATTGTTTACTTTCCATTGCATTGTCAAAGATTTGTACTGTTTACATGGAATCCTGATCTGCATGGATTGTTACTTTTATCTAGATCTCTTAGTAAACGCTTTCCCTCTGGCATTTGCAATTGGTATTTTTCATTGGTCACTTTAGTAAGGATTGTTTGAAAAGTTATGTTCTTATGCCACTCACTGTTAGTGAGTTGATCATACGGCAAGGGAGAGGATTGGAGGAGGCCAATTTACTATGATATGCATTGAGGATTGGCCTCCTCCAATCATATACTGAAACAGATAAAAGTCGCTAACACTTTATACCCATGGCTGCTCTGTGGAGTTGCTTCTGGGACTACTCTTCTCTTGTGGCAGCGGCTGCTTTAGTAATAATTATTTAAACTGAAATTAACAGCATGGTAATTGCTGGTTTATAGAGTGACTGAGCTAATGTTATGGTTTCTTCTGTTAATTTGAATCTTTGCCGTAAACAAGAGAATTTTCTATCATTGCAGGGTTTGTATTAAAGAAAGACCAGAAAAAGGATGACAAATTAGAAGAGATTTCTCTGGAAGATCTTATTGAACGAGAGGCAAGTGGAAGACTGTTAACTAGCATACGTTGTAAGCAGTGATGTTCTTAAGCTGTAATGTAACCAACCACTTAGGATACCCATCTTTATGAGTATCTATGAAGTGCTATAAGGACATGGCTGAGTATACAATTGAAAATTGAATATTTTTCATCTGATAAAACATTGTGGAACATTGAAAATGCAGTTCACACATGGTTTTTCCTGCATTGCTTCTGGAGCAGCAGTTGTAGTTAACATTTTCAAATAATAGTTGAAATTTTTTTATATGACTTGCATTATTAAAGGGCTGCTGATGTTCTTACTTACTTTGAGTTAAGTAAGTGATTAGTTGAATTAACAGACAATGTTATTATTTTTTAATAATTATTTTATGGTATTATTTTGTCTTAACAGCCGTGAAGTGTTTCATATGTGAGCAGCGTATTTCTTATTTGAAGTGGTAGCTGAAGAGATCTTTGAGTGTTCACCATTGTCTTATTGCCTGATATTAGTTTACACATATGTGCATTGTTTATATTATTTATATTATTTATATTGTTTATATTGTTTATATTATTTATATTGTTTATATTATTTATATTGTTTATATTATTTATGTTATTTATATTGTTTATATTGTTTATATTATTTATATTGTTTATATTGTTTATATTGTTTATATTATTTATGTTATTTATATTGTTTATATTGTTTATATTATTTATATTGTTTATATTATTTATATTGTTTATATTATTTATGTTATTTATATTGTTTATATTGTTTATATTGTTTATATTGTTTATATTATTTATATTGTTTATATTATTTATATTGTTTATATTATTTATGTTATTTATATTGTTTATATTATTTATATTGTTTATATTGTTTATATTGTTTATATTATTTATGTTATTTATATTATTTATATTGTTTATATTGTTTATATTATTTATTTTGTTTATATTATTTATTTTGTTTATATTATTTATATTGTTTATATTATTTATATTGTGTATATTGTTTATATTTTTTGTTTTGTTTTAGAGAGCAGCTTTAAGTTCAAAAGATTTGACAAAAGTGACACTGGAGAGCTTTCTGAAATGGAAAGAACGCAAGGTTAGTGTGGACAAGCTATTTGGTCTCGCAAAATACTTGGTTTATCTGTTTGTGTAGAGCGAGTAATAATTATATTGTTTATACCAGATGTAGACTTACACCCATGTAGCTAGTTAAGTTGATCAACAGTGCATATTTGCTGTGCTTGTGTTTGACGTGAAATTATTCACTGAAAGGGTAATATTCTTAATACTGAAGTCTTAGTCATGTTTTTATTTACCTATTTTAATTTTTTTAATCTAGTAAATGAAAATGGAGCTAAGAACATTTGTGTGCACATGCTCTCAGGATTTAAATGATGTGCCACTGATGCAGAAAAGCTAAGTCTTTTATAACTTAAGCTCTCATAGCCCCTGAACTTGTGCTCATGAGCCAGTGAGTCGTTTAATTCATTTCCAACATGCACATAAACAAATGCTTGGTGTTAGGTAATATATTTAAACTTTGATTCTACAAGTAATATGGTGCTACTCGAGTCATCTATAGAATTTCGTAAATGAGTTCTTGATTGTTGCAGAGGAAAGAGAAGACTGACCTTGCTTTGGCAGATGCTGAAAAGAAAAAGACAAATTATGCGGCTGGAAAGATGTTTGGGGTAAAAACGTTTATCGAAGCTAAAATTCATTGTGATAAATCCAAGTAATTAGTGGTCAAAGGTGAATTTCTTGAGACAGCTATTGCTTTGTTGTCTGTCTTGAGATAGTTTCTTCTGAAGTGGATGGAATTCATACTACGAAACAAACTATGGGTTGCAATAAGGTACGTGGGTATTTGATCAGTTTGGAAATGGTTGTGTGGTTTGGTTAGGATAGGGTTCCTTATAAATCAAGTGGGCCATTCTTTCATGAATTTTAATGAGCAAAGAATTAGTTAGAGGATTTGATACATTTGTGAAACTGGAATATTGATCTGAGTTTATCTCTAGGGAGGCTTGTTGCTATGTTTTTTGTAGATCAGTGGTCGTGAGATGTTTGAATTCAATCCAGATTTGGTTCAAGGTGACGATGATGATGCGGATGATGGGATGGTTTACGAAAGAGATGATGATGAGGAGGAGGTAAGGAATTGGTATAGCATTGCCAGATTCAGAAGTTGACAATGGTTGGCCAATTTTACTCGTGTTTGAGACGTTGTGTGTTGAACAGATTTTTTACAATCTTTGTCATAATTGTCAAGAATTTTTCAGACCAATGACTGTTTTCATACCACGAGCATTCTGAAGACTGTTTATGTTCCTCAGGACTTTTGAATTCAGTTGCAAGTCTATTAATTACCCTTCAAGAACTATTTGGCTGTTGTCAATTGGTCTAATTGGTTTCTAGATTCTTTGTTTCTGCTTCAGTTCATTGACCGTATTAAACAGACACTCAGCTAAGAATGGTTCTCAGGCAGATAAAGTTATAGGAATTCATAGACTGGTTTTAGAAGAAGAGCTTACCTTAATCAATACTGAGGCAACCATGGGTATGAAATCTTAGTAACTTCATTTTCTTAGCCGTGGCATTATAAGGGCGTGCACGCTCTTCGTTACCCTCACTTCCCACCAACAGTGTATGGTCAATGTACTCATGCTAAGTTGGCTTGGGAGTGTTTGGTGGAGCATAAATCTGAAATATAAACCCACAACCTCTCAATTGACAGTCTAGCATGCTAACGACTACATCACAGAGTACCCCGGTGATCGGTAATGAGGAACTGCTAAAGGAACGCTGTTGTTTACGTGCCGACAACTGGTTTCGTCTATTAAGGAGCCTCTTAAGATACATGAGTGGGTTTAGGCCACAGAAGTGGTGCTTGCAGTATTTTGAAATGTGAACTTAGAACTGCAGAAATAATTTTCCTTCATTGCATATTTTATTGAATTTTCTGTTTGAAGGAGGAAAACGAAGGACCCGTCCGCGAAGTCAACCTTGACATGTTTGCGGAAGAAGCCCAGGATTACGTTGAACTTCCAAGCACAGCAACCACGAATGGTCGTAGTCATGGAGTCTGCAATGGAACTGACGAAGGTTGGTGTTGACATTGGAAAGCTATTAACATATCGATCACTTTAAGCATGAATAACATGAATGCAGAATGGAAATATTTTATCATTAGTACTCGGCAGATATAGTTTTATGTGCATGTTATTTCTTTGAATTGGGTGCTCTTTGGAGGTGTATGAAAGGCATGACACTTCAAAAGCAAGACTAATCAAACCATTTTGCACTTGTTTATGTATTATTCATTTTTGAATTCACCTTAAGGGCATGGACATCTGGAATAATAGGTGTTCAAGGTCCTGCATGGTAGTAATGGATTTCATTGATATAAAGTAATGTAAGAAAAGTCTTTCTGTGATAGGATGAGACCAGCAGTTGTTCCAATGAGGCTGGTTTTAAGTCCTGGTGAGATTCAGCATGAATGAAGCACATGTGTCATGAAAGTGCTATGTGTCATGAAGGTGCTAGTGTCTTGTAGACAAGGACAGCAGCTATAAACTGGAATTGACCAATGTAATTCTGATGACCAGCTGCCCAGAATGTCGAGCAATGTAATTGTGACTGAAATAGGTTGCGATGATTGAACAAGGAAAGAAAAACTAAATGAATTTTGAAAGTCTTGTAAGGTTATCACCAAAGTACAATGCAAAATCCCTGCATTTCCTTGTAGTGGGCATGACCTGTTGCCTAATGGACTATTTTCGATGTTAAAGGATATCCATGAACACTTGTATGAACTGACATACCTTGCCACTAAGTTTTACTGCAACAGTACATTTAGATAGCATCTAAGACTAACAAATACGTTTAAGTACATTTGTTAGATTATAATCATACCTAATAGGCGTTTGATATATACTAGAATTTAATAATTGGTTTCCATTCAGTCTGTCCAACGCATGTTTATTCTAAACACAATACTGGTATAAAAGCAAGAGAAATCCATGCAATGGGAATAAGTTGGGCTGATTTATTTGTGAATTTCAGATGACGATGACGATAAAAAGTTAGGAATGGCAACTGCACTTGTTGATTCTGACGATTCAGAGGATGAGAATGGTGCTGCAGGCGAAGACGAAATCGACGAAAACCTCTTTGATGGTGAAGATTTAGATCTCGTTGAGGAAGAATTAGAAAATCTAGAAGTCATTGACTGATTATCTGTAAAACAGACATTCACCCAGTTCAACCAATAATGAAATATTCAGACGAAGTTCATTTCCATCAAAGCTTGCTACTTCTTGATAAGAATTTTTGCTGAAAACGACCTTGTGCTGGTCAATTGAGTTTGATGAAATATTGTTACATTAATATACTAGAAATAAATTTTAGCAATGTGATACTCTCAAACATTGAACACGCGTGGCTCTTTTGTTCCATACTTGCTCTGATATAGTGCTTTCTAAAGCAGAAATGCCAAATTCTAAGTCAACAAGTCACTTGCTAGGCATAGCTAGAAAATTTCTTCTGGTAATTTTAAGTTCTTCTGTAATGTAAGGTAACGAAATTGGTCAAAAGTAATTTTTTTCTGTTACAAAAGTTTACCTTGAAGTCGGTATGATTGGAAACGTTCTGACGTGGGTGGGTGGGTGACGCGCAACTCTTTAACGACCAGCCAGATTTATTCCCATACATTTTGTTGCTTGCTGGTTGTCAAAGTGTTAATGACAAGCTGCATTTGTTTCCCTGTAACTTTTAGTACATTCTCTTCATTAAAGTGTTGAGAAATATATTGGTAGTGGGGTTATGAAGTTGTGTTTCTTGGTAGGCTATTGGCACTTTAAGAGAGTTCTTTATGGTGATGTACACATGTGCAGACTCGCTAAAACCGTTTTTGATGATTGTAATGGAAACTCATTTGTGTAAGCTTTGTGGATTTTACTGTGCATGCGGAACTTTCTCATAATATAATATGACCATAAATTTCATGTTTATTGTGTGGTTGTTCCTCTTTCACAATATCAATAACCGATGAAAATGGCCGTTATTTCTTTAGATTTTCAGTATGATCGACAGAGCTATATCTATGTATGATCATATGATGACATTATAATAAGAAGCTTATGTCATACTTTGAATTTTTGTTCCTGTGTTCTTTGAAGTATTTGTGTGGAAATGGAAATGAAACTAAAATGCAGTGGTACATTTGCATAGCACCAGCAGTGCTCTGCATTTTTGACCCAAGTTTTGCATCAGAGTTTGAAAATGATAAGTGAAATGTTTTGACAATTTGACTGTTCTTGCAGTGAAATATTATACAGTACACACACTGAGTAAGGTTGTTGAGTGGTCCTAGACCTGTGTGACTTGTCATTTAAAAGTGATAAAACACACTACAGTTATCGATAAATTTATTTGATGTAGCGGTAGTTTAGTGTGATATAATGCTGCTGTCTGTTCCACTCTTACTTGTCGCAGCTTCAACAGCATCAACAGAGTCCCAGTGAAACTGAATTACAAAATACGGATGTTTGTTTCTCTGGCTGTTTTGTTGTTTAGCATATATAAATCTGCAGTAAATTCGATAATAATATGTCTATCTCTTAGATTTTATTCTTCAAATAAATAGCTAGCATTGCTTTGTGTGCATAAAATATTTATTAAACTATTTAAGCTGATGAACACAACTCCATAGGTATATTATAGAGGTTTATGAGTTAAAATCTCCACAAATAATTGCATTACTGCTATTAAAAACTAGAAATGTAAATGCGATCGCGTCCAAATGATAACCCCACTTAGAGCTAAACCTCTACAGAATTTTGTTCATGGCTTCTGCAGTACTGAATTAGAGTAAACAATGTAAGCAGGCCAGTTTCGGAGACGCCTTAAGACTTTTCTGTTCCCTTGCCCATGTACAGACGCCGGTTGAAAGCGCAGTTGAATTTAGCGCGGTATATAAATGCTTGATTACATTACAAGTATGGGCAATTAAAGGAGCCCCCGAGTGATTGGTTTGAAGTTTAACCAACTTTGTTTTCATAGTTGTGAGACGGTAAGCCACTCCTCTAATTCGCCGTCTAGCGTTTCTAGGCGGCAAGTGGAGTTGAAACAGAAACCGTCTGAGGGAATTTGAGCCACTGGCCTTGACATGAGGCTAACCGCTATCTTATCTTGCTTCCCTGTCGATAATTACTTTTTATTTGATCTCATCTTACGTCCATGCAAGTTAGTAATCGATACAGACGGTGTCTGACATAGCGATTAATCCCAATATAGTCTTGTGTCCGCTACATTGGGAGTCTTACGCATTATTACCGCTTGTGCTTTATGGAAAGCCATTTCATGTAAATGACCGTTGGCTGCGTTAATTGATAATGACTGACACATTGTAGCCACGCCTCCACTGCGACCGCTAGCTCCGCTTACTACAGCGCTTTCAAGGATCGACGTACCTGTCGCACTATGCCGGTCAATAATCAGCTGATGATTAATTAACTAAATATTCATGAGGTTGTTATCCCAGGACTTGTGATCAATAGGCCAACGCTTTTAGAGGTATGCCAAGCTATCGTTAACCAGGTTAAAGTGTGGCGTGACGTAGAAATAGGTAAACTCGGCTAAATAAAACCGCTGTACAACTAGTTCCAAGAATGGAAAGGATTTCAGATGGCCAGCAGTGGAAGCGGTCTGACGAACTTGACATGTGAACAATCCTGGTCGCAATGGATTTTTAACAGAAGCAGTCAAGAATTACATAAAGTACATTGCGGTCGAATTGTTTGCGTAATGGAATGCCGCTAGTGACATGGTCGCACGCATTACGAAAGGCCGTAGGTGACATTTTGCGTGGCAGTTTTGATAGCGAACGTTTTGCCAGACCTGATAATAATCGTCGTCGTTGAAGTCTTTGCGTTCATTCTGAGGTGCGTTGCGCGTGTTGGGTTTGAACTGGCGCGTGTGTGGCGCTATCATTGATTGTATGGAATGCCTGAGCGGTCATACGGAGCTGCGGACAGCCTCCTTCTCTCGATCGCCTCTGCGCCATGTATGTTTCAATCGTTGGCGGTTTTCTCATCTGCGTAACATTCTGCGTGTGTTGCTGTTGGACTGAAGAGGAAACGGTTAGGGTTCGAAACCGGAAGGGCCTTCAGATGGCGAAACTTAAGAACGGTGAGGCAGACTTGCCTTCGGTCATCACAGCAGCTACTGATGCTGCGTCTACGGCAGGGTACAGAAACGTTTCCATGACTACGACGCCTGCTAACGTAGGTAGACAGACTCGACCTTTCCAGATTCTTCATCCGAAACTGCGTGAGTATCTTTGCCGTTTCAGCGTCTTCTTCTGTAACTTTATGCAGAACAGAGCGACATGGGCTAAATCTTATAACTATACTCGTCTATGGCGTTATCATAATGCGTCGCTCGTCACAAGTCTGTGATAGCTGGACGGGTGAGGTGATTTACGGATTCTTGTGCATACTGTTAGAGAAGCTCCAATGGAAAGTTGTTCCAATGGGAAGGGCTGAGAGGGAAGCATGTTGAGGGCACCAAATTAATTATTAATTGATTGTGTTAATTGTTCACATTTAGCTTAGGCTTTGGAAATGAAGCACAGATTTTGTGCATTGTCCCTATGGGACAGAGCACCCTAGCAATGACTCTAGATGCTATCAAATGTTCTATGTTTACCAGAATAACTTGATTACGAAATGTCTCATATCAACAAAGAGAGAAAGAGACATGGGCTCCAACCCTCCAATGCAATGCTCACAATGCCCTGGGACCATGCTAGGCCTTAGGGGTTCTAGCCTTCAGCCTGCCTAAACAGGCTTCATCAATTATCATCTAGGTAGTAGACCATGTATGCAAGATTAGTACCCTAATCAGTAGCTCACTTTATCCTGTAGTCAAAAGACTGCATTTTCAATTGCTGAGCAGATTCCGTGTGACAGTCATCGGCAGGTGCTTTGTGAATGGATGTATCTCTTACTAAGGTTGACCAAGCAATAGATTTTGAAACTTGAAAGTGAACAAATCCTGCAATGCAATGACCTATGCCCACGATTTAGGGATTCTTTCTTGTGATGTGTGTCAGAAATCTCTCTGTAAAACTTAGTTATTGAATGTTCAGACTGGATTACTTTACTCTTTGATAATGATTAAGCAGTTTTCTTTGTACTTCCAGATACTGTATACATGAGCAACACAACTAAGGCATTTTATTTGAGCGTTGTCTGATGCATTCAAAAAAAGTGATTGAATTAGTCTAGCTTTGCATGTAATATGGTAAATGCAGTTTTTTTTAAAGTCAGCTCCAGAGTAGATTCTGTGATGGTCGGGGTTTTACCTTTGCAGTTTTATCGATACTACAGAGCAAATGAGTTTGCAATGATGTTAGATGTAGGCCTACATCGTTTGTAGCTTAATGCCGTTACAGAATAAGCCTATAGTTTAAACAGTATCTTCAGAGTTGCACTCGTTATTCATGTCTATGTCTTGTCAGCTCTCATTTACAGCAGCTGAACCCACCATCTGGAATTCTTTACATTCTCGAGTTAGCATCGACCTTTTTCTACTGAAGCTTTCTACCACTTTATAATGAAAACTTGGCTCTTTGATCCAGAACAGTATGATTGGCGTAGTTGGGCTTCAAAGTGCTTATATCCTCCTCCACTGCAAAGGGCGTTTTCAAATTTCAGTTGCATCATTGTAGGCCTACCTTGTGGTATGGAATGGTGTCATTTCACATTTTATGGTTTTGCTTACACAGTATCATTGTCTGGTTCAATTCATTATTGTCAAATGCACTTTGCCATTAATTGGATCACATCACTGTATCTCTGGCTGGATAGGTCTCGGGTTGGGTCAGTATTTGTGTGTTCAAGTGTGTCTGTATGTGTGTATGTATAAATGTGCAAGATTATGATGTTGGTCAAAAACATTGTTCCGGGGCTGGCTCTAAATGGAACATGGTTGAAATAGGCGAATCTCTAGCCCCGCCCGATACTTAGTCTCTGAAATCAGTTGTTTTGTCTGTCTGTCTGTCTGTCTGTCTGTGTGTGCTTCTGTGTGTGTGTGTGCGTGCGCGTGCGTGTGTATATGATAAGTTTATTTAATGATACATCCATGAGATGGATGATATACGTCATATTATGCAGTTATTATCAATTTTATAAGAGTTCTTCTCAATCTATATACATGATGATGCAGAGTTCGTCAGATTTATGCAGTAGTGATGCTTTGTTTGATTCGTCAAATGCTTTTATGCACCCCTCAAATGGTGGATGTTTGACTCAAACCAGTGGTTAACACAGCTTTTCAGGCACAGTATAATGGTAGCTTGGCTACTTCCGTCTTCGGGCGGTACAATGACAGAAACATTGGTTAAGAAAGGGAGACACTAATGAAACTATAGGTAGTAGAAAAGCTCGTTTCATTCATTGGCTGCTTGACTGAAGACGAAGAGTGTCCAATGTTCATGAGTAATGATGAAGTTAATGGGATCTCTCCGAGAGGACCATCCTTGAACCCTTGTTGACGTTCAACGGTGGTTCGTGTATATAGGCCTTAGATGCTTGGCCCTGTGTGTCCGTGCCCTGTCTGTGTCTGTTTGCTTTGGTGTGTGTTCGACGGAATGTTTCCCTCTTTCTTGCCAGTCCTTCAGACGTCTTAATCCTATTTGCCGTTTGTAAGTCTTTTCAATTGTGAACATGTGTGTGTTCCACTGATTATGTATGCAGTACATAAGGAATGGACTTCCCATAGAGCTCCGTCTCCTACCTAAGAACTCCTCATCAGGAGAAAGGAATGGACTTCCCATAGAGCTCCGTCTTTTACCTAAGAACTCCTCATCAGGAGAAAGGAATGGACTTCCCATAGAGCTCCGTCTCCTACCTAAGAACTCCTCATCAGGAGAAAGGAATGGACTTCCCATAGAGCTCCGTCTTTTACCTAAGAACTCCTCATCTTCGTTTTTCGCCTCTCTTAAAACTTTCCTTTTCAGCCGAAGGTGAGACCGGGAGCGCCTCTGAGTAGGTATTATGAATGGGCGCTATATCAAAGTATTTATGATTGATTGATAAGGACAGCCTTTCTGAGTCCAGTCCATGAACTTGAGGATGGTGTTAACCTGTCATAACCTTTTGTCCAGTCAAGTTTCGTAATCAGTCCACCCTGGCTGAAACAAGGCAGACCCTAGTGAGGCATACACTGCCTAACACTCAGTCTATCGAATTTATTTGTCGGATTAATTTTTTTCCAGTTCTTCTGACTGATCGCAACATTGCTAATCCTCCCTGCGAAGGCTGACCTCGAAATAAAGCCTTTTCTCATTCACTCTTTCCGTCTCACCTACTGCGCTGACCTCGGGCTTCATCAAATATCTGATAATATCCTCAGAAAGGAATGACCAAATTTACGTCTTCAGTCGATATCGCCTGTTCACAATTTTGTATAGTGACAGTATGTCCTCGAAGCTGTTCATTTCTCTATGAATTGTTCGGGTGAGATGATCCTTTTATACCACCCTTTACCAGTTTCAACGGACAACACGCCATTCAATTTCCTGTGTACGGACCGTGTAATCCGAGATTTAAATCTCTTAAATAAGCCATCATCATTCATCACCATTAAAAGGCGAACGGAAACCCACGCGATCTCTTACTCAGACTAGGTGTATGGAAGGAATCGAAAGATTGAATTTCTGTGGCCACGTTGACCCAAGTGCGACCATTCAACAGATCCATTCTACGGATCCATTCCACGTATCCCTACGACGGGTCCGTTGCATGGATCCATTTGAAGGGATCCATATTCGGATCCATTCGACGGATAAGTTCTTATGAGATATTTAAACATAACGAGGCATTGCTGTTCTCAGTGGCGATATAACGCAGCTGTGTTGGCTGGTTGCCCTGTCTGAGAACAGTCTTCTTCTGCAGACGTTACTTATTCATCGTATAAGCTTACACGTCCTCTCTTTGACCAGTGTCCATATGCAGCCACCGATCCCACTTTCTGCTATTCCTTATAATTATTCTCAAAAGGTCGATTACACTTTTATGCCTCTTCTCAGAATTTCTTTTTATTCATTAGTGAAACACTCATCACTTTCATTTTTTGCATTGGAAAAATCCAATCTTCAGAATGCACCTATAACTGATTATACAGTTCTCGTTCTCATAATTATATGGTTTATAATAAATGTTGGATTTTGTTTTTGCACTCTCGATCATCAGATGCGTAAAGTCATGGATATGAAGTTTTTTGATGAAATATTCGGGACTCCCAGGCAGAGCTGTAATGAACCTCTTAGACGGCAGTTAGCGTATTCTACAGTAAAAAAGGACAAGTAAAGTAATATTTAGATTCTGCTTCAAGTGTCAGCTGTTGTAGTTCAGTGTAAGTAATATGATATTTAAAAAGGCATGAATCATTAAATTTGTATAATTGATTATGATATATTTCATAAGTTGAATGCGGCCCGGGCCCTTAAAAATCGCGGGGGCCCCTGGGCAATTTCCCCTTCCCTACACCCTCTCAGTTGGCCTCGATGCTGTGGCAATGACTGTCTTTTGGCAGATTCTGTAATTGGCTAATTCTCTGATTGGCTGATTCTCTTGCATTCTATAAGAGTATCTATCATCTGTGTGGCTTCAATATTGTAAGAACGATTGTGTGTATCTGGAAATTGAAGAGGGTGTTCAGGAAGCTCTGGAGGGCACTTCTGATTAGCCGAGAGGATGGTGAGTGGTGATAGCCCAGTTCCTCTCTCGTGTTCATCCGCTGTCAGTTTCCGATGGTGAGATATCTATGCATTGTCTTTCTTAACATCGCTTCTGAGCCACAGAGTGCCCAGTTATGAGTTATTTGTAAAGCAAATTATATCAATTTCCAGAAGGCCAATAAGTTAAAGCATGTGCTACATAAACCCGCATGTGTGCAGTTACAGGGAAAGGCAAAGATGGTATTTATGTAGTTGACACTCCTCCCGCCCCATGCATCTGGGCGTCTTTGGGTACGGATGTTCTGGTTCCCCCTACGCACGGCCCGCATTGGTCTCCGTGTCACCACAACCTCATCAACGTCTGAACGTCGTTGGTTCTTGTTTGCACGTACACGTCCAATCATTGACGACTATAATCGGGGTCGTTTTATTGCAGCACCGTGTGTTTTGTTATAGGGCAGGCGGCCATTGACAAACAGCAGACGTAGTATACTAGGATCCACCACAACCCACTCAGACCAATGTTTCAACCACAGATGATGATGATGATGATGGTGATGATGCTCTGAACAGATAGACTGTGGACTCGACGTCAGATGGAACATTCCGAACAGATGATGAAACTGACAACACGATGACAGACAGACTTATCACAAAAGCACATGTTCAAGAATATATATATATATATATAAACACAGTAACATGTAATATATATATATATGTATATATATACATATATATATTATATATATATATTACACTCTGGATATATATATATATATGTGTGTGTATATATATATATGTATATATATATAAACACTCAGTAATATGTAATATATATATGTATGTATATATATTCTATACTAATGATCACTTCCTCTTGGGTATTTGTGTATGATGTATATAGCAGTTTTTTGTCAGTAAGGGTTGCTCAATAGTGCAGTGGTGAGAAGTTAGCAGAGATATTTGTGTTGAGATTTCTGCTCCATCTGAACCCATAACCAACTCTGTGATTCTGGATAGAGTCTACACTGACCGAACACTCTGGATAGGACAATGAGACGGTGACTGGGAGAGGATTGGATATCCAAACTCATACACCAAGGCTAAGAAATGAAGTTACCAGCAATTCTTATCACGGCTGCCCAACGAATAGCCTTACTCTATAGTAATATTAATAAGGATAATCATCATCATCATCATCGTTATCATCGTGATTTTGGAGAAGAGCCTGATGCAGCCATGGCATACTTTTTCTCTAATAGACATGTAAGAATGGTGAATTTATAAGTGTTATCATGCAGTATACACAAATTTATTCATTCATACAATCATTCATTCATTCATACATTCATGCATAATTACGTTGATAATCATGCGCATACATACATAGGACTATATCAATGAATATATATATATATATTATGTATATAAAGCTTTTTAGTGTATTGGTTCCAGATACTCTCGTATTATCGTGTATATATATATATATATACACCCACGATTCTTTTATATAATATATGTACATGTATATATATATATCGACCATGGCATTCTGAAAGCAATAAACTGAAAACATAATGTTGGCGATGTATAACGGGGTGAAAAGCGATCTGAGGCTCGGATGATGTGACCCTCGTAGGATCTACACCTTCAGTCAGAGCCCTGCGAAGTCTGTTGGGGTAATTGACCCAACGCCCCTCTGCCTTCGCTGCAGCCAGCCCTCCTCGTCTTGCCTTTATGGTGTTGGTGATTTGTGGACGGGCATCGTAAATTCTAACGTAAAATTATACTCTCTCGACGGGGTTCTCCTACCAACAGCAGCAACAGTAGCAGCAGCTGCTGCAGAGGGCTAGCATCATGGCATTCATGTGCTTATAGTAGCTGCGCATATGAGGAACTAATTACGCTTTGGGACGAGGTTATTTCCAAGCAGCGGACGACGCATGCGTCATCGGGTCTTGGAACAACACGTGTTTGTTTGTGTGGGTGAATGTGTGCAGTTTGCATGGGTGTAGGTGTTTGTAGGTGTGTAATACTGTTTGTGTATGTGTGTGTGTGTGTGTGTTTGTGTTATATAAACCAGAGCGTGTGTATGGGTTAATTGTTAAGGTTGTTCCACATGTTGTATTCGCATATTGCTTATCTGGGAAGAATATAAACGCTGTCATTGTAAACCAATCCCTAGTATACAGTTAATTTCCGAGTGTGGTTTGTAATATAATGGCTTGTTTTGTTTCATGTTTTCGTATATGGGACATAATGATAGACTTCACCCAGCTATAGTTGCATTGGTAAGAGCTCATGGATGAACATAATGCTTGCTGAAATAGAAGTTGGACTATTGAATAGAATTTTGGCTTGAATAGAAGTTGGATTTGTGTTTAAAAAAAACTTATTAACTGAAATAGAAGTTGGATTAGCATGCATTATTATCATCAATCCAACTTCTATTTTACCGAATACAGTGGACGAAGAATAACTTTTTGGTTGTGAATCTTTTGTCCATGAACCATTTGTCGTTAACTATTTTGTCGGTGAACCATTTGTCCATGAAGGCGTGAACCGTCAGTCGTTTAACCTTAAATGTGGGGTTGGTACGGTCCTTGTATGGGTACTCTAAATGGCGTGGTATCCATTGAGGCGGGCGAGCGGTGGTGAACGATCTAAATGAGCATGGGTCGAGGTCATATACTGACACCATAGAAAAATGCAAAACATTTGATAAAATGACTGTCTCTCCCATTTGCCGATCATTGGTCTCTTTATTCATAAGCAGAAGATTGTGGACATTTTAACCATACTGTACGGTTATGCAAACTTATATCTACTGGCATCATATTGCAGAATTGTAACTTAAGTATCAATATTATCTGGTTGATCTAAGATGACCTTAAGAGTTTATGTATATATACACAGCGATTTATGTAGTAGAGCGTATTTATTTGGCCATGGTTCCATTGGGCTAACCATAGCCTGTAGGTAATTTTAAGGACCCTAATTATAGATAATTATAGATAGGTCTAACCATCTAAACATGGCTACTTGTGGGACCACAAAACAACTATCTTCACTCCTACTTTTGCATGTATGTATGCATGTATGCATGCAGAAGTTGGTGTATGTCGATCATGTGATGCGAGCCAATGGGATGGAGAAGGAGATTATGCTGGGTTGGGGCGAGGGTGTGAGGGAAAGGGGGCGTTCAGGAATGAGGTAGATGGATGATATACAAGAGAGAACATCGTTGAGTCTGGAGGAGTTGAGAGAGACGGTGAGGGATAGAGGACAGTGGAGACGGTTTACTATGACGATCGCTAGAGTTCCTCGAACTGTCAGCATAAGGTGAGGTGATACAGGAGCCATCCATCCGTGGCTGGTGATGGGCCAAAGATACAACTTGCCGTGGCAGCCAAATAAGGGAGGATAAGGTCAAAATCAACGGCGATGTAGCCAGACGAATAAGAAGGGACTAAACTATCCCCATCCACCACCCTCCAGGCCCCTCTGTCGTCAGGCATAAGATCTCATTAAACACTTAACCTACATATGCACCGTCATATACGATGCTCTGGAGGGCAACTTTAAAACGGTTTCATTGAATGGTATTCGGACCTTAGTAGCAATTGATCAATTGATAGGCAAAAAATTCGACACCCATACGATACGACCTGAGGTAACATAGCTAACCATACCAGGACCCCCTTGGCAACCACTGATGCCCCTAAGCAATTCTGCAGCTGTAAGGATATCCCTAAAGCCACTCTTTGAACAGATGTTTTCTGTTCATGCATACATAATGTATGTATGTATGTATGTATGTATGTATGTATGCATGCATGTATGTATGTATGTATGCATGTATGCATGTATGTATGTATGCATGTATGTGTGTGTGCGTGCGTACGCGTCGTGTGGTGCCAAACTTGAGTTGCTGAGGTATAGTCGAGTGTGCTGACAATGTGATACTGGTGTCTGGTGTTTTAGAAGGAAGGAGAATGGTTTGAAAACTTTTAATGGTGCCAATGTGAATTAAGAGCCACTTGCTACCAGGTGTTAGTAATTACTGTAATTTATAGGTATACAATCAGCGGAAGAAAGTTAGAATTCGGTAAGAGTTTAAGACAAGTGACAAATGGCGTATATTGGATCAGTTAAAATCATAGCGGACTATGATTGTCCGTGCGCAAAAGGTGCCGTGTGCAAAAGGGGTGAGTCGAAGTGACGGTGAGAAGAGGACAAAGGATGTTCTGCGTTGGAGAGGAGACTGGACTGGACTTCATCCTTCGGAGCTATCGAGTAGCCTAAATCGAATCTTTTCCCATACGAACGATCAGCTTCTTGTGTCCTCAAGGAAACAAGTGACCTCGGTTCATCGAAGCGTGTAGTGACCGCAATGGTCAAACTTATAACGTTACGATAATTATATCACTGGCGATTGCAACCGATTAAGGAACTGTGAGAGGACACTTTATGGATTGTTCTTGGACACTCTGAAGAGGTGACTTAGCGAATGTTGGTCAAACAGAAAACTCTGTTGAAATTGAAACAGCGGTTAGTTTAATCACAGCGTTTGTAAGTGAACTACGAAATTGTAAAACGGTCATTGTTTTCATATCAATGGATTGACCTATGCACTTAACCCAACGTGTTATTTAGGTCCATACAAAACGTTATCTGTTCCTGATGCAAAATTTACACGAGTTCAATTGAAATCGTCGTACAGCTGTTGAAAGGTGTATCGCGTATGTTGCCTATACCTATAAAGCGGGACAGGAAGTTTATGGAGAACGGGTTGTTCCAGCCGAGCGACCGGCAACAAAACGACGCATTAGTCACGAGTCGTCATCTGTCAACACTAGGAGGGTAGAGGAGGGTACTAGTGAGGGACCAATAGTAAATGGCTGCGGCGTAGAAACGTTTCTAGTAGGCCTTCTTTCGTTCGGAGGCCTATGACTAAGAGGCCTTGACTTGGCTTTGAATGGGCAGATACGTTGCCGATGAGTTTGTGTAAGACCGGGAAAGCACGCGTGTATACAGCCTATTTACAAAGGAATCGCCGCACTGTCGCTTACACAAAGACGTCGAATCAAATAACAATTTATTCTCAAGGTGAAACTATGACTGAAGGCTGGGCTGACCTATAACACAGGCCAGGGTTAGAGCTTCAACCATTCCTCAAAAGAATGGTAGCAGCAGACGCTGTAGTGTGGCCTGTTGCTCTGGTAACACCAGACATTATATAGATCGACTGAATATTTATTTCTGCGATGACAGTTTGTGTTTGACAGAGACCGATAAACTACAGCTAACCAGAGGACTGAGTGGTGTATACTGACTGACTATGGGTTATGAACGTTCGCTGTCATAAATTATTGTTTGAGCCATTTAGTTTAGACGAATGAGTGATGAAAAGCACGTCGCAGATTATCAGTTTATGGGAGACGTGGGGCTGTTGACTTAATTGGAGTCTTATCAAAACAGAATAATGTGTATGTAATTATCATCAGCATCATCAGTCCTGAGGAGGAGGAGGAGGAGTGCCAATAAATGATCTCTCCTCTTAGTCCTAGTCTAGTTGTGTTCTGTTTGCATTGTGTAGCGTAGTAATCGTCTTCCTTTGACCTCCACTCCTTGAAATCACACCATTGTGGCATTGTGTGAGTGAGTAAGTTAGTAAGTACTTAAGCATTCCCTCCCTTGTTTTTATATAAGTTTAATAATATTACCTTGTCTTTTATAATTTTGATAATAATACCTTGTCTTTTATCAGTTTAACAATATTACCTTGTCCTTTATAATTTTGATAATAATAATACCTTGTCTTTTATCAGTTTAACAATATTACCTTGTCCTTTATAATTTTGCTAATAATACCTTGTCTTTTATCAGTTTAACAAATTTTGATAATAATACCTTGTCTTTTATCAGTTTAATAATAATAGTAATGAATAGTTGTCTCCATGGCGGATGATGTGACTGCTGCTGCTGATGGTGATGATGATGAGGATAGTGTTGATGATGTTGAGGCTGCAGAAGTGAGCGATGACAGGAATATGCAGGTCAGAGAACAGAGGCTGGTAATTACATTCTCTCGGCGTAGAGAAAGAGAAAGGACACGAAAAGGTAGAAGAAGGACAAAGAGACAGACGGATGCTGTAAGGCAGGAACACGCGCATACCAGTGCAGAACTAGGAGGAAGAGAGCTACGGGGGTCAGTGTCTATGGTCATGGACTGAATAGGTGAAATTGATGGGATTACATTCTTATGACTAATTCAGTGGGCATTAATGTTTACCGATGAGAACGCCCTGACGACCATTAATTCTATGATGTATATATATGGTCTATATATTAAGGTACTTTATCCCACACCTATATACATGTATATTTATATATAATATAGCAAATTGTTTATATATATATATATATATATATATATATATTTATTTATTTATGAGAAACTATATCTCACGCATGCATGTGCAGCTCTATGGGTGTCAATACTTGTAATGACGTGTGATTTGAATATAGATGATGTCTGGCATCGACTACTGTTTTATAAAAAAAATAACCGATTTACATCATAGGCTACTGACCGCTATTGTTATCTGACCACCGAATACATACAAAGACAGTATATGAAACCCGTTTTTTTCAGCCATAGTCAGACCGGGATCGCCTCTGAGTAGATACCTTGAAGGGGAGATATATCAAATTGACATTGATTGATTGATTGATTGATTGATATGTGTATACATGCATACAATACGATGCAGTTGTAGTTTGATAATGTCCTGCTTACGAAGTTCAGAAGTGTACATTGACGGCGATTAGTAAACATAATAAATGGTTAGCTATTAGTTTAGAGCGAAAGATAGTTTCGCTATAATAGGAGAGTTGCAAACACGAAGAGGTAGAGGAGGGTTGCATCTGGTGTAACGCCATCCAAAGACAAGACGTGTACCAAGCATGTGCGTATACACATGCTCAGTTATTTCTCGTAGTGTCTGGAGTTGATTGACATTATGTGGAGCGTGGCGTATGCACACGACATGCCACAGCAGCAGCAGCAGCATGGGTCTATGATGACGTTGATTGGAATTTCTGCGTTGAGTCATCTGAGAAATTCATCATCATCAGCGTCGTCGTCGTCGCCACTCTGCGCCCTCTGCCGTCAATTACAGGGCTTTGTCACTCTATGTAATGGTGAGAAGGAGGAAGAAGCATTAGAAGTCCGCCCCCTCCAGCATCTGCATCTGCAGCCGAGGAGGCATCATCCGATGCCACCGCAGGGTGTGGTCACATAGACTAATGTTGCTGCAGTTCAGAGACAATGATGCTTGAATCATCCTCTATTGTTGCTTCCTTCCCCTTCGTCTCTATCTTTCTCTCCCTGCTTGCCTGTGTGTGTGTGTGTCTCTCTCTCTCTCTCTCTCTCTCTCTCTCTCTCTCTCTCTATATATATATATATATATATATATATATATATCTATGTGCCTGTATATACCTCTATCGCGCGATATACATACATATGAATATATATATTTATCAAATTGACATATACACATCTCACACACACACACACGCACGCACGCACACTCACACAAACTGATGAGACAGTTTCTGTTACTGTAGCCAACATTTGGGACATTTGTATACTGTGGCTATGTATGCATATTTTCTATGTTACGACGTGTCACTAGTGTTTGGGTGATAATCGGGAGCAAAATTTTTTTTACATCTTGTTGACATAACAAGCTGACTCATTTATTTTAGTGTTGAAGGAAAATTTGTGAATAACTATGTCAGCAAAAATAAATGAAATGGCTGTAGAGGTTAAAACATCGTATTTTCAATTAGAAGCAAAATTTAAATTGGGGCGACATCTATGTTTGAGAGTGAAACGTGTGCACAAATACTTGCGTTTCTTTGAATTAGGCGTAGACCCAACGTGTTGTTATACTTTCGTTCAGTCCAGAGAAGGGTGACGTTGTGCTGTGGCTGTTGTGAGCAGTGGTCAATGTCCGTGACATCAGTAATATGGATTTCCTATATTATCACATTCATAATTTATGAGTGCACGTTTGTGATGTGATGTAAATATTCGAAAATTTCTCAGCGCCCTCAAAAGCCTCGTCAGGGAGACCAGCTTATTGACCGGGACTGTATCAAATCAAGCTGATCTGTTCCGGTGCTAGGTCAGACACCGGAGAGGACAATTAAGCTGCGGTGACTTTGCGTGGTGGTACGGTGGCAATCGGTGGTGATAGTGGTGATCGTGTGGTGGCACAGGTGTAGATTTAGGATGGGATATCTTGAAGAGTTCGGTTGTATGTTTATAACCTTCAATAGACAACATTTCTGAATCATAACTGAATCATTACATTACATTACATAACTGCAATTAATCTATTATATTCAATATGTTCAATCATGAATGACTGCTGATAAAATACTATTAAATCTGATTAATCCGTCTGAGACAGAGAATTGCAGTTCTGGTGGGTATATCGTAAAGGTGTAAACAGCTACTCTTTCCTGTATCTTCGAGAAAACAGATAGATTTGAGAATTGGCTGATAGTTTAATCTGAACACAACAGCGACGTCTATCTATGTCAAGTTTCTCTATTATCAGCGGATCAAGGCCACAGGATATCTTCTTAGCTGTTGCAATTTAGCGACCAACTATGCAGCTAAATAATGAATGGGACAATCCTATCAGGTGTAGATTTACGGTCATACAGATATCAGGTCATTCAGTCACCATCAACAGTTGCTGTACGTATCTCTACAAAGTAGGCCTACGTTGGTCTACATATATATATATGCCCTGCCCTGTTTCATGTAGGCCTATGCATGCAGGCCTATATATATCGTGTAAATGCACACATGTATATATATATTTATAATTATATATATATATGTATTTGATTTGCACGGTCGTCAGTGGTTAATTTTTTGCTTGCAACAATTGATGAGGTGGCGTGTTTCGCGCAGGTTGTGCCTCGTCTGAGTAGAGGGTGTTGTTGTTGTTTCAATAGATATATAGGCTTTGGATTTTCAAAAGTATGGCTTCACCGAAAACACGACCTTTGGTTGGGCAATTTATCCGCTCGCTATATATTTACGCAAGCTGTAAAATTATAAGATCGCATTATACCAGTTGGGATTAGAAACGCACCGGGAGGTAGAATAGCGAGAACTGTACGCGCTGCAGAAGGCAAATTACCCAATACGGACTGCTATTATAGAAACTGATAGCCAGCGCGGACTCCCGTCAAGAACGGCGCTCTATCTGTTTCTAACTTTCCGGACAGTAAAATTTTTAATTTACAAAACCCATATACGGGCTTTTGTAGCAGTTCTTGGTGATCGATCATAAAGCTGCAATGTACGAAGTATTAACTAAGTGTTGCGAAGCCACACCATCCCCATGTAGCAGTTCTTAATACTTGTATTTACCCATCTATGAGAACTAAATGGGCCGTAAAGTCAATTTTCAGGGCGTTGAGTCGCCGCCTAGGACCGCCTACGACCTACGTATGCAAACGGTAGTGGATTACAACGTTTACATAATGACAGGAAATGAATTTCAGCGTAACGGATCATTCATTATGTTTGGCCGACTGACGCCATTGATAATAATAATAATTATAATTATTCTGTGGGTAACAACTCCGTTTAAAACGCCGATCAACCCTTCGCTTTGGGCGTAGTCTGCGTCTAATGTAAAGCATAAGGAAAAGCAGAAATGTTGTACGTTAAGGTTAAACAGGCGTGCTATTATGTACGCCCCATTTAACGCTTTGTGCGCAGTTTTCTGATCGACTCGGTGGCTGTGATTGTTTGGCTACTTTTCTATCAATGACAACATGGGTCGTAAGAGAATTATTTCGACTGAAACCTAAAGAGAAGAGTGGCCTTCACCTTGCTATGAGAAACACCGCTGAACTGTGGTTTTACTGCGTACGTTTGATGCGATTTTATCTGAGCGGATTATATGCATTATGTTCATCGGTGACTAGGTATTCGGGGAAAAAAACATAGGCATATATAGACTAACGTAAGACATACATAGACATACCTAAGCATATATAGACATACACGTAGTATGCATACTATTGCATTGCAGCATAGGCCTACTATCTGCATAGAGAACCAAATCTAACAACTGTAGACAGATTGGTTTTAATCAGAGGCCAGAGGCATTGTGCAGATGAAATTGATCGCTGACTGGCCTTCGTCTCTCTCTCTCTCTCTTACATTCAATGTATGTGTGAGTATCATCGTCGGTATCTCTCTCTCTCTCTCTCTCTCTCTCTCTCTCTCTCTCTCTCTCTCTCTCTCTCTCTCTCTCTCTCTCTCTCTCTCTCTCTCTCTCTCTCTCTCTCTCTCTCTCTCTCTCTCACATTCAATGTATGTGTGAGTATCATCGTCGGTATCTCTCTCTCTCTCTTGCTCTCTCTCTCGATCTCTCTCTCTCGATCTCTCTCTCGATCTGTTCATCTCAAAGTCTACTTTAGCTTGATTTTGCCTCTCTCGCTGTCTAGCTCTCTCTGTCTCTGTCTGTCTGTCTGCCTGTCTCTGTCTGTCTCGCTGGTTCTGTGTACATCTGACTCGTGTTCCCGCTGCGTGTGGTTCTCACGAGGGGTAGGTATGTGGCTGGTGTTTGAGTGGGTTGGAATAGAGGCGGGGGCGACGGATCATAATGGGTCTTTGGTCTGTGATCGTTGTTGTACGGGTGGAGTCCACTGATGGATGGAGGCTGAGGAATGCACGGCATGGCCACAACAACACGAATCAGACGCCGTCACGGATGGGTGGATATGGATGAGTGGGTTTGTGGATGGATGGGTGGATGGGTGGATGGATAGATGGACGAATGAATTTAATGTATATATGGGTGGGTTGATGGGTGAATTGGTGGATGGATGAGTTGGGATTGGGTCGATGGGTGGGTGTGTGGAATTGACGGATGGATGGTCGGACCGGTGAATGGGAGGGTGGGTGGGTGGATGGATGGATTTTTTTTATTTAGGGTGAGATTTAATAGCAACGGCAACTGAATTCGAAAGACTTCACTAAAGAACCTATCGCGCAACTTGTATGCTATTCCACGTTCTCCCCTAGCGATCGAATATAACTTCGACTCCTTCGTTTCAGTGATTCAATAATAGTGAATCGAAATGTGAATTCTACAAAGTGGCTGACTATATATAGGCCTAACGGAGAAGATGGAAACCGCGACGGAAAAAAGAACGAAACGGAACCCAAAAAAATTCACAGAAAGCAAATCTTCTGAGGTTGAGAAAGGTTGTAGAGGGTAAGCCCAGTCAATCCCTTAACACTCTGGTCGACTTACATTGTCAGAGATCAACCCCTCCCCCGTTTATGTCCAAGGAGTACGTTAAACCAAACCTCCGACTTTTGCAGGTATATATGGTGTTCTTTCCGCAAGCCAAACCATTTGGTAGACACCATGGCACTGAGTGGTGGAGTGGGAGGATGTTTTGAAAGATGAAACTAGTTCTGAGCGGATGACCGGATGAGTGATGGATAGAGGAGTTTGTGGTGGATGACGAGATTGGTATGGGAAGAGAGACTGTGGAGAGTCCAGGAGGTAGATCGTTCCAGGGCTGCTAAGGTACGCTATATTGTTGGGATCGGTATTCTCATTGCAGATAAATACTGGGGATTAAGGGGATGGAGTGAGGCAGGAGGAAGAGGAAGAGGATTATTATTATTAGACAATAGACAGGGCAAGGTAAATGAATGATGCAGAGTTACACCAATGCAAGTTGGGTGTAATAATATTATATATATATATGTATATGTGTGTGTGTTGGTATATATATATGCATATATATATATATATATATATATATATATTTGCTGCGGAAGTTAACGAATCGTTAAATTATTTTAACGATTAAATTTATTTATAGTGATTAGATTAATCGGAGACTGCTTGTTATATTTGATAAGATGCCCGGATATTAGAGCCCTTATACAGTCTACACGTATACATACAAACATAAATAGCGTATAGATGCATACAATACATACAATTCGTTTAATTCACGAGGAAAATCCCACTGTAGGCGCTACAAAATTTAGATATGCATCAGTGGTGGGCCGTTATGTTGGAAGAGAAGCATTCGAAGTCATTAGAAGTCATAAGAAGTCAAGAAGGCATTATCGTACAGCTACCGCAATTATCGTCGTTTTGTGGCAATATATGTTCACGGCTCTCGGCCGGAGAGAGCACATTGATCATCGCTCTCCTGGTAGAGGATAATTATAGTCGACTGCTTAACACATGGCTAGGGTTTGCAGTGTTGCATTAAACAGTCGTGACGGACAAACTATATTTTAAGGAAGACATTTGAACTTAATAACGTAGGCAGGGCTACTAATATGAACAGTTATCTACTAAATAACTACTAAATGACAATAAATATTAATAATACTATTAAAAGCTAAAGGGTGAATATTGTTAATTTCGTATTTGTCATTAGGCCCTAATGTTTACTCACTCCGTCTAGATCGCACAACTGAGAGATCCCGCGTGCTGACGCAATAATCCGAGTGTGTTTCCCCCCGAATGGTACACAAATGAATCTATTCATACGGTGATCGTAAATCGTAATTCACATTGCCTGCGAGATCTTCTTTCTCACAACTTCGAGGATGTCTATTTTGTAATTGATTGTTTTGTGATTGTGCATTTTTGATCGTTTAAATTTGCCGTTACCACAGGCGGTTTAATAAAGTACTTCTTTTATGAGTTAAACAATAATAGTAATGAATAGTTGTCTCCATGGCGGATGATGGGACTGCTACTACATGGTGATGGTGCTGCTGCTGATGGTGATGATGATGATGATGGTGATGATGATGAGGATAGTGTTGATGATGTTGAGGCTGCAGAAGTGAGCGATGACAGGAATATGCAGGTCAGAGAACAGAGGTTGGTAATTACATTCTCTCGGCGTAGAGAAACTTGCTTTACTTACTTATTTATTTATCGTTTTACTATATATTTTCATTCCTTTTCATCCGTTCATTCGGTTCTTTGTTCCATCTTGACGATTTGTAGTCACGGTTTTACGACGGCAGCGTTGCGTCATTCGATCGATGTTCAATCGGAGTGATTGGTCATTGCGGTTGGATGTTTTGAGTAAGACAGAGAAAGACAGAGAAAGAGAGAGAGAGAGAGAGGGTGGGGGTGAGTGAGAGACAGACATACTGAGATGGAGAGAGAAATAGACAGACAAACAGAAGACATAGGGAAGGAGGGAAGGAGGGAGGAAGGGAGAGAGGGAGGGAGGGAGGGAGGGAGGGAGGGAGGGAGAGCCAGAGGTCTTACTTAAGGTCTGTTGTCTTTCAGCGCAGATCATCGTTTCCAGCAATAACCAAGACGGTCGGCGGTGGAGGTAGGAGGGCTGGGTGGGTCCGACCCTGTGCATTAATGCGCAGTACCAGTCCGTCCGTCTGTCTGTGGGTCCGTCCGTCAGTCTGTCTGTCCGTCGTTTTCTAGGAAGTCCTTGTTTAGCGTCGGTCTTTGTTAAGTGGATGAGTAACCAATCTCAACCCCGCTTCGTAAACCCGACCTACATGTATATATAGTCCTGTTTCTGTCCGTGCATCCATCCACATGTCTGTCTCAGACTTTCTGTCTTCCCGCCTTTCTGTCTGTCTGTCTGCCTAAAATACCAGTAGAGAGCCGATCATTGTTTCTGTCTTCCTTAGTATTGCTGTCCATTCCGTTCTTTCTGATGAGACATATGCAATTTTACACCGAATGACAGTCTAGAGACTCTAGACGCACGAACCCTCAAGAGGGCATCAAATGGAAATCTTAGCGTAGTCTCCTTGCAGAGTCAGCCGCTACGGTGGTGAATTACCGGTCGACTCGATGAGTTAGACTGGCTTAATTTAGACCGCATCTAAACAATAAGGAAGATATTAAAAACAGTCGATAGCTTAGCGACTGCTTTCGACTACAGTGCTTTTTGGTGGCTGCGGGTGGCGGTGACCCCGGGGACTAAGAGGACCTAGTCTGAAATAGTAGATGTGTGATTTAACACTAGAAATACCTTTTATTAGAGGATAACCCACAGGAAATTGTGATAGACATCACTGGAATACTTGGAAAATGAGACTGGACAGTTGCATGGAAAGATGTAAACATTAAAAGCTGATATATCCTTACAATCCTAGCAACAGAATACCTTAAAGCTGTTAGTAATAGGATCTTTGTAGAAAGCGTTTAAATATACTTATTCATGACATTGGTAATTTTTGATGGTTCTTCTGAGAAGGCTGAGTAGATGTAAGTGCATTGTAGACTACTTTTAAGGTTAAGATGTTTTATCTGGCAAAAGTGTGTTTCAGATTTGGATTTGGTTATGGTTTTCATTGTGTTTACACAACATACACATCAGTCCTGACTCACTTGGTTTTGCAGCTTACAAAGCTTTCTTTCCTTTATCATCTAAGCTTTCTTTCTGTAATCAAAAGATCCTTTATCGTCTCCATTCCACTTGGTACAAAAGGATCGTTCATTGGCCATGTTCCGTCTGTGACAGGTGGAGGATCGTTCATCAACCCTCTTCCTTCGGATAAATCGGTTGATAAAGTGTATTGAATGTATTGCTGGAGCAGAGAGAAGCGATCGTATTATGTTGCTTTGTATAGTTACATGAGCAATGATATGATCAATGATGAATCACGATTGATCTTTGTCTGCTTCTTTGACCCCGAGTCTGTCTATCTGTCTCTCTTGCAAGTCTAGACTATATATATGTGTGTCTAACCTTGCTCTATCTTTGTGTATTACTTATGGATGCGTGTGTCCTTGTGTGTCTGTTTGTGTGTGTGTCTGTCTGTGTGTCTCTCTCTGTATCGGTTGTCCACTGAATCATCACAAGTATTCATTAGCGATTTATTGGCGTCTGGTACGATTGCCATGGATGAGTTAGATGACTTTAGAAAGAATCTCTTGAAGAACTGGTGGCCGATGTCTTCGGTGGCATCTCGCAGCAGCAGCAGCAGCTGATGCGATTGGTGCAGTTGCTGCTGCTGGTGATGATGATAATTAGTTACTGGTTCTAATTGGTCTGTGGCGGTCACTTCCTGCGGCATGCCACATTGACTCCGAGATGTAAACAGTCTCTATAGTCGGTCGTCTGCTTTCTATTACGCATGTGTGAAGGGAAGTATCACAACATCGCCCTCTGAATCATTTGCGGTTGACAGATGAGCCATTCAGCCAGTCATTTAGCCACTGTCCAGTCATCTATCCGTGCAACCAGCCAGCCAGTCAGGCAGCAAAACATTCAGGATGACTCGCTGATGTGCCTGCTTGTCTATCTGTTTGCGTCTTCTGTCTGCTGCCTGTCTGTTTGTCAGTCTTTCTGTATGTGCGTCTGTCTTTCGTTTGTCGACGATCAGTTTGCCAATAATCTTTAGGATCCAGCAACCGAGATTTTCTCAGTTATCTGCCCGGAATCGCTCAGATTCCGTACTAATTCACTTGTCTAAACTACCATTTATTAACAATTTAACATCATATATAAACCTGAACATTCAAGAATGTACAATCACAAAATGAACAAAATGAGCAATTTACAATTATAATCATTGTAGGCCTACATTTATGTGCCGCAAATAAAGAGGTGATAGGCCTAAGTATATTGTTCAATAGTTGACTAGTTAATTTGAGGAAATTGGGGGTTATTGGCCAGGTTACTTACTTGTTAACTGGGCAGATTGTTCTCGCTGTTTGTGCGCAGTGTTTATGTTTGCTATGTTATTTAAACGAACGGTGTCCAATGACTGTGCAGATCAGCTCAATAATCTGAAACAGAATACCTGAAGAATCAGATCTTTTTGTTTCATACTGTCGTAAATCCACTGGCTGTTCAATTGGATTACAGCAGACTCGGTTGCTGTTAGTCACTTCTCATTGGCATGCAATGACGAAACCTGCATTTAGTAAAAGTGGCTCTGGGAGAGGGTGTTATCATAGAATCCCTTGTTGGTGCTCGCTTATAATTTTATTTGTTGATAGGACGTTTTAAGGAATATCCAGGCGAATTTTTATTTGTATAGGAGGCCGTCTACGAAATTGCACATCAATCAATGAATTATAATTTATATAGCGGCATCTTTAATATGCCTAATTACATGGCGTTCATATTGCTCCACATTTTTAATTTACGAATGTTTCCTGTGGTCTCTCATACGCATGCGCGAAGCCAAACTTAAACAGTTTGATATAGGGTCCTATATTTAAATGATGTGATTGACTGAAGACTGCGCTTGGTTGATGAACGGTGGCAGCCACATGTGTGTTTCATTCACGGCCTGTAGTCAGCCATCCCTCCCTCCTTCCCTCCCACATCTTCTACTGATAAATGAAACTACTCTCATGCTGCTCTTCGTTGTATGACTTAACCATTCTTCTTGGTATCAGGCAGATCTCCCAGGCCTTTGATTGGACCATGGTCCCTCTATAACTGTAATGTAATGCTTCATATTTGATTAGCGCCTGATTGGTAGTTTGGGGAAAACGCTTTCTCGGAGTAATTATGGCAAAACAGAATCAACCACAGAGGATATTCGTCAGGCAGGTGCAGCGATTGTTGGCTAAAGACATTGCACTTCTTGATAAAGAGCTATAGAAGAAACTTTCAACTGTATTAGACGCTAGAAAGAAGAAATCCCTCAGAACAACCCCGTACCCGGTACTAACCGGACTTGATGCTGTTTTAATACATTTATGTAGCGCCTTTAAGGAACCTGTCGAAGGCTTCTACTTCACTGAGATTCTTCCACGCGACACATCCACGACAACAAGTCAACACCCATCTGCAGCTATTACTCAATTAGCCTACGCCTGGTTACACGTCTCCTCATCTCAGTATTGTTTTATCATAGTATGAGCTTTGAATATGGTCGACTGTATGTGCAGATGTGTCGGTAGGTATGTCTGCGTGTGTGTCTAGATATTCGCCTGCGTGTGTTTGACTTGCGATTTGAGAATGGCTTGAATGACTGGTATGTCTGGAATTGAGTTTATGCGGTCGACGGCTCATCATTTATTTGTGACGGAGCGAGTGGCCGACGTGTGCGACGGCGTTGGACTACAATTGTTTATACATATCATTATGAGAAATAATTATTATACGACAGATGGAATTATTGGTGGCAATTATACTCAGAAAGTTATAAACGTATACTTACATATAGGCCTGTATATAAAGATATCTACATAGTGACGTTATTTGAGTATATGGTAGGCCTATACACCCCCGTATAAGCTTACTTTAATATATATTCTGCTGATGAAAGAGTTAGCAGATAGTCCAGCTTAAACGTTGTTTTCCCCTTCCTTTCAAAGTTTTCGAACAGTTTTTGACCTTCTTTCCTCTTATTTTGTCCACTTTCACTTCCGATCATTTTCCATACATTAACTGTCTTACCTTAGCTTCTGGGTTCTCTTTTCTCTCGCAATTCAATCTGTCTTCCTTCGAATTATATATGTTTTAGCGTTTAACTTGGAGCGACCATCAATTGATATCTTGGGATTTTTAATAACTACGTCTTAGAAGTAATTGAATTAAAATTAGGGGCCGTCCTCATATTACGTACGCAACGAGGGGGTTCGAATTTCGACCATTTTGCATACGGGTGCGTTTAGTGAGGGGGTAGATGTCCAGAAGATATGTACGTACGAAAATATAATTGTCTCTTTATGATGTACACAAAATGGAATGTTAACATAAGATCTGTAAACCCAATAACAGCTCAATCAATTTTATGTAGCATTAAATCTTTAAAATGCAAGTATTGTTAGTGTTTTATTTCTTCAAAAATTTAACAAATTTAAGCTGTTAAATATAGTGCTTAACAAAAATAAATAGCCTATGGTAAAATCAATGTCTTATATATGTCTTTAGCTACTTAACCTTTGCAATTGGTGTGTGTGTGTGTAGAGCTCAAATATTACGTAGGCATGGGGAGGGGGTCCACGAAATGTACGCGGTTCAACAAGGAGGAAGGGGGTCCGAAAATCCGATTTTTTTGCCTACGTAATATATGGATTAGCTGTAGATGTCATCTTTACATTTGATTCGATTAGAATCATTAGATCGTATGTCGTTTTCTCTTCAACACCAGTTATTACTATTTTCTCTATTTTTTTCGGTTTTCTTTTTCTTATACGTCTCTATTATTCTCCTTTTGTTAACTTATTCTCATTTTTATAATCTCCAATTCATCGTCCATAGTCTTCATCTTCTACCCGGTTTCTCTCCGGGCTTTTCCTCTTTCCAATTCCTCATTTCCATCTCCACCGCCGCTATCTCTTCCGGTTGTAACCCTCCTCCTCTGCACCAACCCTGTGCCAGACGCTGAGCGCGCGGATGATGGACCGATATGTGTAGACGAACGGAAGCAGACCTATACAGAGGTGGAGAGACGATCAAAGACAGAACAGGGGTCACAACATGGAGAGGAAACGCAGACGTACAAAGACAAACACGTGACGTCGTGACCTGATGAACTCGTGCAGTGTCGATTATGGCCTCCGGTTTGGACCCAACATTAGGAGGAGGAGGAGGAGGAGGAGGAAGAAGATGAAGAGGAGGAGGATACGTTGAGAGTCACTACGTACGATGAACACCAAAGGAAGACTACGTTGTGTCTTGGGGCTGTAACGCTCAGTGTTGTTGCTTATTACTCGCGAATACAGAGTATACGTGTACGTGTCTTTCAATCGTCTAATCGAAGTTCTCGAAAGATCGGGCCTTATACAGTCATGTACTTCTGGCACGCCGAGAGGATGGTCAGAGGGACATAGTAAGTAAGTAAGTAAGTAAGTAAGAATATTCTTTATTAGACTACCAGCAAACGCACAATAGCTTACAAAATGTTTAAACAATAGTGTCACATTTAAACAAGGTCAAAGAACATTCTTGTATTGAAAGTACTCTTGACAAATATACCAACGCTATCAGAAATAGCAAACAGACAAAATGTGTCAGCACTAGGATTCTAACAAACCAGTCTTTTAGTCTCATATGCAAAGAAATTTGGATAACACAGTTCAATGTGTGTCTAAAAATTTAAGTTTCATGTGTGTAGTGTAATTTAAGTAAGTGAGTAAGAATATTCTATATTAGACTACCAGCAAATGCATAATAGCTTACAATTTCAAACCAAGTCAAATAACACACGCATGATGAAAGATCTCTTTTCAAAGGTATCGACTCTAGGTAGGATGAGGTCATGTGGCCTGAGTCGCATGTTTTAAGGGGTGATCTTACGAGGAGGGAGCAGGTCATGAAGGATGTGACATGGATTCAACAGAGCTGAGCGGAAGAGTCAGCTTTAGAGCAGTGCTCTTCAAAAGAAGGAACATTTACGGGAAGGAAGCCAGAATGGGTCAGTTTTCTTAGAACACCATTTAGGCGATTTCGCTCCTGTACATTGGCAAATCCCCACCAAACTGGAGAGGCGTAGAGTAGTCGAGCTAGGGTGGTAGCACGAACAACATCAAACAATCGTTGACCATGGAGCCCATGGGCAACTAAACCACGTAGAGCGAACATGGATTGTCGGGCCTTACAATGTGTGCCTCAAATCCAACTCTATCAGACATGGTCACACCCGAAATTCATATCTCATGGACCCTCTCAATACCGGGTAAGGGAGGAGGTAGGACAATAAGTTTGGACTTCGGTCGAGTAACAATCATTTCTTTAGATTTAGAATGGTTTAATTTAAGATTGCTAATACTAGCCCAAGTCGAGATATGGTCAAGTTCAGATAGTGTACTGTCAATGCAGGAAGCTGGAATCAACAAGTAACTATCATCGTCATCGGCATATTTTGGAAGACGATTGCCACTATGTTTAGGTTTAAGGTTGGAAATGGCAACGACAAAGTGCATGGGTCCTAATCCCGAGCCTTGGACTATGCTAGCATTAATGGTGCAGAGGGGAAAGATTGAACCCCCATATTTAGTGCAGTGCTGACGCTCATGCAACAGGGCGAGGACCAAATTATATAAGAAATCAGAAATGGGTTGGGCTGCTAATTGATCTACAAGGTGTTTGTGTCTAACTGTATCAAAAGCCTTACCAAAATTAAGAGAAATGAGTCTAACATAGGGTTCCGATTTAAGCATTGATTGAAGTTCATGTGTTATGGAGATCAATGCAGCAGAAGTAGACCCGAACGGGCGGAAAGTAAATTGGTCAGTGAAGATCCGGTTAGAGCTGGGATCGGTAATAAAAGAGTAGAAGTACCTGCGCACAGCCATTTTTCCAAAATGCTATGACCAGGAGCCAGCCGAGTTTAAAGACCAGGATCGTACCCACAATCAACCTGTGAAAATGTTATAATCAGTTATACCAAGTTTATGATTTATGCCTTTTCAAATACAGTTATCACTGACACTAAAAAACACAGCAATTTAAGCTTCAAATTATGGGTTTACATTTGACCGAGACCAAATAGCTGTATGGAATAGGGGTTAATTATAGAAGAACGAGTAGGGCTTTATTTGAGGCGATTTTAACGCAATGGCAAAAGCCAAAAGTATCGATACCTTTGTTCTCCATTCCATTGTTTAAAAGGGATCTTCCAGTTCGCCCTATCATAATTTTTTTCATATAGCGACATTTATGCCTCGCATCGACTCGAGTTTTATGGCGCTATGATACATTTTCGCATAGTCTTTGTCTCCTTAATCGAGTGACAATCGTGTCACGCCTATGCCTGTGATCTCTCAAAACTGGCTTTTGCAGAGGCACTATGATTACCTATAGCTCACAAGTAGAGGACTAGAGGCATCATCTCGCCTTCAATTATGGAGCAAATCGACGGGGTTTTTGATCATGGAAATTTATACTATTTCCTCTCTAATTCAAGCATTGCGTGGTTTCCCCAGAGTGCCAGCAAACTGCATAAGTAGCCTGCCAATTCATATCAGAGGAAACGCAACATCTGTGCAGATCGCATGTTTAGCACGGCATTTCGTGCAGAGCCATGCAGCCTATGAGCCCCGAAATCCTTCTAAGTAATGTAATGTAGTGACGATAATTTCTATTGGGTCGTCACTAGTAAGCTGCTTCTATGATGCTTTACACACACGCACACGCACACACTCTCACACTCACACACTATAGAAATGTGACTGTATGCTTCAATTATGGAGTACATCTGCATTCCTTTTTACCTTGAGTATGTATACTGCTTGTATGTCCGAGATATTATACTATGCTATATTTCTACTATACGACACACTGCCACATACGGCAACCCAGTTCATTTGTTGACGAATCACACATGGATGGTAATCACTTTGATATATTACAATATATTTATGCCTATAGACATGTAATGTATTTACATCAAAACATAGTAACTTATATACAGTTGTGAAGCAATCATAGAGATTATAGCCTCCGTCCTTGTATTACAAAAATATTTGTAGGATGTCTTCAAGTGCAAGTCCTTTATACAAATCCAAATTTCTATCTCCCTCCATGTTGTCCACTTGAACCACCTTCTGTTAGTCTGATTACGATCGGTCGGTCCGTCCGCCCATCCGTCAGTCCGTCAACATTTATTAACAGTCACTGTGTTTAAATAATGTTCTAGTAATAGTCTGTACTTTCTGTAAAGGAATAAGTTTACGGATGAAACGGAAAACTGTTCGTATACGTTTTAGCTGATGTTCCTATCGAGTGCATTGCCCTCCGATCCAAACGTTACATCTCTGACGGTTTCTGCACATCGCTGAAACCGGTTTCCGATGTCGTCTGCACGGGCACCTGTCTTCCGATCCGCGACCTTCCTTGGTACGCCGAGTTCATCAAGGTCTGGTCCAGGCAAAAGACGTTGCAGTACCGCTGCGTCGATGACCTTGTGCGCGTACGCAAGGTCACCTTTGTCTGTCAGAACGGCGAAACGAGAACATACGATATTCGCGTCGTTCGTAGCTGCAAGTGCAAGCGATACCTTCGAGGTCAAAACGACTCCTCATCGCCGAAATCTAAGAAGAAAAACAATAAGAGAGACAACAAGAACGACTGAGTGAAAACTAGTTGTGAGGACTGCAACAAGCGACTACAGACCGTTTTTCGCAGCGCGAATGGATCTCGTTGTGAGAAGCATAAGTGCGCTATATAAATGTTCGGAATGAATTCGGCGAGTTTTTAGGACTGCCTGTACGCGCGTGCGTGTCTGTCTGTGGTCGACGTTGTCCATCGTTGTCTGAAGTTACCGTTTCGTTTAGGTGTGTGTGTGTGACTGTGTGTGTGACTGTGTGTGTGACTGTGTGTGTGCGTGTGACTCTTGTGCTATTCTCCAGTCTACGAACGTTGCTGGGAGATTGATTAACGTCACTGCTTCGAGGATTTTGTTTACATTCGCCTGCACAGCTCGTCGGCCATAAGCTGTTGAAAGCGGAGATATGCTCTGCCAGTCATGCGTGTTCTGTTATAGATGGTTGCCGACGGACAGCAACGTCTGTTTGACAGTTTATCTGCAGTATGCGTGAAAGAATCGAGGTGTTGTTCCTCTGTCTTAGGCCCTTAACTGTATAGTGTTACAGCCGCTGGTAGAATAATTACGTTCATGGGCGTCCGCTGGAAGTTTTTTTAGGGGAACCAGAGTTTTTAAACAGCTGGCACCAACGGGGGTTCCGAAATGGTCTCCTTAGTGGAGCAGAGTTTCAAATAGCTGGCACGGGAACTGGGAGGTTCCGATACAATCGGACGGACACACTTGGCATAGGCATAGGGCTTATCTACTTCGAAAGTAGATATTCATGGGCACGTGACATCTTAAAAATAAATAATTAAGTGGTTTTTGGCATTGAACATCGTGTTGAAATAATTACAATAATCAAAAGATAATTTATGTGTATGATGCGCGAAAAATCCAGGGAAGGAAATACTCCGACGTGCGGACGCCCATGATTACGCTTCGTGTGTCGAATCATTTGTAGGCTATTCTTAATTGCAAACTATAGTCCGAACAATCGTTCGGCGGACTATACAGAGACTAATATGGTTGGCGCCAGATTGACGAGACCAGCGGCTCGTGCTGGCTGTCATTAAGCCTTCATTTCGTACTATATATCTATGTTATTATTTTTATGTCTCCTTTTTAGTCCGACGCCGAAATTATGTTTCGTAAAATCACGTCTGCGCTTGAGTTTGTTTTATGCCTCACACAGACACAAACTTTACTACAATCGACACACATTTACGCTCTCTTTCTGGCTCCGTCTCTCTTGCGAGCACACGACCCTCCCTCTCACGTCTTCCCCTTCCACTCTCCTCGCCAGGCTCACCTCCCTCCTTTCCACCCTCGCTCTGTCTCATGTTCGCTCTCTGCGCTCTCTCTTTCGTACTCACCGTCTCTCTGAGTCTCTAGCCTCGCCTCGCAGTCTATAGTTGACACTCCTTATCGAAAACTTTTGCCAGTCTGGGATATTATATGTCTGTCTACTCCTCCTCCTTTTCCTTCTCCTTCTCTTCCTCTCCCTTCCTCCTCCTCCTCCTCCTCCTCCTCCTCCTCCTCCTCCTCCTCCTCCTCCTCCTCCTCCTTCTTTATCGCCTCTTCTCGTATCCGTTCAAACAGATCGCAAATATATCAAAGGCAATATTCCAAGACGGTTCGAAAGGTGAATAGTATCCAACCGTCTGCTGCAGGCTTTTGTATTGGCCACTGTGTTGACACTAAATACAGGAAACGATGCAAGATATTCTTCGGCATTTGGTCACGAGTTTTAGATTTCGTATAGAGAGTACGCTGCGGGTTTTTATATGCCCGAGGCTGTGTTTAATTGCGAGTTTGTATACATCTGAAAGCCTTGGATGCGAACCTGTGTGCGTTTGGCGCCACTTTGCACACTCGGTCTCTCTCTTTCTTTCTGTCTGTCTCTCTGTGTGCGCGCGCGCGCGCGCGCGCACACACACACACACACACACACACACACACACACACACACACACACACACACACACACATATATATATATATAGAGAGAGAGAGAGAGAGAAAAAAAATTCTGTTTGTCTGCATGTCTCTGTCCGGCGATGCATTTGCACAGTTTTAGAGTTATTCACTCGAAACCTTCACTGTTGGCTCGGGAACACCTGGACACGCAGTTCGTGAACTCTCGGCCGCCCTCTTTCTGGTCTCTAGGGCCAAAGACCTGTCTCAGGACCCCCAGGAAACTTTCCTTCTCAGGCGTCAGGAGCGTATCGCCGAAACACCTTCATGTAATATCTATCTGCCACACCTTTTGTTCAGGAGATATACGTTTGTACAGTCGGTGAGATGGATTCGAATTTTGTACGCATTTACACACTTTTATAGCTATTGACTCGAAACCTACGCCGTTCGCTCGGGGAACACCTCGCACACCAAGTCGGTGGGTTTTTGAACCCTGCGATCGCCGTCTTGAACTAGACCAAAACATCGAGACCAAGACCGAGAGGTCCAAGACCAAGACCGGTTGGTCCGAGACCGTGTGGTCCGAGGCCAAGGCCAAGACCGAGGGTCCAAGACCAAGACTGATGCTCTTTTTATAAGCAATTCAATTTATTAAGAAGCCAAAATGGAATAACACGCTTAAAACATTAATTTTATTGCTGAAGAATACTAATCTTAATAATGGTTCAGAAAACAGTTTTACCGGCCCGTCTGAACTTTTACGGGTTCAGCCCTTGGCATCGGCCAGAGAATATCACAATATAAATTACTTACATTATACGGTAGGTAAATACTTTTAAGACATCTGAACAAGTAGATTAACGTTCCGTCTGAACGATGTAGGCCTACTTTTACTCGGAATTATAGGTTAGAACTGTGGCCGACCGCGTAATTATTAGATTGTTCCAAATCTTGAAATTTGTGAAAGCAAATTTTGAAATGGCTGGTTCCGTTGCAAATGCCTTTTTTGCCCACAGTAACATGTAGGCCTATATATAGATGGTCAGCACGCCATAAATCGATAACAGTCGCGTAGGGCCTAAACACCGGTGTCTCAAATAATCGGAAATAATGGTCGAATATCAATGAAATTGCTCTGATACGGCAAATGACCAAGAACGCTAACCTAAGACGGAGGCCAATCCCAAGACCGTTCCTTTAAGACCAACCCCAAGACCGACGCATTCGAGACCAAGACCGATGGTCCGAGACCAAGACCGATGTATTCGAGACCAAGACCAAGACCGCAGTTTTTCCGGTCTCGAGACCAAGACCATGCACGGTCTCGAGACTACATCCCTGTCTCCAGGGCCGAAAACCTGTCTCAACCCGGGCGAACGCCGGATTCCCCAGCTAGTATCTAATATATGTGTGAGATAGTCAGTGGGATGGATGGATGGACCGCAATTAACTTGACCACTGCTCCATCTGAGATCGGAGTTTGTGGTGGAGTATTACACGACATACCTGAATTTGGAGGATATGTGTGCAGTCGTGGACATAAATTCTATCTGGTAGGTCTGTGGCATCAGTGAGGCAATTACAACTAGAAACTATTAGTGAAAGCCATCCACACTGTTTATACGAAGGTGTAAGTATACAGAATATATGTATTTGTGTATTCAAATTAATGTCGAAGTCAGAATGTTGTACCCCAACATTTCAGAAATCTTGTACCCAACATTTCAAAGGATGCGCCCGAAACAAATGTTGCTGAAGAGTATAATAAAGTTCTAGGAAAAGGAATCCAGAGGCGAGTTAAGCACAGGCCAGCATTTTCGTGGGTATTGGATAGTGGGCACGTATGGGCTTGTCGGGGTCGAATATGGGCATGCTGGCAGTGTGCTAAAGCAGTTATCCAAATACAGGCGATTCGTCACTTGTATCCTTCTGGGTCAAGATGGTGGACGTTCGATGGACTCATGCTGGCTACCACTGGAAAATTGACTTAGGTGAGACTTCTTTGGTATGAATGTGGCTGTCTAGTAGTCCATCACCGACGATCCACTTATATGAGATGGTGTTGGGGTCAAGAAGACTCAAGATGCTGAACTTTCAACTCTGAGATCGATTGGTCAAATCTCGCCACGACCGAGATAACCCCAAGATTTCGGTCGCATTTACCCTCCAAATCGTATGACACCAATGACTTAAAATCAGGGACGTAATTTCAGACTTTTTCAGAGGGGGATGGGCAACTAAGAAATTTTGTGGGATGGGGGTGGGTGGTATTCTCTTAGTTTTGAATTTGTTTTGTTTTGGGATTTTTGCGTCGACGGGGGTGGGTGGTGTTCTCCTTGTTTTAAATTTGTTTTATTTTGGTTTTGTTGTGGCATAAAAGATTTGACTTGTTAAATCTTGTATCGGCAAAACAGTGTTGTATGCAGGACTTCAAACTTCAAGACCAAGACGAGACCGAGACAGTGAGGTGCCGAGACCGAAATAGTGAGGGACCGAGACCGAGACACTAGGTTCAAGATAGTAAAGGACAAGTGATCCTATATAAAATGCTGTAAAATGCTAATGTATAAGTTTTCGGGAATAATGTTTATTTGTAATTTCAATTTGAAACTTATAATGTACATAGTACAAATTCTTGAGAACTGTTTTTATATTGCCGCGCAAGATTTTAAGACAGTTTACGCGAAACTTAACGAGACCGCTTGTTCGAGACAGACTAAGACATTCAATTCAAGACAGTTTCTAAAAATCCGAGACACTGCCTCGAGACCGAGACAGCAGGCTTCCGAGACCGAGACACTAAAAAACTGTCTCGAGACCATACAACTCTGCGGCAAAAGCGCTGATACAGTTTCAAAAAAGTGAAATATTATTCAATTTTAGGCACCTGTGATATGATATAGTCTAATGTTCAGAGCCGTACCGAGCTATAATTGCGCCCTGTGCGTGTACTATAGCATCAGTTTGGTGTCCCCAATTTTGAAAATAGTGCATTTTGTGGAATAATAAGTTATTCCATCTTGAAATTTGCGCCCTTTCCACATTTGCGCCCTGGGCCTAGGCCCCGCTGCCCCCTCAGTACGGCCCTGATAATGCTAATATATGAAATTCAATGGCTATTAAATTATGGCCTTGTTTAGAAATTGCACGCACTACAATCTAAATCAGGAAATGCATGGGGGCAAATGCCCCTCTGCCTCCCAAATGACGTCCCTGCTTCAAATGTCAAAAGACTTTGAGCGAGGGAGGGAAAGGTCGACCACCCTCAATATCTTCATAATGCCAAAGTTGAGAAATGAAGTCGCTCACTTCACATAGGCTTACCAATATAATAATTATAAATATATTTATTTATAGGGCTGCTATAGGTGTGATAGTCATAAGGGGCCGCCCATTAATAACGTCACGCGACTTGGATGATTTTGACGTCCTCCATTCGTCACAAATGTCTTGACCCCCCCTCCCGCCGAAAAACCTGATGTCCAGAATCATGTCATGCAAATATTCTTATAATTATCAAAAAATTAATTACAACTATGAATATACTTGAAACTAAACTTATAATCAAAGATAGTATAGCTATAATAGTAGAACAAAGAAAAATGGAGAAAGTTTAATTATTAAAACTTTATGCATTCCTCGAGATGAAAGACTCTGGCAGAATCATTAAAATCATAAAAAAGTTTAATAACCGTAACTCGAAGCCATCCAAACTTTATGCCTTTCCATTCTCCCACGATGAATCAAAAATACTCCTTCATGGAATAAATAATTAATTCCAATCCACACACTCTCCATTTTCCTTGTTTGCGATTACAGCCAATATGCATCGTCTCTCTGAGGCCTCAACATTTGGGCTATATGATTTAAGCATAACATAAGTTTGACAAAGTGACTATGTCCAACACCAAAATTGACATTGAGCATAAAAAATTAGGAATGTAGTAATCATAATTAGTGCTGCTAAATTGTGGTAACAAATGCCGTCAGTTATGTGAAACCTGTTTTATTGAGTAAATTTTTTAATAAAGTTACGCATTTTGATGTTCGATGTGATGTGACGTCACATTTCGCCGACCCCTCGTCTAATGTGCGACCTCCCTCCCTTAGGCGCGTAACATCATTTATGGACGGACCCTAAGAGGACTGCTTTTCTTCTGTATTATGTCGAAGTCACTTAAGAATAATGTATAGGCCGTGTACAGTCTATAAGCAGAGTGTAATATACTGCAAGTCTAACTTAGGCCAACCCGCGGCTGTATTCACTCTGCTTCTTCTGACTTTTTGAGGCGACCGACAATTTGAACGGTTTCAGAATTTTACAGCTGTGGCTCTGTACTTTATTGCTTTATAAGCCATTGCTCTAGGGGCGAGGAAAATCTTACTCCATCCGCTTCGATCTGTCTGTCTCTCACATCCCTCAGTAACTACTGATCGAATGATAATACAGTACTCGACTTAATGTTATCAGTCCATTTCTAATATCTTCCTTGAGCTCTGTATCCAAGAACTATAACTTTTATCTCGTTCTTCAGGCAATCTCCATTCTTCCGTAGCACATGTCCAAGCGGTAAACATTTCGTATGTTTGATCAATCCAAAAGACTCTTCAATTGTCTTAAATCTCAGAAATCTGTTGCAGATGTTTCCTTTCATATATACACATACACACACATATATATACAAATAATTAATATATACAAATTATATATATATATATATGTTTTTGTATGTACTTCGAATGCATAATTTTCTGGTTAAGCTCTAATGGCCGAAAACAGGAGTGCAGCAGGTCTGCAACATCAGATCTCTTCCCTGTGGGATATTGTTAAACATGACTCAACAGCATTCCATGAAGTCTTCCAAGTCATCAAGACCTAATTATAGTTCTGTTGCTCATGCATTGAAGCATCAATAGTATTTACTGTTTTATTACTTTTATTATTATTTACAATTTTGATCAACATCATCAGTAGAGTTCTATATTTTTATTATTACATGCATTATTATTATTATTACAAAAATCAGACACATGTATTCAGCATTCTGGCAAATAACAAATTCATCCGCACATTATATGTGAAGGTTTATCCGAAAAACGGACCAGTCTTTGAAATACTTTTGCGATTATATGAGAAATGTGATTAAGTGATGGGTCAATATAGAGCAGCTGGAGGCAATGAAACATCTGCTAAATAATGTGGAGTGTATTTAGACATCTGAAATCGACAGCAATTCATTAGGCAGCTGCTCTACACAAGAATCACAAGGCAGCAACTGTCGGCACTGCTAAGCAACCCTGCATTAAGTACTTGTTCAACTGATACACAACGGTCGTCTCTACCAGGCTCAAATCTCCACTCTACATGACATCAGTTTACAATGGCTCAATCAGTCACAGTAACAAATAAAGGCACAGATCAAGAAGAAGGAAATCACATTTAAATAGTTCTACTATCTCCAATCAGTTTTTGTGGTTGATCCATGAAAAGCAGGTTCCCTTACAAGGTTCCCTTTAGATGGTTACTGTGTAAGTATTTTTATTACGTCACTCATGCAAAGTTGCTTAATTTAGCAGTCTTGGCTGGTATCTTGATACCAATGGTACAAAAGAAAATTACAAATGGAAGAAGTAAATAAAACAAAGACTTCTGAACTAAAGGCTTTCTGTAAAATACTCGACTGCATAGTGTTTACATCCACAGAGATGTGCAATTCCAGGACAAAATATCATTGACACATCAGGTTTCCAACACATCCGACGCCTGTTGCTAAGTATCTCCTGAACTATTGTAAACAATCTTTTTACAGTCCACCTCCTTTCTCCTATCTTGAATGAACTTCTCCTTCCCTTGCACTCTCCTCTGCCACTTTTCACTCGTGAAAACAGAGCTCTTCAATATATACTATCCAGATTCTACTCCTACACCACTCCACGACAACCATCATCATCGACTACCACTCTACTCAATGCTGTCTCCTCGGTTTGACCAGCCCCGATTTTGACCTGGCACTGAAATGTGGCTTTTGTGGGTGCCAAGGAATTTTCTAAGATTTAAAATACATTACATTCACTTGAGCAACTGATTAATTATCTACTTGAGCAACTGATTAACTATCTTGTGTTTTCACTGTGTCACCCCACTTCTGTTTTTCCAACATTAATGCATTGCGCAAACTGCTGAGTGATAATCATCATTTATAAAATACAAATATTCTTATTAACCAACCGCTCAAGACGACAGTTACTGTAGTCTTCAACCACTGGCAAAATAGCAAAACTTCATGTCACTGGTTTACTTAGATGAATGAATGTATAAATTGTAGCATACAATTAATGTTATGGTGACTTTGTAGGGCCACACTTCTGATTTGTGTCTAAAGTGTCAGGTTTGCATTAAACTTCTTTCTTCTGTTATTTGTACAATAGCATTTGTACAATAGCATTTGTACAATAGCATCGATGAAAGCAGAAAACTACAGTTACATCTATAAAATACATATATTTGTAGCAATATTCATGATAATCATCAATTTTTCAGTTACATTCATAGACTAATATTGTAGTTGCAATCATATTCACCAAGTTTTAGCAATCTAGATTAATACTAGTAATATAAATGATTACAATCATTTCTGATGCTAGTACCAAAGATTACAACTGTCAAAACCAAGCCACATAATGTTGGCCATTATGTTAAAGCCATCTAGGTATTGTCGATCAAGTATGCTTAAAGGACTAAACTTTCTGAAATTAACATGAATCATATGCAAAAGGATATGGCGAATCTGCATGGAATTAAATTCGTTACGGAGTCCAATAGTTTATTTAAAGCTACTGCCTCCTCTACATAAACTCTGGCACATTCTGGGAGTTACATCATCTTGATCATATATGAAAATCACTTTTTATCTAGCAGTTTTGTCATCTCAGGTATAACCTGCAATACACAAATATGATCAAATGAAGCTTTTAAAATCCATCAATCACTTCATAAAAGGTCAACTGATGATAAATGATAAAGTTGATTTATTGCACAGCAAGTAATACAATAAATAAAGTCACTTAGGAGTTAGAAAAGCAACTAAATGTGCGTATAATTTTCACTGCAAACAACAAACTTTGTCACATAAAACAATTCTTCACATGTGTTCAAGTTAATGAAAAGAATAAACAAAGAATGCAAAGTCAACATACTTTGAGGAAGTCAGATCAGAAGAAAGTTAATCAAACAGCAGAAGAAAAGACAAATTCTGAATTCGTAAAAAGTAGTCAGGGCTGAAGTGATGGGTTCAGTAATTGCAATCCAGAATTTACAAAGCGCCACTTCAGGAGAAATTAATAAGAAACACTCCAATAGTTTATCTAAGTCTTCTTCCAACATGATGGCCAGGCTAAGGCCTACAATGAGCAATTGCCTCATAACTGAACATGCAACTTTACCTACCATGACTGACCGATGTTTGTCATTACCGCATGTTGGAATGCTTGTGCGCTAATGTTGGCATTACACTCTGATCAATACGACAATCAATCAAACTAACCTTGAACAAGTCTGCAACGAGGCCATAATCAGCCACTTGGAAGATGGGAGCGTCTGGATCTTTGTTGATGGCTACGATGACCTTACTGTCCTTCATACCCGCCAAATGCTGAATTGCTCCTGATATCCCAACGGCAATATACAACTCCTATCAGCACAGACGAACAATTACCATAGGAAACTTAAATCAAAAGAAAGCTTTAATTTCCATGACTCACATTCCTTCAATTCTCATAAATTCTATGAACCATTACAATTCAAGCAAACAGCTGTAACATATGATTTTGAACACAGCTTCACTTGATGCGACCACAAGTGAATACTTTATATATTAGGATACCATTGCTAGAGAAGTCGTTAGTTCTCATTTGCTTATCTCAATGCTCGTCTGGCATCAAAGCCACACATTCCTATGTTAACCCTTTAATGACCAGCTGCACATGTTTCCCATACATTTTAGTACACGCTGGTCGTTAAAGGGTTAAAATATCATTGCATGGCAGGATATTGACAATGCTGAACAATGCAATATGCAAAGGTATGATAGCCAGCTGTTGCATAGACTATATTTCACCAGGTACTAAGACAGAATACATAATGACATGCAAACTGCAGTCAACATGAACATCAACATCAAGATCACCCTACTGTTGACTGCACTTTCAGAATATGCACAACTGCCTTGCGGTACCTTACGCTCTTTCGGAGTATAAACAAGGAAAAAAGCATCACAGATGACACCAACGTTATCGCAATTATGCTTCAGTATTAAAAGATCAAATCTTATTAAATAAATTCTGAGAATGAAATTACAAAAACAGAGCGGCCAAACAAAGGAGCAAGTCTTCGATAAAAATCAACTTACTGGAACAACGATTTTCCCCGTCTGGCCAATCTGGAGGTCATTGGGTACAAAACCTGCATCCACAGCTGCCCGCGATGCTCCAACTGCAGCACCCAACTTATCAGCCAGGTCGTAGAGCAGCTTGAAGTTGTCTCCGCTCTTGAGGCCACGACCCCCAGACACCACAGTTCGTGCACTGGCCAACTCTGGTCGGTCACTTTTGGTCAGCTGCTGGTCAACCCATTCACTCACATCATTCGTCACAGTCACTCCAGAAACTGGTAAAAATGAATAAACATGCCAAATTCAACATTGGTGAATGAATTTGTTGTAGCAATGTCACAAGACAACATTCCAAAACAGTGCAGACAATAAATATCCCAAGATTCAGAAATACGTAAGAGCTGCAATTTTACAGCAAAGACTCTGAATGTTTAAAAACAGCCAAACTATACCAAACTGAAAAGTCCTAGCTCAACCAGCTGCACAGCTATTAAACAGTGAATGATGACACCTTGCAAACAAGACCCTCTAAACCATTCTGCTCTTTGATTTTACAATACAATACCAAAGCTCAACAGTACACATGGAAGATAGGCAAAAACAATTAAAGAGAGATGTGGTCAGAAAGCCATCAGACACCTATGGCCACGGGTGATGAGCCCTTGGTTGTTGATTGAAAAAGAACCAGAAAAAGACTGAATAAAACACGTTTTCAGTTTACAGTCTATACGACCGAGTTGGTGGAAGATGATGATGAACAGCGTTCCATCTCTGACTGAATGTTAGCCAGAGAAGAAGAGCTTAAAGAGGTAACATACTTTCCAGCAGATCAAATGCTAACTGAAAACAAGATCAGCATCTAACAGAGCAACAGGGTGTAGTTATGCATGACCCTATGGTAGAAGATCTGCAGTCGTCACAAACGATGAGTACCAGCTTAATTCCGATAAGGTGAGATGCAGAGATGTAGAAAAAGCAACGAGCAGATGTGATGCCATCCACATTAAACATGTAGACAGAGTCATGCTGCCTAAGCGTTATTTCAGTCAGAGACCCCAGAGTTGCAGCGATCCTATATTCCCTAATACAAACATCAAAGAAGATGTGCCATATCATTTGGTTTAAACATTGACAGAGCAAACCCTATTGCTAAACATTCAAGATCTGTTCACTTAACATTGTCGTTCCTCAACCAGCAACAGTATCACGACTTTATGTTCCAAACAATCCAGTGAGGATGAAGCTGACGTTGCAAGATGCCCAATCATAGAAAATATGAGCTGGAAGAACTGAATAAGCCAAGTAAACCCCACACATGACTGATAAAGTAACCATACATGTAGACTGTTCCATCCTACCTGGTTCTGGATTAACTGAACCACTTCCAAGTGGAAGCGCTTCAAATGCAGTGCTCCTCACAGTCAGCACCTTGATAGCGTCTTTGACACGAACTGTTTGGATAGCATTTCCTACAAAACCCATCACACAAAACATGCATTTACAACATATATGACCAAAATACTTCAAACCAAATATCTTCAAAAGTTGCTGTGTCGGAGCATGACACAAGTAACTATGACCCATTCAGGTCCCTTTAAAAGGCAACTTATAAATATGTGCACATATGAACATGACTGTTCACTAATTAAATTTGTAGTAGCCAACTTATGACAGTTACATGACGCCTACCACAAAATATGATCTAGTTTAGCCATGGAGTAATGAATAACATATTGGTGTGAAAAGCAGTAGAAAGCAAAATTGATTACTGTTGCCCCTGTGAGGCTGACTAGCACCTCCTTTGCTAGGCAGTGGCAATTGATTAAATTAGCTGTAGGATGTCACAGCACCATGCATAACTGCTATACAGCTAAATTCGACCCCACTTTTAACTTGAGAGCATCTGTTCATACCATACTTGCAATCATTCTGCAGTGTGTCTGGTTGAATGTAATAAATAAAGACTATAAAAGTGACAAATATGTGGACATCCCCACTGCAAAATATATTTCATCAGACTCTTAAAAGTCAAAGAAATGACAAAAGATCTGCCTGAAAGCAATGAAATTCAACTTTTACAGACCTGCATATATCGTCCTGATAAAAGTGTCTTCTCCTTTTATTCCAATCACGTCGGATACGGGTGAGACATCCAATTTTGCTGCCACTCGTGGAATTAAATTCTATAATGTCACAAACTAACCATGTTCAAGAATGTCATCATCAACGAGTAGACATATGTTACATATGTCACGCATCAGAATTTTCTCTTGAAATTATTATCCTTTTTAACGGTCATGGCATTCATATGACAATGGTCAGGAGACATTTTCAGCTTAAGTGACACAATTTAATACATCAGTGAGACAGTGTACACAACACCATTGAAAAGAATCAACGCATTAAACACGTATAACTTCCATTAATGCTGCCATAATTTGCATTATCAATTTATAAAGAAAGCCCAGAAAATGTGGTGCAGCAGACGTTATGAAATTTAATCTAAGTTAATCAATGGTTCAATCAACTGTTCAAAAACATTTTCTTGACTGCTAGAATGTTCCATCATCGATCTGTTCCATTTTCCTAAATTCTCACAAAAAGCATTTCTAAAGGTTTTCTCTACATCCGGGCATTTAGGATTCAATAAACGGTTATTTAAAAATTCAAGATTACTAATATTTACTATAAATATTACATGTATTTTGATTGTGTAATGTTCAAGAACTAAATTAAGCATTTAAAGATTTCACACCTGAAGTATGAGACCCTATAACAAATGCATGCAATTGAGACAGCAGTTTTAGTAAATCATGGCACACATCTGTGCTACACACATATTCTTGACAACAAAGAGAAATGAACCAGGCAACAGTTAAAACACACCTTTCCAAAAGCACCTGCATCAGCTAAAATATGTGTAAACTTGAACTGCTTCTGAGTTTCAATGATAAGCGGTGTCACAGACTCTGAAAAATTCACACTAAACAATAATAACTGTGGTACGATTCTCCATAAACATGTTGAACAATAATTTAAAAAACATTGAACAACCAAAAACTTGCAGACACATTTTATCTAGAAGTTTACTTGCAGCATTCAAAAGACAATAAGGATATGTGGAAATAGCCAGAAGATCTATGGTAAAGCTGTTAAAAAAATAGTTACTGCACCTCAGTATTTCCCAAACCTTTTGGTCGTGGGACGAAAATCTTTGAATGCAAGCGGCCCACCTTACAAAGGCGAACAATATTGTTTTCAAATATAATTAGCAATTTCAATGCTAATTTGCAATGCATGCAATGAATATACTCGATATAATAAAGAGACTACACTACACTCTACTCATTGGAGTATATTATAGTGACAATACAACAAAGAAGGTCAAGAGAACAGTTTCATTTTGTAAGCACGGCCATCCACTTGACAAGACGCAGGGACCCACTTTTGGGTTGCGGCCCATAGTTTGTGAAACACTGCTGTACAATGTGCATAGATCAAAAGGTTTGAGCAAGCCATAGTTACATAAAATCATTGATTCACATCTAGTCAACAACTTCTATTGGTTGGCCCAAGAGATCTAGAAACAAACAAATCAAAAGCATCAATTGCCTACCAGGCAGAAGTCCCTTGAAAACTTCACTGTCAGCCAATAGAATCTTTTTCACATTCTGAATCTTGCCAACCTCGACCGCCACCTGTAAAACATTAGAAAACAAGAATCATTACTACAAGACACTCTTGCTAGAAAGAAATCAGTGCCAGACCAATCAATAACTTAACAATTTGACCTCTGGAAGACAAATCATTTAACTATTTGACCTCTGGAAGACAAATCATTTAACTATTTGACCTCTGAAAGACAACTCACTTAACTATTTGACCTCTGAAAGACAAATCACTTAACTATTTGACCTTTGGAAAACAAATCACTTAACCATTGACCTCTGGAAGACAAATCACTTAACTATTTGACCTCTGGAAGATCTCTCTGGAAGGTCTATCTCTATATGACTTGACCTTGCTATCTAGATCATTTCCAATTTCATCAACTATAAACTGAAATATAAGACCTGTCTTAATTAAGGGATCTTACAGCAACTTCTATTTTCAATAAAAAAACGTGCTAATAACATTATTTATTTCATATAAACACAACATGAAATTACGATGAAATGCAAAGGGTATATTATTATTATTATTATTACCGAAATTTGATACCGCCCTTCTTCCAACATCTTTTGCTCAGAAGTGCATACACACGCCTCGACGGCGCAATTGCAGTTGTACTGCAGAGCAATTGTGTGCAAAGGACTTGCTCAAGGTCCCTACACAGTGACTGATGCCCCGGACGAGGCTCGAACCTGCGCACTCAGCACACACTGAACGTTACGGGCTGACCGCTCTAACCAATCAGCCACTGTGCCACACTGATGTTAGTCAGTCCATATTTGTAGAAGAATTTCAAAATATGCTCAGCAGATCAAATTAGGTCCTAAATGACACCACCGTGGCAGCTTAAATTCGAAACCCCTCATTAGTTATGTAATTACCAATGTTGATTATGCAGTACTGAAGTCATGGTTTACCATAGCAACAGCAACCATACTGATGTCAGAGCAGGACCCTTTGATCTTGTATGATATTTAATTGCAAGAATAAATTGCTACATCATCAAGATGCAGGAAGCTTATTTACCTCACTGCATTGATGTCCAGCTACCAGACACGTCACATCACCTAATTGGGTAGCAGCAGCAACAGTTTTCAAGGAGGATGAGGCGAGTTTGCCATTGTTGTGTTCTATTATAACCAAGGCACTTTTAAATCTCTGGAAGACAACATTCTGAAACCAAACAGTTCAAAGAAGAGCTGCTTTAATTGTGCTCAATAGACTATTTGGTCACAACATGGCAACAGCTGGTAGATATGTAATGTAAAGCAATACAATAAAACATTACTGTATTATGAATTATGTGTATTTACAAAGCACATCAGCAGTCTGATGTGCAAGCAAGCCCAATGAGCCCCTAAGGAAGTGTAGATGTAAGCAACCTGTAAATCTCCACAGTAGCACAAAGCATAATTTTGTAACCCAACAGACTCATAACTGTAGCATCAAGCTCTTTGATTTAATAATGTAAGTGTGTTGCCAGCCATCTTTGGCTGCCTGATCAGCTGTGCTGGTTGGAATGTATATAAAGGCAACTCTGTGTGCAACGATGCTGGCTTGCACACCAAGGGTGGCTTATTTGAAGCATTCCAATTTAGGGCTAGCATGGTCCATATATGAGACCTTAAATGGCATGGCACCTATTCAAACAGACAGCCATAGGGAAGGATCTAATCACAAATTTATTGAAAACTGAATAAGATTGATACTCTATGACTGCCATAAAAACATGTCATGTACATTTACAGGCAAAATTGCAGTTTGTGGGGTATTTCTCTACAACATATATTTAGTATATTTTTCAAGGCGCTAGGATTACTAATAGTGGCGAGCTCTCTCAAACGCTCTTTCCTGTTGCATTGCGAGGGTCGGTTAGGGTCAGTTTAGGCATTGTTAGGGTTAGTGCCAGGGTTCAGTTTAGGCATTGTGAGGGTCGCTTAGGGCTAATGCTAGGGTTAGTGTCGTCTTAAGACATATACGAAGCTTACTTACTCCTTTGTGTCACTTCATATGTCTATGAAGGAATATTACAACCCATGGTACCCTCTGTGCATATATAGTCTATGCTGTCGTTTATGCCGGAAATACGTACTGTGGTAAAAATACCCCCCAAACTGCGATTTCGCCCATTTACAATCACTAAGATATTTTCTTTCCACGAACGGCTCTTAAAACGCATTGCATTTTTTTACAAGACTGACTTATAAGATTGCCATCCAAATTCTATGTATCACTAAAGTTTACATCCAGTGCATAACTTTAATAGTTGTCTTAAAAATCTCTAACACGCGCTCAAATGTCAAAATACTTTCAGGTCTCACCTCACCACAGACTAAAGGCACGAGTAAAATGCTGATTGGGTGCAGGTAAAATGCTGATCGGAAATTGCTGATTGGTCATGCTGATTGGTGGGTAAAATGCAGATTTGCTGATTGCTGATTTTCGTTTTTAAAAGCAACAAAACGAAGAAACTTTGAACAACTTTTATTTGCACATATCAAATCTGAAGAAACTATTTAACAACTTTTATTTGCACATATCATGAATGTAGGCCTATATTGTTTTCTGTTAATGATGCCAACACTAACTAAACATCAAACGTCAACAATATACAGAAATTCATGAGCAAGTTTTATTTGCACACATCACAGAGTTATTTTGCTTTCTGTTACAAACCCTAACACGGATGTTTTATCAGCCCATTTCCTCTTGTTCCGTTGAAGTTGGGTTAAGTTTAGTGGGCATTTGATTATGGAGTCAGTGACACCGATTGCCATTCTTGCTGCAACAACGTGATTTTGCTGGACATGAACAAGTGGTTGTTGGAAAGAGTTGCATAGACCACTGCCTCATTTTCTTTCTTTTGCTGATCCACAGTAACGCCAACGATATCCATAAACTTTCCAGTCAACTTTCTGAACATTTCTCACCCTGAATAATTGCTCCACCTGGCGGTTGATTCTCAATTGCATTTACTGCTTGAGTAGTAAATAACTTGTAGATATCACTCATGTTTTCACTATATTCAAATCAAGTGTATCTTAGCTTTCCAAATTTTAACATTTCATTTGGGTGGTAGGCTTATATATAGGCATATGGTGTCTAGAGTCAGTCAACCATGTCAGATTGACTTTGCTGATAAACAGTGCTGTCTGTTTGTTGATTTTAATGCTTCATGAACTAAGGCTGTTATTATTTAAACCAATATTGAAGACAACAAAGTTCTGATTAACTTTGACTAATACATTTAGTACGCATATGATGATCAATGCTTCAGAAACAGTGCTGTCTTTTTGTTGATTTTAACTATATTGAAGATAACAAAGTTCCAATTAACTGTCATTAATGCAATTAGTACATCGATTAATGCTTCATGAACTCTGTCTGTTGTTGTTTAAACCAATAAGGCTGAAAGGCCTCATAGACACTCTGTTAATTTTGCCAATCAGCATTTTTCCACTCACCTTGCTGATTGTCTGCTAGGTAAAATGTTGACCAATCAGCAAGTTCCGATCAGCATTTCACCCCGATCAGCAAATCAGCAGATCAGCATTTTATCCGTGCCCCAAACTAACCTCTCCGTCAATATGACGGCCCAATTAGCCTTTGACCCTGTCCGCTACTTACCTCAATATACAACTTTTCTCACGGTTCGACTCTAACGGCTAGCATAATTGTGATAAAACTTTCGTACAGAAATGATATATACTGTTTTTTCATCGCATTACCTTACTGTACGCATCAACGCATAAACTATACATTAAAACAGTTTAAACTGCACAATCCACTATTATCGCTCAACCACAACGTCCCAATTTTAATTGCATTCTGACTTTTAAAAATACTACTCAAAATTATTAAAGTAGCAGTAACTTAATAGAGCCAATAGATAAACTTACAACTGCCGATCTGACATTGAAAAAAGATGACTTTGATGCTATCGACAGCATCTTCTAAAGCGACAATATACTATACAAGACACATATAACTACAACACAGCATCTAATATGGCGATAACAGCACACGACGCGCAAAGAGACACGATGTAGGCTATAGTGCGTTCTGTTAAAGTCAAGAAACCCTTGCATTGTGCAAGCACTATCTACAAGTATGAATATTATTTAATAAGTTCATTGTTTATTTATAAAGCGAACTGGATATCTGCACATTCTTGAATGTATTCGAGAAAAGAGAAATTTGATGTTATTTTGGCACAGTTTATCTCGTCAATTTGGGCTTTTATTGGGCTTATCCGTGAAGATTATAAGGTTTCATGCTCCTTTTATAAACTTTCGGTTAGTAATTTAAGAGATTGTTGAAGTTAAAAATTGTTCAGAATGAATCAATGAAACTTGAAAGATGCTTATATTTCTTTGAATTCAAAGTTTTGAAGAAATTTACGTAGTTTTGGCAAGACTTTACCGAATATGAACCGCATATTACCGAACCCGAACCTTCTCTGGACTGGGTGTTGGTAAAATGCGAACCAGAGAACTGCGAACCGGTAGAACGCGAACCAAAATGCGAACCATAGGCGCGAACGGATCAGATTAAGACATCGTGAGGGTCGGTTAGGGTCAGGGTGGGCATCGTGAGGGTCGGTTAGGGTTAGTGTAATTGATAGACAGGGTTCAGAGTCATGGATAGTATCGTTTATAGATAATTGCCGAAAACATTTGGCGGGTTGAATAAAAATATAAATGGCTACCATAGGCGCGAACTGGTCACGTTACCTTTGGCAGCCAATCGAAACAGGTTCGCATTTTACCGTTTCGCGGTTCGCATTTTACCCACACTGTCACACTCCTCTAGATTAACCTCTGTACAAGTCCTCTAACTCGGCGCAGCGCTCGTTTATAAAGTGGTGCCTTGCGATTGGCTTTGGAAGTTTGGAGATTACGATTACCTATTACAGTCAATGGATCTGGAACCAAGCGTTAACCCTGGGGATTGGACTCTGCATTCTCTGTGACAAAATGACATGGACAAAACGGGTTGCCTAGGGTTGTCGAAGAGAAATGGGCTTATTTATATCATCGGGATCGCAACTTTCGCATATTGTCGGCGTGGCTTATGTGGAGACATCTGTGCAACCTTTAGCGCATGTGCACTGTAAAAAACTAAAAGTTCTATAATTATGTATTGTGAGGGTCGGTTATGGTCTGGTTAAGCATTGTGAGGGTCAGGTTAGGCATTGGGAGGGTCGTTTAGGGTTATGGTTAGTGTAGTTTTTAAACTTATACGAAGCTTACTTGCTCCTTTGTATCAATCACGTGCCGGAAGTATTTTGTTCTGACCATTGGTGACCATTGGCAGTAGACCAAAATATCATGCGTAAGTTACGGTCCCCGGTGTTATAAGTAAGCTGAGAAATGATTATGGTTCAGGCTACAAAACTCTCTCGGACATTGCATTTGTAAACGAGTTGCCGGATCATTTCCCGATGGCATTAATGTGAAGTCATGGAATGAAGGAGATGGTTTTGAAGGTACCTGCAAAAGAAACATGGCATGTTGGCATCCTACTTGCAGGCAACGGCTGCACTGGACCACACTTGAACGGATGCGATAGCGACCACATTTAGTTCTGTCTATTTTCTGTTTTCTTTGCACGTTAGAAGAGAAAGACAACTGATGTACCATGTGTACACTATACAGTTATGACTGAACTGGTAACTGAAAGCTCAAATAATGCAGGACCCATTGAAATTGGATTCCTTCTGGATAAAATTAATGCAATAGAATTAGCACCATCCAGCATGTCTACTTGGACTTTATTATGAAGCATCAAAGGCGGATAAAACAATTCCACAAGTAGAGACTGAAGTTTTTCATTCTCAAATCAACGCAGTCTCTTGCTTTGGCTGATGTTATTGCATAATGTGGAATTGATACGATTGAATCAGAATAAACATTGTTTACATAAGTTTATAGAGCTGTGTACTGCACATCTTCAGCTTCATGGCATTTCAGTTTGTAATAAAAGTCACTCAACACGACTTAAGGACTGCCTGCTCAGAAATTGCCCTGATCTGACCACTGTAAATCAGGTACAGAAATTTATCAACATTTAATGATAACTTTGACTAAATTGAAGGAATATTCGGATAGTGATGCCGTCTTGTTAACACTCACTACAAAGCTCATTAGAAATGAAATTTTTACAGCAAAGGCATCCAATTTCAAGGGTTCCATTGATAAAACCAGTCAGCTAAATTCTGTGTCATCAATATTAGTTTATCTTGTTGGTATGTTGCTTGAAGGCCCCTGCTCAGTGACAATCGAGCAGCATTGTCAATATCACAGTTAATTGATTTTAACGCTGTTAAAAGGCCTTACAGAATGATGGCTTCAGAGGCAATAGTACAAATCTGAAAATGACTGGCTGAAGAGAGTTATGGATGGTGTTGAAAATAAATTTGATTATATAAATATAACTGGGAGTGGCCACAGTGCTGATGTCAGTCAGCATTAAAGAATTGTAACCAATGCCAATTTTCTATCTCGGTGCCAACACCACCACACTGATTCGGCAGTTGTTTGTAATGCTGTTCATGATGTTAATCCAAAACTTGTTTCTGTTGTATGCACTAGCAAATAAAATACAATGGCACTTGCCGGAAGTTAATGGAGAAGAACATTATGTAAATTATGATGGGTGACTTGCATATCGAAATTGCTGCTCTCATGATGCTAGGCATTTTGTGTTCATGTAGCAGGATGTTATGTCTGTCTAGTGTCTGCCAATAAATTATTGTTTATAAAATTTAATCTGATAGAATGGTGTAGTCACTTTAGTGCGCTCTTATCAATGGAACTGGTCAAGAGTTACCCTCTCTGTAAGCATCTATGGTCACTTTATTTATGATTAAGAAACAAAGACTTTAAGAAATACACTGATCTTTTGTAAAATGTGATAGATTAATGAAGAATTGTATAGAATTTCTGTTAATGGGTCAGCATTTAAAAGCATGCATTTTGCAGCATTTGTCTTGCATGTTTCTGTACATGTTTGTGATGGCTGACCAGCGGTGTGTTCAGTGTACTCTTGTCAATAGAACTGTGGTTGAGAGTTACTCTCTCTGTACTAATGACTGTGGACACTTAACTTATGATTAAGAAACAAAGACATAAGGCAATAGTTATATAAATGATATGTAAAAGCTTGATAGATTATTGAACCATTTTAGTAGGGTATGCCCTGTTGGCAGAATTTGTAGTTCCTTTAGGTTTATCCATTGTCATTGGATTGCAAGCCTGTCTTAACATAGTATGTTTGAATTGTATGGTGAATAGTAGAGTTTGATTTGAATTTTGCATTTTATTGCAAATCCAAACAGGAAAAAATATTTAAACTGTGCTATTGTCTCCTGTTGTTAATATGTGAAATGTATTGATAAACTTTATATAAGACTGAGAATAGGCATATTGCGTGCATACCACATGCCTGTAGAGTGCTCCAAATATTGACAGTTCCAAATGAATTTTAAGTGTCATTTAATCGAATTCATAAATAAACTTGTTGTTTCCTGTAGTGCCTTAGGCATTTGCGGGCTAATACCACGATGATAAAATCAACTCCAGTCCTTGAACAACAGAAGTCTCGAAAACAAGTCTTGCTGTTGTTAATAGTTTTTGAGCTACTCTATCCAATGGTGTAAATTTTACAGCTTGATCACTTCTCCCACATGCCTATATAAGGCCTTAAAAATGGTTGTCAAATGCAAAAATGGGCTTTTTGTCAGTTTCAGGTGGCCATTATGGAACAGATATACAGGATAAAACTAATCTAATTGCTTATTTGTGCACACAATATGGACATTTATTGCAAGTGGTACACAATAAATCTGCTGCTCCAGTCATTTGGTGATAGTGAGAGTAGTGAAGGTACTAGCGCCAGATATGGTCGATGTTTTTCCCGCCATTTTCGATCTGAGGTCAATTTCTTCATGTAGCCCTTACTTAGTACCACGAAGAGCAGGTGTCCTGCAAATTTCATCAATATATCGACAAAACTAGCTGACATATGGCCTTTTGAATATGGTAACAAATGAATGCATGATGTCAAATTACTACACCCAGACGCCTTAAAAATTCCACCAAAAAAAGGAAAATAAGAATATTGCTGTAAATTTTTGCACAGCACATTCTAAGATATCAATGAACATTCCGTGAAAATGTAATAGAAATCAGGGATGGATGAGTTGGAAACATTTGCTGATTTCAGACGGAATGATCCTAAAAATAAAAATTTTCCCAAAATCTTTTTGTACTTCTGAGATTACAAATATGTAACTCTTGTGCATGTAGGTACAAAATGCACAATGTTACAGTAACAAGACGGACTACTACTACATGCACGCCGAAGTACCAATATCAGTTGACTCTGTCTCCTAGCCTGCGAGAGACGAGTCTGTGACTTTATAGACTATAGTGCGCAAGGGCGAAGAAGCCTCCACCGCTAAAATCTGTGCATTAATTGTACATCCTTGCTTAATGTAATGTAATGTATATCTTCGAAAATTTCTCAGCGCCCATAAAGCCACGTCAGGGAGACCAGCTTATTCACAGGCGCCATACCAAATCAAGCCGAGGAGACAGCACGGTGCTACGTTGTCAGTGGTATACCAGTGATAGTCGGCGATGAGAATGGTAAAGAGATGGTCAGAAGTAGAATCTGGTTAGGACACATTGAAGAGTTCGGTTTTCAGTCGTGCATGAAAAGTATATCAGACGATATATAGTGAAATCGGAGGGGAGCTATAGGTTATATTTGGAGGTGAAATGTGGGGGTGAGCAATTAAACTGGTTCTTTTGGAAGTCTAAAGAGCAGGCCTCTGGCTTGACTTTTGTGGGAGGCTGAGAAATTTCGATGATTTTCATTATAATGCATTCCATGTCTACTGTCGGCAGTGGTGGCTTTCATTCGATGACATTGATTGCCTTGTTGAAATTAATCACTTGTTGAACCTATTGATAACAGATTTGATATGCATGGTAAACTTAAAATTTATGATTTTGGCTATTTGTTAGTTATGAATGTCGAGATGAAGCTTTATCTTTTCCCTCCGCACCTCATTTTCCGTGAAAGGAAATAGACTGTTAACTAGCCCTACGAACAAGTCTACCGACATAGAGGCAGACTAACTGTAAAACGTGTTTTTCTGTTCTCGTAGTGGTTGTGCAATTTGTGTTGGTGAATTTGATCAGCCGTTTTCAAGCAGTAGAATTTTAAAATGGATACAAAAATCGTGAATTGGGTTTGTGGAGAGCTATCGAGGCTTCTTGGCACTGAGACCAACGAAGATTTTGCAAGGTATTTTAACTTGGCTACACTGTGCTAAACTTATACACTTACCTACTTAATTACGGTGCTTATTATTACAAAAGATCCTGCCACTGATGACGGGGTGTACTGATTATCGGCTATGTCATTGAGCTAAACATATGCAGTTATATGTCATGAGTTTCAGTGTTGGGCACGAGACCAAAACCTCGAGACCGGGTGGTTCAAGACCGAGACCGATACTCTTTTTTATAAACAGTTCTCTTTATTAAGACGCTAAAACGGAATAACACGCTTAACACATTAATTTTATTGCTGAAAAATACTAATCTTAATAATGGTCCAGAAAACAGTTTGACCGGCCAGTCTGAACGTTTGTGGGTTCAGCCCTTGGCTTCTGCCTGAGAATATCACACTATAAATTACTTACTGTATATGATAGGCAAATACTTTTAAGACATAGATTAACGTTTCGTTTGAATGGGGTACTTGTAGTCGAATTGTAGGTTAGCAGTGTCTACCAAGCACATAATTATTAGACTGTTCCAAAACCTATAAATTTGTGAAAGCAGATTTTGAAATGGTTGGTTCCATTGCAGATGCTTTTTTCCCCATAATAACATGTATATATAGATGGTAAGCATGCCATAAGTCGATAACAATCGCATAGGGCCTAAACATTCGGTTTCTCTAATAATCGAAAATAACCAACAAATATAAAAAATCTGCTCTGATGCGGCAAATGACCAAGAACGCTAATCTAAGACGAAGACCAATCCCAGAACCGTTCCTTTAAGACCAAGACCGACGCATTCGAGACCAAGATCGCAGTTTTCCGGTCTCGAGACCAAGACCATCTCGAGACCAAGACCGTCTCGAGACCAAGACCACAGTCCCTGATGAGTTTATGTATATTCAAGCATATTAGACTTTTTCTGTTTTAGATATTTGCTTAAAATAGAAAGCAGCAATGATCTGATGGAATACATGAATGAATTCCTGGATTCTAGTGTGCCTCAAAACAAACACTTCACTTCAGAGCTGCTGAAGAAATGGCAACAGCTGCATAGCGATGCTACCATTAATCGCCATGATGATGACGATGACACTACCAAGTCCTTACATCAGGTTGACATCTTAAGTATAATGATAATAATAGCAATGATAATTTAATTCTTGAGGAATCAGGTTACATTGGAGAATTTGGGGCATAAGCAAAAACTAAGAAAAAAAGACACCTAATTATTAATATTGATATTAATATTAATAATCATTGCGATAAAGAGCCCACATTTGGGGTCTGGCTGACAACGCTTCTGGTTGCTGCACGAGACCTGGCCCTCGACAAGGGACAGTTCGGGTGGCAGTTGGACTCTGGTTTGGTTTAGCCTTTTGTGTCCCTTATAAGTGCCAACATATTTGGTGCAACTTATAAGTGCAACTTATTTGGCTTGAAGGATCAAAATAAGTAAAAGGATCAAAGTGAGTAAAAGGATCAAAGTGAGTAAAAGGATCAAAGTGAGTAAAAGGATCAAAGTGAGTAAAAGGATCAAAGTGAGTAAAAGGATCAAAGTGAGTGAGTAAAAGGGCATCGGGGCACTCTCGGCATCACCATGTCAGTAACATCGTATGGTGCACCATGTTCAAGACGCCTATCCCCATTTCCAAGGAACTGGTGGGATTATAAATGCCTTGGATGGGATCAAATTACCTGCTGTGGGATGCTACCGTATTGCTATGTCTTACATTGGAGCTGGTGTGATTGGGCCTGCATCAGTGTAGGCTGCCAACCATAAAATACAGGAGCGTCAGGACGCAGGGGCTTCAGCCTATGGCCATTGAGACTTTGGGCCCTCTTAATCCTTCAACTCTGGAATGTATAAGTGAATTAATTTGTCATATGTTATTCATTGGTGCGATAGACTTGACACCTCATTTCTGTTCGAGAATCTGTCTATTTGTGTCTGACTTGTCTGACTTGGTTGCATTCAAAGGCACCTTTTCTTCAAACCCCGAGGAGAACGCCTTACCCTCCAGATGAATTTTATGCTCCTTATTACAATATTTCTTATGTGTTTTTCATTTTAATGATGAGGTTGTACTAAAAGTGATTGGGAAACCAATGCAGTTTGTCATTTTAGTGTTAAAATAGGTTCAAAGGATGGTCAGCAACAAAATATGGATTGCTAAATCTTCTGCTTATTATAGGAATAAAACCATTTGTTCATTTGCAAGTAATTACTACTAACAAATGTTTTGACAAGTAACATACAGTCTCATATGCAAAACTATTAGCAGAGAATGGACTTTACATAAATTTTGCACCAATTAATTGATTGCATGGTTTCTTTTGTCCTTATTTAGCTTCCTGCAACACCTATTTCATTCGATCTACCAAAGAATTCAAAGAAAGGAAAAAAGAAATCGATTGAGAACAAGTCGCCTAATGTAAAACTTCTAATTATTCTCACTTCAATTTACATTACAGGGATTATGCTTTATTATTAATTAGGATAGCTAATAAGGCCTTGTTTTGATGGCTTCATTATTGCCAGACTAGCATTTGTACCTGGCTTTGACTGAGTGTTTCCCCAAGCATGAATAATGATCGCTGTGCAGTATCTTGAAGTCACTGATTAACTATAGTAAAAGAATTGGCTGCTCTAAGAGTGTAGGCATTGCTCTTTGCTAAATGGCGCTAATCTGCCAAGTATATCATCAGTATTTTCCAGGACTTTGCCCTGGTCTTCACCAAGTTTTCATCAATTTCTACCCTTCTATATCACTGACATCATTATACAGTGGCATCGCTATCATTGAGGCGCAGAAACTTGTGCCTCCTCTGGGTTTTTTAAATTATTTTTTTATTGAAATATTTGTTTTTCATTTGAAAAATAATCACACCCACCCGGCATTGACAGCGCTACCACAATGTTGCAATGACAGCGTTACCACAGACAGCTTGCTATAATCATTCTGCAGTCGCAGAAGTTTCCCGCATGATATTCGTTGCATAAACTTTCATTAGCTTACTGTATGCATGATCTAGCTGATGACTTCCCGGTTTGAATAGTACCACTTATGCAATTTTATGATGGTATTGTCACCAACAAATGATTATTGTTACACCATTGTTTAAAAAAATCTTAGGATTAGGAAGGAGATACAGTAGCCCCTCTCCCATCCCATCATGTTCTATCTGCTTCCTCTGGCCTCTAATCCTAGCGACGCCACTATCATTATGTGTCTTATATAATTACTACTTTTCAGTGCTCTGTCCTGGTTTTGTTGCCAGGTATTGACCTGAAATTGCTTCCATGTATCTGTGTATCTATACCTTTATACATCATTCCAACTTTTCCCTTTCCTCATATAACGTAGTGATATAATTGATCCTATCAATTGCTGCTGCTTCTCTGACATTTATGAGCCTTGCTAAGGCAGAGAAATAATCTGAATATTTATTGGTTTATTTTTTACAGTACTGTGTGTGTGTGTGTGTATCTAAGCAATTCGCAATAATTTCTTCATGTCCAACAACTTCGTGTGCTTGTGTTTAAGGTGGGTGTTTCAGAGAATAGCAATAACACTACACCTGGATCTAGTGGAAAGAAGACAAACTTTGTGCCACTGTTTAGCAGCGAAGGACAACAGAGGACGGTTGCAATGCTGCCAGGTATTTAATGCAATAGTTGCATTCTGCTATCCAGCTAGACTATGAGCTGCTCCTTACTATAAGTCAGAGTGATGCCTTCCTTGTTGGTATATCATTATACTTTATTATATAAATTTCACTTCAGTAATTTTTATGACTTAATTTACTTTCATTTTAATCTATCTTCACTGAAAATCACATAACCTGTTGCTACATTTGTACCTCATTATGAACCAGGACTTATAGACTTTAAAAAAATATGGCTTACTGTGTTATAATATTAAGTTTCAGAATATTGTGTGTTCCAGTTTTTCTAAGCTGCTCATTGCTAGTCCTATATATTTCAAAAGTTACAAGGATTGGTTTCCAATATTTTATCTAGACTGTACAGCTTTTTGCCAGATGTTTATTGTAGATCATTAGTTAAATGGAAATACTGTTTCAGTGAATTAGTTTGATGATTGCTATTAAGCTTCAGACTTATTTACAATACCACTGCATGTTGATATTGCCCTTCTTACAAAGTTCTAAAGTGCGCACACACAAAAGTGGCGTATTGAACATTGAACTCTATTGCAGAGCAACTGTGCACAAAGGACTTGCTCATGATCTTTCTACACAGTAACCGCATGGACGGGGATTAGACCCATACTCGCCTTGCTACAGGTCGACTGCTGTATCCAATTCCCCACCGTACCACTAATGTGTGTTTGAACTGTTAGTTGAGATGAGACTGTTGACAGTTAACACTTTATTTTCTAACATTTGTGGAAGTGACATTTATGTGGCATTGATTTGAAGTGCTCAAAATTGAGACTTAGTTAAATGCAAGATTAGGTTAGATTAGATTAGGCTGGATTTCTGTTTGAGTACTTAGACTGGATTTTGTACAACGATGAAGGAAGATTTAATTTGTAAACCATTAACCAAAAACCATCCAGTGTATAAAAGTATCGAACATACATTAGTAAGTTCACTAGACAAGTAATATAGTACTGTTTAATTTTATCACCGATCCCACCTTTGTTAGCAATTAAGTATAAGTAAGTTTTTTAAGTGTGTACTAGGGAGTAAGGTTTCTGTTGTAGTTGTTGGTTGCTTTAGAGGAAACCTATACTTTAAAGTTATTTTCAAATAGGTCGTCATCGTTGTGAATGTCAGGCGATGAAGCACACTTTGGTTAGCAATTGCCTGAGTTGTGGTCGAATCGTCTGCCAACAAGAGGGACCTGGGCCATGTCTCTTCTGTGGACACCTGGTGAGCATTGTGCAGATGTTTTACATGATGTAGAACTTTCTGGTTTGTGCTGGACAACGTATTCCCAAAGGTTGGACCAACTGTAAGGAAATTTCTATGCTGCACCATTGAAATTCACATCAGTGCAACTACTACTTTGCACTGCAAAGGGAAGCTAGCTGTGATGGCCAGTGAATGTTTGAGACTCAGACACTTGACCTATTGGGATAAGTTGAGCAATGAGCAATGCCAGTGTGCATTAGCATAAATAGCTATCTATTTGGTAACCAGTGCAACTTTTGTCAATACATACATACATACATAGTCACAGTTGGAGGTGTACATGTACCACACAGCTGATTATGGTCTTGTTAGATTTGTAGTGAATAAATATAATACAACCAGAAGGATAAAATTTAAAACAAAATGCTTCCTGTAAGAATAAGACCAGAATATGCTTCCACTGATTACACCCTTAACCTTCAGTGGTTAGGCAAGTGAGTCTATTCTTTGTTGAACCAGTTGCAGAAGAGCCACAATCTGGTTAATCATGGTCTGTTTGATCTTTGCTGTGTCTAGGTTTGTAACAAGGAGCAACAAGAAATTCTGGCTCATAATTCTAAGAAGAGCGAGAAGTTGCGTAACCATTTGATGAACCAGGTGGCTGGCGTCTCAGAAGACGCGGTTGCCAAGGGATACGAGAAAGCACTTCAGCACAAGAATAGATTACTAGAGTTTGATCGAACCAGGTGGGAAAGTTTGTCTCTGTCTGTCTCTCTTTCACTGCCTTGTATGCTCCATGCTGTACCTACCCATATTATACATGCACATATATAGCTATATGTTTACATACATGTGCTTACGTAAATACATATATACATACATAGTTGAATTATTGTTATTATTATTATTATTACGAACATTTCTATAGCGCCCATTCAAGATTTCTACTCAGAGGCACTTCCTGTGCTAATCTACATGATGTTAAAGTCAATGGGATCAAACAGTCAGACAAATGAATGATTATACAGGATAGCATTGAGCAGGTTTAGGCGCATGAAAAGATTTCGTTTGTATAGCTTTTTGGTTTGGCCAAGACTTTAAATACACGTCATTCTTGACCTCTGAGTTGTCATTAAGTTAGTCTGTGGACTTACGACACTGTCGATTGCCAATTTTTTACGAAAAGGCTGTTAACTCTTTGTTGCCAATGAGTATCCTCTGCATTTGAGCAATGCCGAGTAACATTCATGTCTTTCATTAGAAGATGTGGATGGTTAGGAAGAGCTCTGCTACTGCCAGGAACTTTCACTCGACTGCATTCTATTTTGTTTGTGTTAAACCTGTTGATTTTTAGTGTGAAGCGAACTCAGGTGATCGACGATGAGTCGGACTATTTTTCGACGGACTCTAACCAGTGGTTGAAAGACAGCGAGAAGGTCGCTCTTCGGAAACGCGAAGAAGAGTTGAGAAGCGTCCGTCACGCATCTCGTAAAGACCGTAAGGTTATGTTGACGCTGGACTTTGCCGGTCGTCAGGTGATAGAGGAAGAGCGAGGTGTAGACACGTACAACGCGAATGACTCTCTCGTCCAAAAGATCAACTTCTCTGTGTCAGATGACCATTCGTCTTCTGTGCCAATCGCTCCAGCCAGCAATGTCAATGAGAATATTGTCAATCCTGACATAAATCGTCTTCCTCCAAAGGTAAGTTTTCTGTTTACTGTTTACTGTGTGTTTAACACATACATAACATGTTTTTTACTGTGACTTTTGTATAACATAGCATTTACTGCTATGAGATTTATTTTCTGGATTACAAGTTGCTCCCATATTTAAGAAACAGGGAAGTGGGACACGATACCCAGTTGGTTTGGGCAGTCACATTGTAACATATAGAGCCCTGGTTCAAACTGCCTATGAAACATGTACTGTGAGGAACCTTGAGCAAGTTCATCACTCACAATTGCTCAGCACCATCAATTGATAAAGAATACAGTAATAATTTTTTTTACATTTCAAACTTTTGAAACTAGGTACTATGTCTCCATAAGTTTTGTTACAAGAGCATGAAAATTATCAAAGATCTGTAATTTGCAGTTTATTTCTGAAAATTCTGAACGAAAAAGTAACACTACTGCAAAATCATCTCGACTTGATGACGACGGTCGGAAGGTGGTGAGAGTGCAGGATGGAGATCTGGAACAGATGTCTGACAGTGGAATGGCACTTAGCATGCATCAGCCGTGGGCATCGCTACTCGTGTCTGGCATTAAAAGGTTGAGTGGAGGTTTTACCTGATGTCTTGGAAGTGTATTTCTTTAATTACTTTGAAATTAATAATTTGAGGCATTCTTTGTAACTAAGCAAGTCACCATCATCGTAAAATTACATGTAACTGAAAGTCTTTTGAAAAGTGAGGTAACAGCCATTGGAGTCATTTGGGGAGGGGAATAAGAACATTAGATAATAATTGTCTGGTGTATTGAAAGGCTCATTAATCGCCACCAGTCTCACTGAATCTGGCGATATCTAACCATACTACCATCTGGCCTTGGACTATTCTATGCCTACGATTCATTATGTCGTGTGAATGTACAAATTACAGACTTTTCTCTTGCAGATAATAGTGATGATAATAATGTTCTTGCTAAGTATTCGATGAGTTTTGTGGTAATTGTCTGTATCTGGTAGCTATTCCGCTAATGACTCCATCCACCGCAACCTAATTTTTTTCCTGTATGCTGCTCTATCGGTGCTATCAGTCAGGCATGTTATGTGGTCCATTGCTAAGAAAGCAACATAGCAAATACTTGTTTCTGAACCATGACATAGCATTTATTCAGATCTGCCTCCTTGGGTAGACACGGTTGCAGCCAGCAACCCCCATGCCAACGACTCCTGCCAGTAATGTATGTTTGAAGGGGTTTATACGAGATAAGATTTTATAAATGTTGCACATAAATCTCTCTTAAATGATGTCTAATTGCTCATGTCTGATGAATTGCTTGTTGATCTACTTGCTAGCGATTACTGTTTCCGGTGTGTTGGTCACTGTTTGATTGGTGTCTTGCTGTGGCTGATTGATGATGGTTTATTGTGATTGATTATGATTGCTGATTGATTGGTTATGGTACGGGTCTTTGATGCAGACATGAGGGTAGGACTTGGTACACACAGCATCGTGGCACTCTCTGGATTGCAGCAACTTCTAAAACTCCAACGCAAGACGAAATCGATCACGTTGAGAATCAATATAGAAATTACTATAAATATGGTAACTGTCATTAAAGTCATAAAAAAAATTTCTATTCCTTATTTAATGTACAATTTTGAATTAAAGTTGCTTGTGCATCATTTTGCTCATGCTTTAACCCCTTTAGCGGCAAACCCGATTTATATTCGTCCTTAACAACTAGCCATTAAACGGCAAACCCGATTATAATCATCAAATTCATTATACAGACATACATACGTATGTACACACATATATACATGCATACATACATAATTATACATACATACATACATTTACATACATAGATATGCAGACATAAAATTTGCTTGCCATATAAGGGTAGGTTTTAAAAATTTTGCAGGACGCTAGAGGGGTTAAAGAACGTGTTTACCTGACTGTTATGTGATATTGTTTGCATTTATAATCATCAATTTCAAGTGTTGTATGGTGGTTACAGGAAAGGTCTCTCGGTTTTTAACTTCTGCATCTAGGGTTCAAATCCTGGTTAAACCAGTGGTTCATGGTCGATCCTAGTTTGTGATTCAAGTTTCCCTTGTATGACTTTGACAGAAAGTTACTTGTGGCTCCTCAGGACTAATGTTGCTGGAGTCGTGCAATGAAACAGTTTATTACCTTACATGATGATTTTTACAACCCTGAATAATTCCAACTTGTTTTTTTTCTGGAAAGATTTGCATAGTATTGTGTTGCTGTAGTTCCGGTTTGTTATTCCAACCAGATCTGATTTGCACTGTTGATCAAAACAAAGCATGTGCAAAATTATCAGTTGCCTTGTCTCACATGCTTCATTTTAAAGAATTAGCTAATGTATCCTGTCTTAGCATTGGGTTTTTGTGGTTTTTGTGTATGGTTCTGGCAAAGGGTCCAGCCAGTACTCCAGCCCATTACCCCATCGTTTAGACGGTTGCTATCAATAGTGACTTGTGCAAAAACGTCAATTAACTTATCTTGCTTCCTCTTTAAAATCATTAGCATACGGGCAAATGTTATCTTTGGACTGGTCGTTGATTTAAGTGTGTGCTGTCATGTTTTTGCAAATTACTGATTTGGTTAAACTGAACATTCCAGACCCAAATCTCGTGTTTCCGGAGAACTATCCCGCTGGCTGTTTACTGGGTTGTGTTGAGGTAAAGGACTGCCTGGCTCAGCAGGACTATATTGAACAGGTATATGAAATCTTTACCCAAGTTATAAAAAAATCATTGTAATGTGGGGAATTACACTGGAACCTTCTGGAAAAAGTGATTCATCATAAAGAAATCATGATATATTGTGATAAGGAATTTGGATTTCAATTCTTGCTTCCATTGTGCAGTTGTTGCGGTGTTTTTATGTAATGTTACTGGTAGTGTTTTGTAAGAGTAATGTATTGATGATATTTACGTGTACCTGTGTGTTATAGGATACTGATATACTTATATTCTTTTATCAATAGCTTTTATATAAGTGCTTAAGAGGCTTTGTAAATTCCAGATGCATCTTTGGTTTTTACATGAATAGCGTGCATTGTTGTAATTAACCCATTTAAGACTTTTCAGGTTTATTTTGTCAGATATTTGTGGCAAAAAAATCATCGGCTCATAAAGCTGTTTTGAATTTCGGTTGCAGAAAGCTAAGAGTTTGTCTGAATCAACCCTCTGACATTTCTGATTTGTCAAAGGAAAGAGAATTTGGAGCACTGTTTTTGACATACATTTGACTTCCTTTAATCTATGACTGGTGTATATGATTAGCATAATGCATAATAATTTATGTAGGACTGGTGTTTGTACTTAGTTTAATTACCAATATAACTTTTAAAATAATCTAGCATCCTAACGGCGAATCAGAGTCACCTTATGTCTTCATCTGTGAAAACGCTCGTGAGCTTCGTTTCAAGTTGCCGATGAAAGGAAAGCATAAAATATGTAAGTAACAATAATTAGCTTCAGTTTCAGCATCTGTTTATTATTAGCAACATCGGTGACACCTGGGGTCAGTAGTGTCGTTCATTTCAGCAGATAAGTTCTTGTCCTAGTCTTGAAAACTGTTAAAATGAGATGTTTTTGATAATTAGAAACTAGATAAGCATAGCAAGTGATAGAGTAAAATAATTGCTGTTGCCTACAGGCAGACAGTTCATGTATCCTTTTAAAGGTCCCTTATCAGACATAAATTGTAATGCACCTCTTATCGAAACCTGTGCCAAATGACAGAAAAGCAGAACCTGGCATTGACCCATTCAAGTATATATGAGCCTGGTGTCTGGTGCATTCTGTTCGTCAGGAGTGTGTGTGTGTGCGTGCGTGTGTGTATAGTATTTAATTCACTTTGATGAGACATTCACTCGCAGTGCAACGACTAAGTCTCCCCTTCTGCAGCTCTGCATATTCCATTCATATGAAATGTCATGATAAATCTTAGTTCTGAACATGAAAACCACATGAGACCGTGATTTCTTTTTAGTGACTAACAGTACTAGTTACTTGCGTTTTTGTGACCATGTGTGTAGTCTGCTAATCATTCACATAAATATTTCACCTCATAGCGTTCTATCTTTAGGTTAAGAGGATCTTTTACTGAGGCCCAGACATATCAACAGCTGCATTAGCTATTCTTTAATTGCATTATATCTCTTGTAGTCCTTCAAACTTCAGTGTTTAGTTTTCTGTATACTTGATTTATGTTAACTAGTAAAACAGTTTTATTGGAAAAGCCCCTTTGAATAAATATTTCTATAAGACTATTAAGCAACAATAGGACTTCACGTAAAAAAAATTTTTTTTGCTTTCAGATAAACTAGAAAGTCATCTGCACAAGGCTGCCAAGAAAGGAGTTTTCGGCTTTGCAAATTCATTCAGCGGCCATACAAAATCAGCTGTCTGAATAAAGTGAATGATGTAAATTAATTAGGTACGATTATCATCTGGATATTTGATATGATTGACAAATTTTATGTCTTACACACTTAAGGATGAACTGCATTGGTTTTCAATTCACTTTTGTACACTATCATCATTAAGGTGTTAACCAGGCAAAAATCGTTTATGATGGGGTCTTCCTTAAAGCATGGCAAAAAATTACCTACTTGGGACCTCGCCCTCCCCTAGTTTGCATTTGGCATTACCCTACTCCATCCTTGTTCGCAGACGTCTGCAAACTAGCAGATTACTAGGGTCTAGATTAGACTACTCTGTTGATTAAGCATTACCAATTGTATTGGGGGGTTGATACTTTGATATAAATTTGCTAGCATCCAGCAATTCGACTAATTACAACAAAGGCAGTATAGAGTGATAGATGTATGTATCAAAGATATTTATTTATTTAGATGTTCACGTGGGACATAACCATCCCCATCTATGACAGAGGACTCCTCTGTCCCATGTCTGCACAGATATCCCTTTTAGATTGTTGGTTTGGTCAATAAATTTTGTTTTACCATAACTGAAATATTTTTATGATCTAATTCTAGGATCATGAGAAAGTAAGGCTAATGTCTGGTTCAACATTTACCAGGTCTCATGTCGTTTGAATGGTCAGGCAAAGGTTGAGTATGTTGCTTGAGAGAAGTTCTTGACTGGTGGACTAGCCTAAAGTTTAAAAAAATAAACACTTGTTCCTTCTGGAGTTTGAGCTTGTTGAAAGGTTTTTTCTTTATTGGAACTGTATTTTTAAACTCTTTGTTGTCTTCTAATGACTTTGACATTCAGAATGAAAAGTAGCTTAGGTTTAGTCTAACTGGGTGTTCTCAGGCTAATCCTGCTTTCTTTGAAAAGTTTATCTAGACTCTAGAGTGTCAGTTGTAAACTGTTGACAATCCCAAGTCATTTGGGCCCATCCATATATTACGTACGCAAAAATCGGATTTTCGAACCCCCCGACCCTCCTGTTGCACCACGTACATTTTGTGGACCCCTCGCCCATTGCAGAGGCTAAAAACATCTATAATACATTGATTTTCCCACAGGCTATTTATTTATATTTATTTTTGTTAAGCATCATGTTTAACGGCTTAAATTTGTTAACTGTTATGAAGAAATAAAACACTAACAACACTTGCATTTGAAACAGTTTAATGCTACATAAAGTTGATTAGGCAGGAATAGTCTGTGATTAGGGTTACAGTTCTGATTTTCATATTCTGTAATATTTGCGTACATACATATTTTCAGGACCTCTTGCCCCCACAAAATCGCCGAAATTTTAAACCTCCCTCCCTGTGTACATAGTATGTGGACGGCCCCTTTGCATACAGATTACTGTTCAAAGGTGTTTTCAGTGAAATTGTATACAGGTGTTGTGACATTGGCAGCTGGGTTCTGCTACAGACGTCACTGTGGATACCCTTAGTAGGTCCCCATGTAGGCCTACTGGCTACTTTGCATGGTGGTATTTCTATAATTTTATGCATAGAATTTCAACCTGCTTCTGAAGGTTTTGAAATTATTGGGATTGCTATCCTATTTTTAAACAGTTGGGGGCCGTCCATAAAGTACGTACGCCGAAAACTTGACTTTTTGGACCCCCCTCCCCCCTGTTGCAAGGTGTACGTTTGACACCTCCCCCCCCGAAAGTACGCTTTTGCAACCACCCCCTCCCCCGACTTGCTTCACCTACTATAGTGCTATAGTTCACAAATGGTAACCTTGTAGCCGTCTATAAAACACAGATCAAGTAGTTTTCTACGTACGTACTATTTATGGACGGACCCTTCCCAGACTGTTAACATGAAGATGGATATACCTGATCGGATTGAAATTCAGTTTTTAGATGTTGCTTATTTTAAATTAAAATTAATTAAAATTAATTAAAGCCAAAAAATTAAATGTTTATTTGAGTAGTTAATGTGCTTAACTTTTAATACGTGTGCTAATGGCTAATGTGCATTATGCACATTATCATTAAATTTATTAATTTACTGTATAAAACTTTGTTCATTTTATGCTACTAGATCATATATTAGTTCAAAATAAAATTTAAGAAATTTTGTTAGCATTGTAAAAGAGAATGTTGGTAATAATTAGACAGGACAACAGATACGAGGTATTTCAGATCATAATTTTTTATCTCTGCGTACGTACTTCTTTTGAGCGACCCCCCTCCCACCCCCCCATACGCAAACACACGCTTTTCCTGGACCCCCTCTGAGCATACTTACTTTATGGACGGCCCCTTGTGCTGATGTTCACAAAATATAATTTTGTACCTTAGCTATATAACTGTTTCAGCCTAGACGTCCAGTTGTTCCCCCTCCTGCCTGTGCTTGTCTCCATGCAGCACAGAGTTGCACAACTTCTATAAACGGGTTCTGGTGTCTGGGGTAATGGTGAGGGAAGTTAAGTAACATCAACTGTACAACTTAACCATATCAAACATATCATAACTACTCTGTCATTTGTCATTGCTTGAAGTCTGGTCCTGCAGGGTAATTCAATCCCTTAATAATGTCTTTTAGCCAATCAGTTGAGGTTTTTACATGAAACCCAACCAAGCTAATTATAGTTGAAAGAGTTTGAAGGCAGTAAATTTTTTTAATCTGATCCAATTACAAAAAAACAACTCAAAGCCAGTAGTTATTTTGCCAACCTTTTACATATACCTAAAAAAATCACAATTACATGCAACATTAACCTAGCTTGTGACTAAACAAAATATTTAACACTACAGTATTTCTTAAACAGTTTGGTCTGGACTACGCTGCTACTGCATTTTTACAAATAATTTCTGGCTGAAAACAATAAATCCATGTACAACACATGTGGCCAAAATAGCTGTCGTAAATACTATGCAGAAGTACATTTGATCCTGAGAAATAACACAGTTTACTCCATAAAAAAAATAATTGCTTTACTGGATGCATTAGAATGCAGCAGTTGCAATACCACATCAGAGCTAATTTATCGTTTGAGCAAATAAATCCATTGAAAGATATTTCTCACTAGGTGTAAGATATGAAAGTTGAACTGGTGAAATGTCTTGTTAAACTGCTACAAGTATGAGAAGTAATGACAGAATGGAAATGACCTTGCCAGGAAATTAATTTAATTAGCATCTGTAATGTTTTTCAAAGAACCCCAAGATTTATAATTCAGAAAATATTACTGGTATATTCTAAGACAGTCAAGATTCTGCTCAATATTTTGTAGATTATTTATAAGAAAAAACTAATCAAAAATAATGGGTTAATGAAGCATCATCAAATACTTTGTCATATGAGCCTATGCACTTTTTTGTTAATAGCCATTTTTCTACACCATGCTGGTTCTCATGGTATCAGACACACATCCTGGTTCACCAGCGTTTTCACACTTTCAGAAATTCAATGATGCTGTTGAGTTATGATAAATGCAGCTGTTATGGTGGTCCATGCTTATCACTAGATAACTTTCTAAAGACTCGAGTGACTACAATGAACTATGCTAGCCTACGTATGGGTAATACGAACATGGAGCACGTTTTCATAGCTACAAACACAGGTCTCGTATAGCTAGACCTCCTCGATCTGTCTCTGCAAAATAATTCGGTTCTAGCCAAGAAACTGCACCAGTTTAAATGAAAACTAGTTTATTACAAATGTCATACTTTAACTCGATAAATGCATTCAGTTTCTGTTCCTCGAGTTCAGCGGCAACCCTTCAGAGGACCCAGTGACTTTCAACCGAGCGTTTGGCCCCTAAAGCTATCCTGGTTTACTGACAGAAACAGATATGGTTGCAGAACATATATAATACAAGAGACTAAGAAATCTGTTTTCTCTCTACAAGAAAAGATTAGCTATCTTCTAAAGTCTAGTTAGAAGGCATTCATTCACTTTTTGCCAATAAAACAGCTAATCAATACATTCAAACCTGTAAAAAAAAAGGATTAGAGATGCAAGGCCGTTGTTAGAGTAGGTTGGCCTTGCAGTCATATGGATTATATTTCAACTCATGTTTAGTGGGTCAAAGAAATGGTCGTTAAAGTGCAAGGGGTCCTTGTTGTAATAGGTGTGTCAAGCAGTTAGTACAGCTGCCGACTCCAGTAGCAATTCTTTATGTTTACTGATATTGATTTTGACAGATGCATGCAACTATGCTCAAAAGCTAGGTTTTTATTACTTTGTTTATTAAAGTGCTTTCATGAAATAGAAATGGGTTGAAACACACTGAGTGAATTGAATTACCACAGACAGACGGAGCCACTGAGACATCTCCAAGTGGCTCAATAACACTACAAATGGATGGGTTCTGCAGTTAATTGCCTCTTAATTTGAACACTTGTGGACAATTTAGGCCATAGAGGACATAATAAACTGGAGCTTCATTAAGCACTTGCATATCTTTATATGGTATTCAATATATGCATTAAATAAAGTGAATGTTTTGAAATGTGTTTTAGCTGGAGGTAGTAGATATAAAAAAAATCATCTAACGTCCAATAAAATGTCATCAATCTGTGACTCCACTTCAAAAACATTTAATCCTTTATAACAGTGAGTTGCATAGGTTTCCCACGCTCATCATTAAAGGGTTAAGACCATTTGAAGTTTAGCAGAGCTGGGCATACAGCCGGCTGGCTTCCTTCCTGGTAACTCGGTCACAGTGTGACCCCACAACAATAGTTGCATTAGCACATCATGCTGTATCAGCTAATATAAGCACATTGACTTTTAGGCTAAGAATATTATTCATCAAAGACAATGATTATCTTGTGCTCTAATCAATCAGAAGCCTTTTCAGCATTAACCCCTCTTGTTCCAGATGCCAGTTTTACATAACACCACATTTTCCCACACATTATTTCTCTTGCAGCACTAAACAGACTTAAAAAACACTTCAGGATATGTAACACAGAGTTGCATAACGGACGACATTTTTACAACGGAAGTTCTCATTCACCTTTAAATTAAAACTAAAGGATATATCACATGTCACAACTTCATGAAAACAAACAGCAACACAATCCAGTAGATCATGTCACATAATACTAATGAAGCACATGGTCCATGTACTTAGTTCAACCAAAAGGTTAAATGTCAGACTTTTGTTCAAACACACTCAATCATTCGGACAAAATGATGTACAGTGTGGACTCAACTCTGGTGTGATACGCTTCATGCCATTTTGCTTAATGCAAACTGGTGTTACGTTCCCAAAAGCTACTAATTTGACACTGCATATTGGTTAAGGTCCAACGCTCCAAGCAAGAGCTCCTAAACACTTCCACCATTGTCACTTTTGCGTGATGTGGTTCATACGTGTGGTATCATGAGGCATGTGTCTTCTGAAGACTTTGTTTTAACAAGTTCACTTTTGTACATGTAAGAAATAAAACAAACGAAAATAGTGCTGCCAAATAATCCACTGTTTCTTTAAACTCAAGTCATAACAGAATGTTGCAGTCTACAGTCCATTCATTAGTTAATGCCTATTATTAGCTAATCTATAAATTTTAACAAATATGAAGGTTTTACGCTATGCTGCCACGCGATATTATTCTAGATATTAAGTTCTGATAGACTTCACAGCAAATTGGATCCAGGGTTGAAGCTGTGGAAGAGGAGGTAGGTGGTGGAATGATAGACAATATTGCCAGGTTTGGGGATACATCAATCACATACAGCTGAATACACCAGAACAGATCGTATAAATATGCAGCTTGTTTATGCATCATTTGGAATACAATCTGCAAGTTTTCATACCAAAGGATAAATGTTTGCATATGTCGATACATTTATAGACTTTTTGGCTTAAATACTGTGAGAACATAACATACAATGAGAGCAAAACCGTAAGAAAAATAAGTGCACGTGGTCCAACATGCAAACTACAGATCAACCAGAATTACACAGTATTACACTACATTTGGGAAACATAGATATCAGTTTACAATGACAGGCGAATGCAGGTATGATTATTTCCATTGTATACATAGGCCTATCACTGTACACATGTACATAATATCTTGCACCATTTTACATATTATTTTGTAAGTTTCTTCATCCTTGCCTTCATTTGATTCTAAAATTGTAGCAAAATAAATAAAAGTAAGTAGCATAAGTTTTAAAAACTCAGTGGTTACAGTGATCAGAAAGGACATTAAAGTCAATAAGTAAACAAACCAAAAGACACTAACATGGACACTAACATTAAAGTCAATAAAGTAAAGGAGGTTATAAAGGACTGTGTAAAATCAATAAACTAAAATGTCCAAAGTCAATAAGTAAAGGATGCGAATACAAGCACCAACAACAGACTCCATAAAAGACACTGAGCTAATAAACTAAAGGACACTAAAGTCAATGACAATCTTGAAAGAATTCCAAATACATTTAGCAGGATAAGAAATGGCCATCAGAAATAAAGAAAACAGGGAGAAAATATCAAAGAAATTTGAAATAATTCTCATTAGTGATAACATATACTCAAAATTACACGTAATTAGGAATTAAAGAGCAACATTTTAAAAGTCTAAACAACACTGGAAAATTGTGGCAGTTAATAATTTTGCTGTTTGACTAATATACCAGTAGATAACAGCACAAAATCATAATACAGAATGACATATTCTTTCCATTTTAGGCCTACACATAAAATGAATAATAGAGCTGTACCGATACCACTCTTTGCCAATTATGCCAAAACCAATTATTGCTTACTTCATTTGCCGATCCAATTATCTAGCCGATTATTTCACCGATTATTTCACTGTGTTTCCCAAGATGTCCGGTTCTAAAAGATAGACCTACTGCTACTGCCTATTGTTGTGATATAAGCAAAACACTTGCTCCATAGGAGACGTATACATGTAGTTCTGGACTAATCCTAGGCAGGCAATATAGATTAGGCACACCGCCCGCCGTGACGGATGAGAGAAAAGAGATAGGCCTATCTATGCAACTGGACCTACATTTTGGCCTAAAATACCGGCCAGCAGAGACGACAACTGTGTACAGGGTAATTAAGCAAGCAATTACGACTCACTGCACAACAGCTATGTTGACACTTTCCTACGGTACTAGCACAATTCCTACTGGGTGGTCTGATTTAGCCATGATCGACAAAGCCAGAGTTCCACATGCTATGGGAACGGAACATAATGTGTCGTTCACAGATCCAATGATGTTGCTGTCGTAATTTTGCTCTTAAAGACAGAAAATAATATTATAAAATTTAAAAAAATTTCGGCGCCGATTATCTTACTGATATTCGATATCGCCGATATCTCTATAATCGGCGCCAATTATGAGTGCTGCCGATGTAACGGTACAGCTCTAATTAATAAGCACTGTGTAAACAGATGTAAATATATGCATAGGTATAAAAGCATGGCTTTATGTTGATGTTATTATATGCATAGCAATACTTACTATTTCGTCTGGCTCAGACAGCACCGTTGAATCGTTTCTCTTGAAGTGGCACTATATAAATACCTAATTGTCCAATTACCATTACAACATTCCATACGTCTCCCAATAAGAAAAGTGGCAGTATGAAGTTTCTTTCGGTAAAATAACTTTTTATGTGCCAGTATCTAATGGACAAGGCACAAAGCCAACTGTATAAGTACCAGACGTCACTGACAAAACACGTTCAGACAAATAGACAAACATAGGAATAAACAGAGAAGAAGAATCAGCAGATGATACAGAAACACAAACATTAGCCAAGTAGACTCAGACTGAAACAAGCGACCACAAAAAAGCTAAGAACGAGGAGATAAACGGGAGATAAACGTGCAGCAGCGATAAGACAAATCCGCAATATAATAAATTGTTAGCCACGTCTTCTCTGTATACTGTAGCTCCGGAAAATACACTTGAAGAGGCCGAACCGATAAGAGACAACACACAGAGAGCAACTGGAAACAGCAAGACAGAAAGCTAGACAGGAGACATTTCCGAGGCTCATCCTACTGATTGCCAGCGTGAAAGACGTAAGCACTCCGGCAGACATAAAGAACGCAGCCCATAAAGAACTCAGACGAAGACGGACGGCTTATACACCTTGTAGAAGTTAAGAATCAATCAGCTACAGAAGGATCTCTCCTTTCGGTCGCGCTCTGCAGGTTCATACAAGGTGATTGGCTGGCCCAGTTGCACTTTGGACCCCCTTCCCCCATCACCCGACCGCATATTTCAGACAGCCGATGAGTCAGCTAGCTCGGCCAGTCTCCGTAATCACAGTATCCTGCTATTCAGTAGATGGACTCACAGCTTTCACTGTAGTCCACCCACACGGCAAAATAATTGCATAAACAGGCTGCCGTCTAACAAAACGGGGCTCCGGTTTGAGCTAACTTTAAGATGCACGGCATGGCTGATTATTTTTCTGTAGAACACGAGTCGATTCAACAAAATCACCCACTTAGCACACAATGGTAAAAAAATAAGAACCTTAACTGCTTTGCATTAAGTCTTTCTTCATTTAAAATTGAAATTCACGACAGCCATGTCAACCAGTTTTGCTTATTTCACATAGTGAAGCATAGACTAGAAAGCACTTTATTTTCTAACTCGTGCGTAGGATAAGATAGCCTGCATAATATGTTAGATCACAGCTCAATCTGAATTTCACATAATCAAACGCACTTGCATATCAGCACTGTCAAATGAAAACAGCTGCAATTTTACAAACAGTACTGTTCACTTAAAACAGCCAATAACATGGTAACTACATATGAAAATAACCTTGGTCATTCAAAATTGTGATGTCAATATCCAGCATATACAGTTCACACAGCTCACTTAAGCACCAAATGCATAACTCACACGGGACTTTTATACAATGCAAATTTCATAGCAGCACATAAGTGTAAAATTGATCGTAATACTGAAAATACCACAAGACAAAACACGAATCCAGCGCATAACAAGAAACTGATCACACAACTAAAATTTCTATACTCAACATTAAAAATTCATCAATCTCGAAATATGACTTTGCCACAGATCAGTAAAACAAGTATAAGTTTAATAAGACACACCACAGAAAAATTCTTTCACAACAAATCTAATAAGGCACGTGAAATACTTTTCCTCAAGAACTATCTCTAACAATAATATCAATTGACATATCCTAAAATAAGTAGACCTGATGAAACGATCAAGGCTAACAACAGGCCTATGTAGTAGCATGAGCTGCAATCGCACAGATGTTAAATAATAAATTGCCTACCATCATCATCATCGTACACGAAAACCAGTCAGGAGTCACCATTTTCTTGAAAGGCATTCTGCTCTTGGTGCGCCTTATGAGGTGGTTCGTTGCGGTGAAATATCTCCGGAGTTTTGTACACAAAGTTGGCGAGTTTCTCTGTTGATGCGTAAGAAGCCGCCTTGCTCCCGAGGCACATCTGATACTGTGCCGGATCAAGGTTGGGATCGCAGATTTTGGAGTGGAATATGTGGACGAGACCTACGTCCGCAGAACGGAAAACAGACATGTTGAACGCCAGGAACTTCTCGGCCAAGCCAACATCCTCCTTTCCCCAACCCTTGATGTCCAAGTCAAAGCCTCCCACACGTCGGAAGTCACTGTTAAACATCGAGGCTATGCCATAGCCAAAGAGGCGCCAGGAGCCACTCTGCGAGTCAAAGGCAAAGGGAGTGGCCTTCGGGGAACATACGGAGCTGTTGTCCTTCTCACAAACCAGTTGTGGATCGTACTGACTGAACACTATCGGATAATAGACGGACTTTCCCTCAACGGTGTTCAGACGGATGCGTTGTAGCGTACCCGGATGTACGTACATGTCGACGTCTATAAAGAACAGCAGGTCACTCTCCCCGTACATGGCGCTGCCCCGCTGCAGAGCAACACCTCGAGAGAAAGTTCCCTGAATGGGGACGACTTTCAGCTTAAAATTCGAGTATTTCTCCTGCAAAGTGTGAATGTACGAGACGGTCTCTTCGCTGCGATCGTCCTGGTCACTGCGGAACAGCATGACGACGATTGAGACATTCTCGTTCTTTTTCAAACAAACATCTTCAAAGTTGTACATGAACTGCAGAAACGTTTTGTATCGTCCACACAACGGAAGAACAAAGTTCACCCTAGTAGAAGGAATGCCTTCGATGGTCTTTTCCCAGTTGCCCTCCCAGGCTGATCCCTTCTCTCTCAACTGAGCCATCTTTCCAACTTCAAGGACAACAGAAGACGGATCCCTGTACAGAAGCTGTTTCAACTGAGGTATCGCAGGCAGTTCCTCTTCCTTGAACTCCACTTCAAGGAAGGACTGCTGCAGGTAGGCATGGCGACGCACTGGAACTGTCATCCTCCTCTTGCCTTTGAATTTCTTGTAAACAAGTAGAAGGTCTAAGATGTAGTCAGGCCCATGCAATGGATTCACACGACTGTAACCATAAAGGATTTCCTTGAAGTCGATCGCTCGTCCTTTCTGGCGAGAATTTCGATTGATCATGTCCATCACCTACAATGAAAAAAAAACTAAACTCAAGGCAAGCTTCACCATTAAATTTATACCATTCAAAACCCAGTACAGCAATAAAACACATACATAATCAAAACCACTCCAGCACAGTACCTTTCCAACAATACTCTCTGACAGTAGACGTTATGATATTATAACACATCAACCATCTACCTAGCTTAATCTATCTGGAAACATCTTTAGTTCCATCATTATGTTAACCACATAAGATCATTTCAACTTAATTAGGAGTCAGTCGAGTAGACTTTTCCACCAAGTACTGAATCCATCCGAGTATTTGGATGCACTTTTTGCCCGATCCAGATAAGGTCTGTTACACATGTGAAAGCTCCACATTTTCATGAAATAGGAAATTAGAACTATCAATTTTTCACATGAAATAATTAACTAATACGTTCCTGGTAACAGGAAATAAATAACTTGACTTCCATTGTGTATTTTAAACTTTAATTTTCAAAATATAACAAAAAAAGCTCAACAAAGTATAATGATTTTTAAATCTGCAACTATTTGCATTTCTGCGTATGACATTTGCTGAGGTAAATCACAACAGTGTCAACGATCGTGATATTGAAATTTCCCACGATCCATAATTGAAACTTTAAAAAAATAGAAAGATCATACCTGAACAACGTTATCTTCGAAGCCTATTCGCTGATCGATCTCCAGACTTCGACGTGGGTTGAGTCGACGGGCAGAGAATGCACTCTTAGAGAGGAAGTCCCATTCGAGGACGTCGTCTCTATTCCGAGGAATCGTCTTGAGGAGCGACGGAACGAGACCGTAACGACTGGGACTGTAGAACTCGTCTCGGTCCTGCAATTCCTCGTTCATGGCGTTGATTTCCCGCTGCAGATGTCTCAGTCGGTTGTGAAGTTTGGCTGTTCTCAGAGACAGAAAATACTGATGCAGGCGATACTGATATGCTGAGTTCTTGACTGGGTGCAGAGTGGCTGCATTATGAATTTCTCGATCTTTGAGTGAATGTGTGAATGATCCCTTTGGTTCCCTGTAGTTATTGTAGAAGATCTTTTGCATCTGTCGTCCAATCAAAATCAAATGATTCTAACAATTATATTCGTATAACCAAGAAAAGAAATACAATACTGATCAATATTACACAGACACTTCTTCTTTAACAGGCAATAATGACATCAGATACAAAATTTCTTTATTCAGCAACTTTCCTGTAACATATTGCTAACTGTATACACAGTTACAGTTGCCTGCACATGATCCTCCAGTAATGTAAAGACATTCTGAATAATTATGTTGTTGCTAATTAATGCTAAGCACTAGCAACTTGATATAACTCTGTCATTCGAACCCACAACAAAAACCACTTCACAACAAGGACATGTTACATAATGAGATTAATTTATAATGCTCATTTACGTTTTTGATTCAAGTTTTAATATCGATGTCATGTAACAATCCATCTTAAAATGAAACACAATTTCAACAAGTCTCCAATGTACATTGAAACCACTTTTGCACCAATTTTTTGCCTCTGATTTGAGTGGCACCATATAAGTGTTCCATTACATTACATTACAAGATAATCAATGCCTCTTGTTACACACATCTATAGTAGAATCAATAATTATATCTTTGTTTATTAATCAAGCTGACAATCCGCAGCAAATAACATTAATGGACAAAGAACAGAAGAAAGATGAAAGTTACTGAACATTTGAAGAAATTTGTAGCATTTACTACAACAGTTCATCATCAAATACCACAATTTGCATCAGATACCAACAAGTCATTAGGCTCCCTGTACATTAGATACATACAATGTCATACATACATGTAGTCATGTACACAACAACAATATGTACCAGTGATTCCAAACCTTTTTTGGCTTGCGGCACACTAAGAAAGGAGAAAAAGTTATGCTGCACTTATAACAATACTTACGTTTTCTTCTATTTGTCACTATTACCTAATAATAATATTCTAATTGTCTAATAATACTCTAGTGACCTAGTCGGTCTGGTGACCTAGTCAATTATAATAATTATAATCATCCAATATTTATTTAGTTCTGGACACATAACCGCTGTATCAGGAGATCCCATGGAGACCGTGCACTTGTTTCAACGTCTCTCCATTTGCACTCAAAGTTTCAACGCCTTTGTCTTCAGAGGCACGTTCAAACATCCCACCGGGATCGACAATCAATTAAAGAACTGTCAGTCAGCCTGTCAGTATTTTTGGAAAAGCGCAGAAGGACTGTTGTACGTGCAAGTGCGCTGACAGATAATTATAATAATACTAATAATAATAATAATAATGATACAAGCACCTGACAAGCGGCGACCCAGATGGCCTCAGGGCAGATCCATTGGCAATGCCAGTGATGAATAATACCATATTACAGCTAACAATAATAATGATAATAATAATAATAATAATAATAATAAGGACAATACATAGTATATTCTAGTTTGATAATATATTCATGACTTATTTTATCCAAACATGCAGTATGGTTAAAATACAATAAATAATCATATACACATAATATTTATGTCACAATCATTTGCTGTTTTATTATTATTTTATTGTCATTGTAAAAGGCTATTCTGAAGTGTTCTCAGAGTGACAGGTTCTTGAAAAGGAAGGTCTTTAAGTAACGAAGAGGTACAGGTGAGATCCCACAAGAATCCTACTCCACACAGCCGGGGAAACGTCATTCCATAGCGATGGATCCACTACAGCAAAAGCCCGGTTCTGGGATAGAGAGGTCTGTGATCGAGGAACAAGAAGATAAAGCCAGTCAGCAGAGGGAAGAGGGTAAGAGGAGTGAGCAGAGAGTGGTCTACACATCAAATTGCAGGGACATGGAGTGACAGTCACTGACATGCATCAAAATTGTGCTGGTATTATCCAAAAGCTAAAAAAACTGTAAAATAATGACAAAAACGATAATACATCATTATTTAAATATCATTCAGAAGCAAACACATTTAAAAAAACAACAAACACAATTATTCATACAATCAACAGAATTTAAAATTTAAATTTGTAAACATATTTTTGCCAACTTATTTCACCCACACTTGTACACACATGCAGTATGGAAATAACACAATAAATAATCAGATCAACACCTGTGTGTTATAACCTGCCCTTAAGAATGACCGATAATGCATCATAAACTATCATCTCAAATCAAAGGCACTGCTTGATATTTGCCTTGACAAACAGTGGGAGGCTCCACAATCCACATCATATCAAAGAGACCTTTGCACTCCCTATCATTGATTTAACCCATCCCAAAGGTCAATGGTCAACCTTCAACAGCCACATTGCCACAGAGGATATATATAGCTCTAGAAACTGCAGCTTCAAAGCTGGCCACCTTTACATTACTCCTTGGCATCACCAGATGATTCCTGCACTCATCCAGAGGTGGAACCTGTACTGAATCAACATTACCTGCACTTTTCTTTGTTTGGGAATCGTCATATAAAGTGATTTTACTGAAGCACACTGAAGACCACTACAGCTCTGATAATTGGTATGGTGCCAAAAGCACCATTACACTTCACTCACAGAAATCGTAGTTCATTTATTACTATATTTCTGTAGCCTGCACAACACTAAAAACCACACTAATTATCATAGTCATAATCACAATAATAATCATAGTAATTATCCTGATGATGATAACAATAACGATACTAATAATAATAAAATAATAATAATAATAGTCATATAATCACAGACATAACGAAAAATAATAAAAATAATATTCTTGCAATCTCAAGGAATCAAACGTACCTCGTGAAAAATAATAATAATCATATTCATAATCATGAGAAAAACAATAATTGTAGTTATAATCATGATAATAACAATAAGAATAATAACAGTAATAAAAATAGTAACAAAATAAGAATAATAATAATTTACACTGAAAACTCATTATAATGTGACTTTCACAGCCATATCAGCAACTGCCAAAGAACAATGTAATGTAATACTGAGGTCATGCTTTTTGGTTTTGGTTCAAGCTAAGCTTTGAAACCATGTCCCATGGCAATGACATGAATATCAGAATGGAGTCATAATAAGATGTTAAGTTAAAGCAGAGAGCCTGCACCCAGTTGGTACTTATGATCTAATCAAGATGGCTCAGCCTTGCAATTTTGAATTTAATATCCGTCTGCACTTAGTTGTGGCAATGAATTTCACAAAATCATTCTAATCCTTCTATCTCTAACAGTGCATGGATAATCTAAGGCCACTAAAGCAGACATCTGTTTATTGTCTTCTTATCTTCAGTGTCTTCTTATCTATTGCAGTCAGCCACTCAGCCCCCAGCAATAGGTTGTACTGCATGTAGTTTCTAAAACTGTTTTCCTAGGGTAATCACTATTCAGAACACTTGGTGGTCCCTTTACGAAACCACTTGCCAATCAAAAACCACATAAGAGCTGATGCCAAGATATTTTTGGCAGATTTCCTAATTGATGGCATGTCTCTTTTCTACTCTAAAACACCAAACCTACGAACGCATGCCTACAATTAACAGTTCTAAACAGTTCGTTTGTCCTGAATATATGCATATTATATTATCATATTGGATATATAACCATAACCAAGTGTTTTTATTGGTCCGTAAAGTAAAGGGGACATCCTCACAAAGAATGGCTAGACGATATAGGGGAATGGGGAAATAATCGGATTCAAAAACTGGCACATAGGCCTATTGCACAGGACAAACAACAGTGGAAAGTCACGATGAAGTGGGCATCGGACATCTACGGGCGTTGTGCCCAGGATTAATGATGATGATGATGATGAAAGTAAATGAACATAGTAATTGCATTACAAACAAGAAAACGAAGCACAGTACAGTAAAACATAATAGCTCAACAAAATTATGTAAGAGATGGATCAATAACTTTACACAGCAAAGTTTAAATATCAGCAGGTCAACAAAATATAGGAGTTTTTAAATATTTTAACCAGTTAACTAAGTTACTGCATGCACACAAACCCATAAATAACATTAATAGCTAATTAGTGTCAATGAATAAGGAGACTAAATTTACCCAGTTAAAGTAGCAAATAGATGTTCTTTGAGTCGTTTCTTAAACATACTGAAATTATTGGATTGTCTTATTTCATTATTCCATTCATTGGGGCCCACATATCTGATGGAAAATAGAGGAGTGTTCGTTCTACAAAAAATTGGTCTATAATTACATAATGAACGAACATTGTAAGGATAAGCAGACGAGATTTTAATAAATTGATTAGAGAAGATTGGCGGTAATAAATTATTAACAAATTTATACATAAATTCGTTGCATTTGAGCAATGTAATTTGGTGAAGATTTAAATTACGAGAATTAATAAACAAGTCCTTGGAGGACCAATGACAAATCATATAGGGACCAAAGACGACTGGGATGGCTCTTTTTTGGAGCATAGCTAGGGGAATTAGCCTTGATGGGTAATTCAGAAGCCCATATTAAATTACTACTTAAGAGAGGTAGGGATGAATCATGGCATAGTATAAGTTAAGCAGGATATTAGTTGGAAGGAGATATGCGATTTTAGATATAATTTTAGAAAGCAATAACGGCTCCTTCCACGATGAATTTCTATCATCGATTATAAACAGCCTCAAGGTGGTGCTGTTTATTAATAATACTCCGGCAATTGATATGCATCATAAGGGTAAATAGTTTGTCATTCCTTAGCATGGTAGGCACAACAGAACTCAAGGAGTTACAAATGCATTTGGTATATATATATATATATATATATATATATTCAGCATAAGCAAGGACAGTGTGATAAGATAATGAGATGGACTGGAACTGGTGATGACAACTAATTGTCAGCAAATGCTGTCCTTGACAGCCATAGCAAGAACAGCCTTACAATGCGGCCATGTAACAAAATAAGATTATTTTCCATAACTGAACTAAGTTTGTGATTCAGTCCAAGCTGCATTACATCAGAATTTGTTTCAGAATGAAGCACACTATTATATGGAAATGTTCTAACCTACTTTTCACTGGAATGAAGTGTCACAAATACAATGCAAGCAGTAGTCCCGAATCTCGTATCTGAGAAAATTAGCACAACTAGTGGCAAGTCATAGAAATTTATGCAGACAGAATAGAAAGCCAATCATTTCCAAATAAAACTCCACTAATCACGTATTAGCCACCACTGCAACCAGACAGAACGCTCGAATCCCACGACAGCCATATGGATGAGCATGTGTGAGATATATCATCATCACTGTGACAGTCACTTTATTCCAGAACAACTAATTGTCATCAACCGATCATTGTTCCTCTGCACTAGGAAGATGCCTGAATGGCACTATATAAAGGTCTGCTGCATAACTCTGTTGCTATATAAATAGCATGCAGCTAAGTCAGCATAAGCAATGACAGTGTGATAAGATAATGAGATGGACTGGAACTGGTGAGATTAATGGAGCAGAAGTGATTTGGTCTGGAGAAGAAGAAGAAAACCATACAAGGGAGTAGGTTTTCTCTTAAATGACACAGCCATTTAATATTTCATATAAATGCTTGACCACATTACCTTACATTACAAGAAACTTTGGGCAGCTTCAACTGCACAATCATAAACAGCTTCAAGTACACAATCATAAACAGCTTCAAGTACACAATCATAAACAGCTTCAACTACACAATCATAAACAGCTTCAACTACACAATCATAAACAGCTTCAACTGCACAATCGTAAACAGCTTCAAGTACACAATCATAAACAGCTTCAACTACACAATCATAAACAGCTTCAACTACACAATCATAAACAGCTTCAACTACACAATCATAAACAGCTTCAACTACACAATCATAAACAGCTTCAACTACACAATCGTAAACAGCTTCAAGTACACAATCATAAACAGCTTCAACTACACAATCATAAACAGCTTCAACTACACAATCATAAACAGCTTCAACTACACAATCATAAACAGCTTCAACTGCACAATCATAAACAGCTTCAACTACACAATCATAAACAGCTTCAACTACACAATCATAAACAGCTTCAACTACACAATCATAAACAGCTTCAACTACACAATTATAAACAGCTTCAACTACACAATCATAAACAGCTTCAAGTACACAATCATAAACAGCTTCAACTACACAATCATAAACTGCTTCAAGTACACAATCATAAACCAGGAAATGAGAAAAAATAAATAGATGCTTTATCCATCAGCATAAATATTTTCCTAATCACATGCGCAATTAACAAAACCTTTCTGATTGACATTGTCTTTGCGTTGCTGTCAGAAACTTTATTTTCTGCAGTCACTTATCTAGTTAAAGGAAATCAGCAGCCAATCAATCAATCAATCAAAGCCAATCACAAGAAGCAGCCATGGCCACAAAGTGTTAGCAACTTCATTTCACTAAGCTTCTGTAAGAAATGTGACCAGTACTCTCCCTTGCCACCTGAATTTTCCACTGGTCGTGAAGGTCAGTGTAATCACCTTAGCTGAGTTAGCTAGTAGGTGCATTTTAACTGAAATCACAAAGGAGCATGTTAACTTCCTTTTCCAGGCCTGCTAATAACCAGCTAATTATGTTACCAGCTATTTATTTACCAGCTTTGCCAGATGAAAAATTCATCACTCAATGCCACTATTCAAGTTTAGTCTGACAAGCCAGGTAAGCCAAAATTTCAGACAGGACAGTTTCAGTCTGTCCTTAATTGTAAAACTCCAGTCATTGTTAATCTGCCGTGCTTCTCTCGTATTTCAAGTTCCATGCAAGAGATGATGCACTTGTTACCAGTCAAGGACAAGGACTGGTTCCAGTCAAAAGCAAGGAAAGGCCTCGGTCAAAGACAAGGTTAAATTTACAACCCTCTCATTCATGGGAGGAGTCTCAATAACTAGTTAGTACAACCTCATAAAACATCAGAACGTTTCTGTGCACCCTGTATTCAACCAGCCTGGCTGACTCACTGCTTTCAACAACCAAAGGACAACTGATGCTCACACACCCTCCTAATATGATGATGCAGTCAAATAGTATTTCTCATGCATTAGACCATTCTTACAGAACATTCATCCACATCAAGAAATCATATTACTCTGCTACAGATTGTGCGTGAAACATTTATAAAGAAACATTTATCTAAAGTCGACCAATCTGTAATTAAAAACATAAGATAACTATGCTTAATGGTCTCATGTGACAACGTATGTTCTTACAGCATTTTGCTGTATAAAGACAATATACTCATATACAAACACCATGAATACTGAACAGCTTAAAGAAGCTGATAAAACATGAGCAACAAATTCACTGTAGGTGAAGTATGAAAGAACAGAAAGAGAAAAGACATAAAAATGACCAACCTCATAGGCCCACGTGCAGGATACTCCAGTAAACTTTGTAATACACCGTCCAATTTCAACATCTTCGTGAGTCGTATACATGTTTTTCAGGCAGTAGCTGATGTGAGGCACGGTCTTCGAAAGGGTCTGTTTACTTAGAATCATGCTCGTACCGCCCATGCAGAAGTTCTCCGACGTCTTCAGGTTCAGCATTCCGAACTCCTCCTTGTTGCCGAGGCCTGCCTGCCCGATGAAAAGCGACTGTGAGCTGTTGATCGAATGTAGGAGCCGTTCAAGGACCTCGCCCTTGATGTAGATGTCGTCATCAGCGCGCATGAAGAACCTGAATCGTCCGAGAAAATGATCGTGCATATATTTCAACATCATGAATGATTTCTTCTGTGGTGGGTAGGAATCATCGACGTTCTTCAGCCCAATGACGATCATCCCCGGAGGAGCCTCCATTTCCGAGCCCTCGGACGAGAAGAAGATGACCCTACCTGGAATGGATTTTGCCCAAGTCTCCTGAGCCGCAAGGGCACGGGAGTAGAGAAACCGTTTGGCAGTCATAACACCAATGAGTACAAGATTCTGGTCAGTCGAGACTCTCCCTGAGGTCCGGCCAGGCCCTTCACCGTTGGAATGCCACATATCATCGAATATTAGCAAAGGATCACGTGGAAAGCCTTCCACAAGACGAGGTATATTGCACGGAAGCATCGCATAACGTATGAAACTTCCAATGATGTATCCAGCAACCAGACCGATGCCAATGACCAACGCGGCGCTTCCATTGCAGGTTAAATCCATCCGTTTTCGAACCATAGTTCTGCTCAGCAAGATGTCTGCCTATCTGTGCAATAATTGAAGACCTCAGCTGCTTGGAATGTGAAGTCTTCATTCGATAGGAAGTTGCCTTACATCTAAATAAAAATCACGATATCAAAATTAAATAAGACAATGTGCCATATAATGCTCATGAAAAGATTAAAAGACACATCATGTCAACCAAACATTTCAACAAGCAATACTGCAATCAACACCCAGAGAATTCAATTAATAAAATCCAAAAATACACATTAATTTGTCATATTCCTTGTCTTAACCAAACTGTTAACCTATTTTCTCATTAAAGATTAAGGGAAAACAGCATTTCAGCCACTTGAATAAGCAAAGGTACTGCTCTGTCCCAAAACAATTTAGATCCAATGATCCATGTGTAAGAAAACTTCTAAGTTCCTCATACAAAGTGATGCACTATCAATGTTCAACGGTTAGTGACTTTAATCCTATGCATACGAATATTAAGTTACAGAACTACTCATACTGCGCTCATACTCATAAACAACTGCTATCAAATAACATAAAAAGCAGTGACAAAGCTGGCACTATTACACCACTTAAAATATAGTGGCCTGGGTCAATGTTCAATACATCATTTGCATGTTGTCTAGACAAATAGGCACATATATCAAATAAGTCACCTTCAGATCGCTTTTGCCTCGAGTGTTCATGGGCAACAGACTTAACCGACATATTTATTATACCCTACAATATTGACTCTGAGATAAAAAAATCCTTTAATTCAAGTTTCCAGTATTATTCCACTAATGTGCTCCTATGCTAATTATCTTTAACACAATAATAAATTAGTGATTAACATTATTTTATTGTAAATGAACTATTAAATCTCAAAAAATCTTTTATAAAGGCAAAGGATGAAGCCATGGAATTCCATTCAAGGCAAGAGAATTAATATAATATTTATATTAAGTTCTAAGATAAAGTTAACCAAATAAACAGCCACTGGAACATTGACTTCATCCCATCGAAAACTTATTGTATGATACTTCCCAATCTGTAATTTGGCAATGTACCTGGTTTATTTCGCGCACTGCCTCGGTCCATTTCTGTTATAAAGTATAGCACCCGATAAGCACAGACTTCAATTATCCACTTAACTATAACATCAACAGTGTAATACTTTTATATATATTTCTGCTAACAATGTTTTCAGTTGACAATGCACTCACACAAGCATATACAGTTTCACCAGTTCAAAGAGGTTGAAAATCAGATTGGCAGGTCTACTGAAGCTGAACTTCAAAGATACGTAAACTGTGTTATTATTCTACACCTCTGCTCACCCTAAGACATTTATCGGTCCTGCATACCTCAATCGCAAATAAGCTTTTAACCAGCCATTCAACCACCGAGAACACCTCATAAAGAGCGCCACATTCCCACTATGAACACTACGCTACGATCAATCTACACGAAACCACGTGTAGTTTGTAACCGATCGTCGCCACACATCTGCATGGCTTAGCTTTGTCTAAAATTGCTTTCGATTTTCGTTCTAGAGTCCATTTGTCATTTTACGAGTCACGCTTCGACGGATTTATTCAAAACACGAACAAAACTTTCTGTTCCCATTCCCTATAAAGTTTCAGTCTGCCTCACAACGAGGCAGAGACTTTGTCAGAACGAGGCGTCTACGGCACAGATTAATTACTATTGATGCTGGCAGACGCCCGCGTCTTTGCACCTGGTCGAGTAACAAAATTTGAAATTTAATTACAAAATTATTTATAAAGTTCACAAAGTACCTAGTAATTGGATGATTTCGTGGATGGTAGGACTTAGTGCTTACCACTCTCCCAGCCTATGAAACCTAGCAAATTCAAACAAATAATGGCATCTCCGGCTCTTCGCCGTATCGTAGACCTATTATTTGGAAACTACTTAATCCTACAAGACGTAGGTATTATAAATTTATGATAACCCGTAGGTTCATCATTTTCATGATCGACAATGCTGACTGACGTCAACACATGAGAATTAAAATTTCCAGCTTTCACTGTCCAAGCCTAAAATTGGTCACCTAAAACTTTTACACATCAAACTCGGTGCGTTTATTCTCTTGCACGATGAATCGCGCTGCCTTCGGTGCAAGCCGAACCATCATACGTCAGACTCAAGAGTCAAGGCCACCAGCAGTAATAATCCGCCTAATCTGTGTGGGTCTGTAGGCCCTACTGGAAAACAAGTTTTCCCAGGAACATCTTGTCACTATATTACACATATGGCATTATTCAAAATATTATTATACGATCCTTATATTATGCTATATATGTATACCAGTCTTTCTCCACTCCGATCATTATGGCCTAATCATGACAAGTTCTACAACCGAGTCAAATTAAGGCCTAGGCGGCTAGGCCTATCGCCTAATCTACAGGTCTACATGTATGATGGCTATCCAGCACCGCATGCACCACGTCTCTGGAACGATCTACCGTCTGAATTCTGCACTTATTCTGTTCCTCCATCTTCACTGTCAATCATCTACCGTCATCTGCCTCAGCCTTTTAGATGATCGGTCATCGATCCATCACCCCTAGCCTATAAAGCAGCGGTTCTCAACCTTTTTGGTCCTGCGACCCCTTAATAATTTTTCCAAAGGTGAAGTGACCCCCAAGTTCCAGCTATTAAAAGTATTGGGTTACTGCCTTGCATTTTACTTGTTATTATTTGATAAAAATGATAATCCATACACCTCATAGCAGCATCACAGCATGATCAATATTTAATTAACAGAACAATTTAAAATTTGTTATTAGTACTAATTTTACTAAATGAATCATAATACAAGAAATAAGAAAAGATTAATTAAACTCATTGTGGAAGACTAGTTCGTGTAATAATCACGATTACATAAATATTATATATGAGAAACAAAGCTGAAAACATTTTTTACACAAATTCCTAAAGGTTCCAAGCGACCTCTGGCAAATCGTAAGGTGACCCCCGTGGGGATCGCGACTCACAGTTTGAGAACCGCTGCTATAGAGCAAGGATTCTCTATTATAGCCTTATTTCTTCGAGAACTGTTACCCCAATTCAGCCGCATCCACATAGCTTCCAACTCATGACCTTGTGCCCTCGAGCAGAAAGAACGTTCACTTGCCTCCGCGCAAGCAGATCTATCTGGTCTACCACTGAGTGCAATTATATTATAAGTGCCTTGCAATTGAAGAGCCAATTTCTCTGAACAACTCACTGGCCAGTAGCCCTAACCCCTATAGCCTATAGTCTATTGGACAATTGCTAAAATTTCTTAGTTCATTTACGATTTCTTGGTAGGCCTAACGAAGATTCTACTCAAATGCTACAAATTCGCCATATATAGGCTATAGGCCCATATATATGCTGTGCAACCACGGTGCCTCCTTGCATAGCTTTTTCTCTTCCCTATCTTGCTTGTTTGTCAGTACTGTTCTTGAATGCCTAGAGACCTCTGGCGTTTAGTAAGACCTCGGAAGTTCACCATCGGAGCCTATGCTGAGTATGCTCTGGTGACTAGTCCAGTGGTTCCCAACCTTTATCGACTTAGGGCCACTTTTATTTAGTTGGAGGACACGATGGACCACAAGGTTAACAATAGCCTAATTAGTTTAAATTTTCACAGATTTTTATTTTAGAATAGAATCAAATTACACATCGATAAATTCAGGTTTAATCATTTTAGATTAGTAAAAATATCGACCAAATATAATAATTAATAATAATAAAAAATTATTCTGTCAAATAGGCCTATTCATTTCTTACGCGTATATTTTTTTATATCCTTGATAAGTCGATGGTCAATTTTTGAAGCCTTACACTTTTGGCCCACGGGCCACAGCTTGGGACTCGCTGCCGTCTAGTCTATAAGCTAGGGCCTAGCCATATATTACTGTACATATGTAGCCAATCCGCTTGGTCCTGGCCGGGCATGGCGTAAAATTTAGATGATGATGATGATGATGATGACGACGACGAGGAGGAGGAGGAGGAGAAGGAGGAAAAGGAGGACGATGACGACGGCGACGGCGACGGCGGCGATGATGATGGTAATAATAAATCGTTAATTAGATTCAAACTGACATGAACGCAATAGGATTGCAAGGTTAAAAGCTTATATGCGTATAACTACAGTACGAACGGATGACCACAAATTATTTCCAGTCGTCAAATTTAACTGTTGGGCAGTCATTCAAGGCTCATGACGTTCTGCAACAGAATTACCCGTGCATGCATGCTTTCGAGGACGATGAACGGAAGGTAGATAGGAGGAGAATCTCAGAAGACGGATTCAGTAGCTTGAAGAATGGGCCTAGGGCCTTACAGCCTACTGAACTGAAAGTGGAAAAAGAGCAAACAAATAAATACTTAATCGAACAAGGCGTGAATCTGTATTGCTTCATATGGCTTGGGTCAATTGATTAGCATTTCAAAAAATCTGTTCCCCAAAAAAGATAAAGATGGCGAAGAATAGCCTAACAATATTACAATAACCTCTGAGCAAGTTTTGACAGACTTATAGGCCTAAGTGAAGGTCAACAAACAATGACAAAGTTAACGTCGTATTTAATTTATACGTCGGCTGATTGATTTAATCCGACGAACGTTCTGGCAATCTTTTAAATCGATGTTTTAGATAGGCTTGTCGAAAACGTAAACCATGTCCTGTTGAACCTATTGATTAGGCCTAGGCCAAGGAAAGTCTTAGACCTACGCGAAATACGTCAGTTGATTATTTTTCTCTGACAACAGACACGTCAAAACAACAGCTGTTTAAACAAAAGTTTGAGATCAGTCAAACCAAATGATCACCAAACCTGAACCGACGACAGTTAAAATTATAAAAACACAACTACTCATTGTGTCGCCTGACATTGGAAACTGGTGCGAGTACTGTACGATAGCTCTGCAGCCAGAGAAGCCCACATTCATACAGACCAACCGAACGTATCTACCGTATACGCTGCGTCCAGTTAACAACATCTTGCACAGAATCAACTTAAAAGCTACTCTAAAACACCAGACAGAGAGAGAGAGGCAGCTGGAACGCTAAACGCAATTCACCTAAGTATAATTAGGCCTATTCAAAAACACTCTGGATGTGAGGATAAGAACTTTAAATCGAATACGGGCTATGAGCGGAAGCCAGTGTAAGTCCTCAGTCATAAGGTAGAGATGTGAGAGTAGCGAGGAAGACGGGCGATCAGACGGGCGACAGCATTTAGCACAGATTGAAGAGGTGACAGGCGAGATTTCGGAAGACCAATAAGAAGCGAGCTACAGTAATCAATGCTTGAGCAGACAAAAGCATGAACCATAGTAGTGAAAGTGGATGAGGGAACAGATCGTCTGACAGCTCGAAGTCGTCGCAGGTGGCATAAACTAGACCGAGAGAGATTAAGGATGCGTTCAGCAAAGAGTGCTATCAATGGTAACACCCACTTCAAAAACACTAGTAGAGAAAGTGAACAATGGGAACTGTTCAGAAAGTAGGTCAAAGTCAAGTTTAACGAGTTGCTGGTGGGTGCCAAGCCAGATCAGATGAGTTTTTGTTGAATTGAGAGAGAGAGGCGATTCGAGGACATCCAGAACTCGAGTTCTGAAGAACTGCAAACGGACGACAGATATCTTGAGACTGCGATTAAGATCAGGCCTATGGCCTACTGCATTTGTTTCTACTTCTGAACAGGATGCCACCAGTCAACCAACTCCACGTTCTCTTATAGGCCTACGCTATAAGTTGCAAATAACGAGCGACACTCAATTGGTCACGATGAGGCAGACGGCTGTCTGATTCCTCATCACAGGCCCTAGCAGTAAAGCCGTTAAAACATCACCATTTCTACAATAGTGTCCCACTTACAATTAACCGACCAATTCTTCTCATGAACAGAAAAATTCATGATCTCTTGCAGCTTTTACTACGCACTGTACGCAGGCGATGATATGCCATGCGCAGGATTTTATGGCTTATGGGTGCCACATAATTTGTGTTGTGTGCGTCTATTCGTTCATTTCTCTTCGCCAAAATTAGCGAATTTGACAGAAATTCTAAATTTCCTGTCCTTGGGTAGTTATAACGTCCCATGCAGTGCAATGCAGTCTCGATCTGGTTGATTGACGTGGAGAACACTTCAAAGACGTGACTAGTGCAATTACATTTGTAATTTATCGCCTACTGATAAGCCTGAGTCATGTCTACTCGTGTTCAAGTGATGTGTGTTCGCGCACACGTCGCTATCAGTCACAATTAGACCTACTGTAAAATAATTATTAATCCTATCATTTTCTAGACTGTTTGCCTGTCTGTGTAGTGGGTCTACGTACGATTAACTTATAGCAAGTCATCCGAGTTTTAAAACGAGGCACTCAAAGGCTACAATCATGATCTATGCAAGCTAATCTGATCTACCTCCATGTACACTTTGACGTCAATAGTAATTATAAAATGTGCAGGCCTATCATTGAGATCCCATTAGTTGTTATACGGATGCAGACTGTAGGCCTACAATAAGTCGATAATTCCAGACTGCATAAAAATGTAAATCCTGCTATGGCCTGTTCAAATTTTCACGCATTTAACATAGCCTACCATGGGTTTTAAGTGGTTCAGATCTAGACTAGCTTATTTTAGAACCACTGCATGCGCATTCACATGCTTGTGAATAAGCTGGTTCGCCCGCGACTTACATGTAGCTTTTGAGGGCGCTGTAGAAATTTTGAGATTACGATTACGATTTACCTGGAACACTTAATAGCCCATTTGTCTGACCTCCTTTCAAAAGCTGGCGGTGCCCACTGAGACAGTATTTTCGTCGAAGTCTATAACTGGTGCACTGTAGAAATCCTACCATTAAGTTCCTTTCGGCTTCTTCAATAACTATAGGGCCTTAACTATAGGCTATTATTTAAACCTGTGTCCTCGGATTGCCTTGTATGGGGCTAATTCAAATAACTTCGTCTCCCTCATGACTGTACGTAGTTCTTCCTTTCCAGTGATCATCTTGTAAGCTTCGATTTGATCTACACTGCTTCTCATTCACTCCAAAATCATTCATCTACACCTCGTATTTATTTCTCTTTTCAACCTAAATTTCTTCATTGCTCAACTCTTTGTATTCAGATTCATATTAAAAGATCCTCTTTGCACTATTTCTAGTCGTTTCATGTCTTATTTAGGCATGGACTCTGTATGCTGTAGACTATAACAGTAATTTGTACAACCCCAGTATTGCATCTAAATTTGTCCGTGGTGACTATATTATTGTCCTTCTAGGCGGAGGGGGCGTTGAGCAATAGATAATACACTGGCGTGCAAAGCTGGAACCGTTTAATTATTTGATATCTGTATTCCCAATCCCCGTGAGGTTGAAAAATATTTCTTTCGCTAGGCGGCGATGGTACAAATTAGATACATAGAGTGTACAAAAAGAGAGCCATGCATGGCTACCGACAGTTATCTTCGACTCCCGTAATTAATTATCATCCTTAGTTCATACTATTTTTGTAATCTACCGCAGCAAATCGGTTTGAAATACACGAAAATTGTTATTATTATCATTATCATCTATCCTTATCTTCATTTTTATAATTGTTGTCATTATTATATTTGATCTCTTAAGTGTAAAAATACACTCTTTAGCAGGGATGTGGTCTCAAGACCGCGGTCATGGTCTCGAGACCGGAAAACTGCGCTCTTAGTCATGGTCTTGGTCTCGAATGCATCGGTCTTGGTCTTGGTCTCTGACCATCGGTCCTGGTCTCGGTCCTGGTCTCGAATACGTCGGTCTTGGTCTTGCATGGTCTTAGAGGAACGGTCTTGGGATTGGTCTCCGTCTTAGAGTAGCGTTTTTGGTCATTTGTCATATCGGAGCAATCTTTTATATTTCTCGGTTATGTTCGATTATTAGAGACACCGGATGTTTATGCCCTAACGATTGTTATCGATTTATGGAGTGCTGACCAAACTAATAGATCTTTAGCCGATATACATGTTACTATGGGCAAAAATGCATTTGCACGCACCCAGCATTTCAAAATTTGCTTAAAAAAATTCAAGGTTTTGGGACATTCTAATAATTATGTGTCGGCCACGTTTATACACACTATAAACCTACAATTCCGAGTACAAGTACACCATTCAAATGGAGCGTCAATCGACTTGTTCAGTTGTCTTAAAGTATTTGCCTATCGTATATAGGCCAACTGTAAGTAACTTATAGTGTGAAATTCTGAGGCCGGTTAAACTGTTATCTGGACCATTATTAAGATTAGTATTCTTCAGCAATAAAAATGATGTTTTAAGCGTGTTATTCCGTTTTAGCGTCTTAATAAATCTAATTGTTTATAAAAAAAAGACTATCGTTCTTGGTCTTGGTCTTGGTCTCGGACCACCCGGTCTCGTTCTTGGTCTTGGTCTTCGAATTTCTCGGTTTTGGTCTCGGTCCCAAGGTTTTGGTCTCGTGCCCAACACTGCTCTTATCCATGTTTTTGTGACCAGAAGAACTGGATCAATGCTGCTCGATCCTGGTGGGTTTGCCCCTTCACCCCTTGCTCTACTCGCCTGCTTGTTGCATGCTCGTCTTATTGAGCGCACCTTCAAGCATACGGTGTGTGTAATAAGTTTATTTAACGACGCATCTCTGATAAGGATGATATGCTTTCAAGCACTCGCTGCTGTCTGAGCCTATATATATATATATATATATATATATATATATATATATAAGGCTCAATATGCGTGGCACGCTGCAGTGGCTTCTCCATTAGGCTAGCAGCTGCGCTGATCTGGCGTCCCTTCTTGTTATAGCTCTGCAACATCTGTTTGGATTCCGCCGTCTGGTATCAGTAGGCCTATACAGCAGGCTACGTATACATCCGGTGTGCCATGGACTTCTGTACGTGTCCTTTAATTAGCAGCGACACAGTTGTCGAGCCATTATGGAGCGGATATAATTGTCGGACACTCGATTTGGGGTCCGGATCGATACTAGGTCTAGGTCCTATTCTATTTTTTAGACCGGTCGCCGAAGCTTTAGCTCATCTACTCCCCTCTGTACGTGGTATAGTATCTCGAATAGGCACTGGTAGCATCGTGCATTCTCGATTGTTGGACCCTACATTAAATTGGACTTGACTTCCATTGGAGATGAGCCTATATAGGCTAGAAATGGTGCGAATGCGTTTCACAGGTTGCTCAAGTCGTAGTTGAGCTGAGAGCCCCTCTGAGTACGTTTCCTCAAGAACTGCTCTACAAATTAATGCTCGTATTAAATGTTTGCATTAGTATAGTAGTATTGCAGTCAGCTAAAGACTGGACTTGCTCTATTGGCCACTCTAAGCGCAATTACTGCCATTCCTTTTTCCTCGATCTTGAGGCCATGCAACTTAAGCATCCAGGGATCTACAACCTAGACCTCTCTAAAACTCACCATGAAGAACCGTCACCAGAACGACCAAGCGTCGTCACATCCCTGCTATTCTTAACCGCTTCATTAGCTAAAAAAAATCCAAGAGAGCATCCATTTCAAAGCACGTCCTATCGATAACCTACTAAGTACAAGCTACAACTTCCTATAAGACCCCAGAGTCCCGGCCCAAATGCCTTCGCGAATTCTACACCATCCAGTCAGCCCGCTCTACCCGATCACCCTCTTAATTGTCTCATTCATTCTCGACACCCGGTCACTTCTCATTTCAGGTTTTTTCAACCGAGACATGTCCAGCGTTGGAACGATCTGCCTCTTGAATTCCGATTTTATCCTCCACCATCATTGCCTATCACCCAAAATGATCTGTCTCAGGCTCCTCCATCCATTACCCCTCGGATTTTCAATTCTAAACTTAAGTCTCACCTTTTCAAGACCAATAATTAACCCGGACTTACTCAATCATCCACCCTCCAATCCTCAACCAAAGGACCTTAACCTTGACCTTAACAGTCACTCCATCTTCTCTAACCCTCTTGAAACTGGATTCGGGTCTCCCTCAAGCAACTACTCATTGGACAAGCCCTCTGAATCGACGCTTCGCTCGTTAATAAGCTTGTACCCAGCGCTTGGCTTTCGAGTGGCGCTTTAGAATTTTGCAGATTGCGATTAAGGCGTCCTGTGCCTTGACGTCTCATGACACCAACCGCACGTTTGACCTCATTTTGACACTCACCCGGACAAGTTCTTCAAGGTCATTTCTCACCAAGAAGCCTGCAAAATCGTAATGATCATTGGCTAGTAATGTCCAGCAATTCTGTCGACGCTATTTGAAGGCTTTGAAGTTACTGTTGCATTTATCAGAACAAAGAATAATCGTCATTGAAATTATTGTTGATGGGACGGACCGTGAGATTCTTCAATTAACGGCTTCGTCATCTCAGTGACTAGACCTATCATTAGGTCAGCTCCATGCGTTGGATATTGGACATGCACGGACCGGAAATGCTATAATTGTTGTGCGTTTGACACGGAGAATAGGCATAATTATTACTGGTGTAGATGATCAAAGCCCTGGACTGTTGAAGTATATGCTCGGCCTATCGAGAAAATTTTCCGAAATGTTGAATTAAATATTACTCATTGCAAGAAGAAAGGAGAGTTGGTGGCTTTGGCGGAAGCCACATTTAGCCAGAACTACCCATAATGTCTACCCTGGGACTAATATGATAAATATGACTACATGCAACGACGGTTCGCACTCAACAAGGCACATACTATTAGTCTCAGGTCAACCGTACAGAGTAACTGACCGCTGTTGCCATACGACGTCTAGGCCTACGTCGATATAGCCTACGGCCGATCTCCAGCGCAACAGCAGTATACAGTAGGCCTATATATATACGAAATGGCCCCCGTGGTTTATGCGATTATGCGAGTTCGCATTTTTTTCGCATAAATTGCTACATTTATGTAAAGTGTTCGCAAGTTATTGTATAATGTTCGGAAATTTCGGTCAGCGTCAACTATAATTGGCTTGTCTAGGCTATTATTAGCCTAGATGTATATAATTATAGATCTAACTATAGTTTTACCGACTAGACGACGTAGGCCTAATTGTTGATTACTATAGGGCTCGTATTTTAATCTAACTATATTATGCGATTATGAGATTTTTCGCATAGGCCTAATTTACGAAAAATTTTCGCATATTCCACGGGGGGCCTACGAATAATGATATCAATATCATACGAATGCGAGCCTGCATTTAGGTCTTCACACAGGGCTAATTATATAGGCCTAATCTAATAGGGGGCCTATGCAACTAGCTGATTTTGTTCTTGTTATAAGCGGATTGAAGACACACGTAGGTCTAGTTGGATACTATAGGAGTATATAATTCCTATTTGGCTTGTATACAGCGAAGAGGACGTAGCCCTATATTTTGATGGTCTCTATCTCATATTGGAACATGAAGATTGTTGATATCCACTAGCCCCATGAGTTTGACGATCTTCCATTTGCTAGGTGGCATTGGTCAAATGAGCAGCCAGTACATATAGTACAGCTGGATGCCTTGCAGGCTGCCATACAGTAAAATTCGACCTCTGTTAAGCCTGTTATCGTCTGTTATATATTATTACTCGATCATGTAGGCCCAGTGGTTAAAGTGGTTTGGGTGAGCAGTGGGAACTCCAATGTTCGAGTTGATTCGATAGGGGACAGGACCATCAATGTCTACCCCTAACCAGGCCTTATGCAAATTTAAGAATCGTATCCTTCGATGAAATCGCATTCCACATATTAAAAATGTAAAAGAGAATAGGGTCTGCATTAAAAATTTCAAAAAAGAAAAATAATTTATATTGATTTTTAACATGCATCATCTTTCTTTCCCTAAAAATAAATATGAATCCTGCAGATTTTTTGAATAAATCGATATACATGTATACAGCCTAATGTCTATAATGTATTGAGTTCAAACTCAAAGAGCAAGAGTTCGGATATCACATACAGGTATATTGAGCTAGTCAAATAGCCAACTGTGGCTACATGGGCTTAACAAAAGAGAAAATATTAAAGAAATTCTATTCAGTCTATGATATTGTCTACTCATGAAAAAACTCAATAGACAGCTGTAACCTTCCCAAATCGGTTCTTTTCTATGTTTCTCCAATGGCTTTTTAAGATGACTTTTGTTAAGATTATTTATGCTCCCATTTTTTTAAATTTCTGGGGTGCAAAATTCAAAAGTAGGGGCAAAGAAAATTTTGTTGGGGTTTCGTGCAATATTTTTGAAATTATGCCCCACTTTTCAAAACTTTGTTACACCTCAGAATGCTTGATAAAACTAGCCTCGATAAATTTCCCTCTCTTTCCCACTGCAAGTAGCAAATGATACACCCTTGAAAGCTCTTGCATATGCATCCTGACCAGCTTCAGCACAGTACTGACCACTCAGTCATCTCTAGCTGCAATGACTTCGATTCGTCTTGTCAGGACTCAGGAGCGGATGATCAACAGAAAGAGTGATATAAACTAGTAAGTTTAGTAACTAGCAAACCGGTGCCCCCTCCAGTTTTTTAAACTGGGGGGCCGGTGCCCCCGGCCCCACTTGTTACACCCTTGCAAGTATTTTTAGACGGCATGATAAAGAAACTGTTGGCAGATTCGGAGAAGGATCTGTGTAGTTCTAGCGTCAGATCTCATAGTAAATAAGTGATATGCGTGTGGGCGTTTGTCATGTAAACACACCAGTGCGTTGAGCGCCTCTGATTACATGTAGGTTGTACTGTGAGAGGTGCTTTATAAATCCGTAAATAGAATAGAATAGAATAAACTATCTGCAATGATAAGGACAAATCGACCAACTTTTCCAGGGCATCATACACGAGTTCAAAATTCTTTGTGAAAACAGGGTTAGCCAGTTTCACGACCGTTCCCAACAATTTCTGCTCCTCTAAATCGGCTCTCCTACAACTTGCTGATCAATTGCTGAAAAATTGTGCAAGCGCACTGTAGATTTGCCGATCATCTCTAAACAAGACCAAGAGCTTATATTTGCACCTCACATTCACCGTCTCCTGTGTCACTTGGTGATTCATGCTAAAAGTTGCGTCAGCTCCGCGCTGTCACTCGCTCGGTAACTCCAGACGCCATCGCTACTCTTGTCCGCTCCTTCATCAGATTACTGTTGCTCACTCTATGTAGGCCTCCGAACTGGGCGTTTGCGGTGCCTAAACCGGGTCCTTCGTTCCAATGTTGCATGCAAGACTTTAAACTTCATGACCAAGACGAGACCGATACAGCGAGATGTCGATACCGAGACAGTGAGGTACCAAGATCGAGACCGAGACACTAGACTCAAGACAGTACGAGACAGCAAAAGACAAGTGACCCTATAAAAAAATGCTGTAAAATACTAATGTATCAGTTTTCGGGAATAAGGATTATTCGTAATTTCAATATGAAACTTATAATGTTTACATGTATAGTACCGATTCCTAAGAACAATTTTTATATTGCCACAAGATTTTAGGACATTTAACGCGAAATTTATCGAGATCTCTTGTTCAAGACAGAACAAGACTTTCACTTCAAGACAGTTTCTTAAAATTCCAGTGTTGTATGCAAGACCTTAAACTTCAAGACCAAGACGAGACCGAGACAGTGAGGTACCGAGACCGAGACCGAGACAGTGAGGTACCGAAACCAAGACACTAGGTTCAAGACAGTTCGAGACAGTAAAAAGCAAGTGACCCTTTATAAAAGGCTGTAAAATACTAATGTATCAGTTTTCGGGAATAAGGTTCATTTGTAATTTCAATTTGAAACTTAATTATGCTGTGTATTGTTTCAATTCCCAAGAACAGTTTGTGCATTGCCGAGTTTTATCTCTTGCGATATTTCTTCTTCGGCCTAGCGCAAAATTTTAAAACAGTTAACACGAAACTTATCGAGACCGCTTGTTCGAGACAGAACTGGAATGAAAGTCAGCGACTTGTCGCAGCAGAATGTTGATTGGTTTCTCTGAAATTCGCAAGATATCAGTCAAATTATATTTTTCTAGATCCCATTATTATGCCTATCCCTTCAATTGTCATTTAAATTGATGGTTAGTGCAGGTAGGAAGTTGCAGTTTAACGACACTGTGTGATAACAAAGAGCATTAGCGGCGCCCTCCTATTTTATCCAAGCTTGGGACTGGCACTGTCTGAGTTCTAGCAGCAGAGAAGTTTAAAAGTGCACCTATATTATTTTCACGGCTATATTTCTAGGCCCCCGTGTGTTATGCGAACATTTTTCGTAAATTATGTGAAAATTTGCGAAATGGCATAATCGCATTAACCACGGGTCCTAGTCATCAGCAATTAGATCATCTGCGTCAGCATAGCCCTATAGGCTAATAATAGCATGGACAAGCCAATTATAATTTAAACTGACCTACATTTAGGAACTTTATGCAATAATTTGTGAAAGCTTTCCATTTAGGAATTTATGCGAAACCCATCAGTTTATGCGAAGATATGCGAAATCGCATAATCGCATAAGCCATGGGACCCTATATACAACCCATTGAAATTACGCTTTTAAAAGGTGTCTACATTGACCAATATTTCTTACTGATGAGTTGACTGCATTAGCGATCAACTTCGACCGATACTGAGAGGGCGTAAGCATTTGTGAACAAACAGCAAACGATAAGTCACGAGTTTAAATCGATAATGTTAAATGCATCGGCCATATATCCACATTTTTTAAACTATAAATAGCTACTCCAGTCGCAATTTCAATATGTATTACTCATGTAATCATCATTATGAATTATCGCATGTATACATATTTGAGACGTGTTCACGTTGTCAAATGATGAGCCAATTTGCGAACCTAAAGCCATGAAAATAGGTCAGTGGCTTGTCTTCACTTCATTAAATGTCTTCACTTCATTAAAAAATTGCTAATTCTGCAAACCTGAGCGGGCCACTTCAAATTCACCCGCGTGTTAGACGCCTTGCCTTACAGTCAAACACTACCGTTCAAGCTACAGCTTTGTAACAACCTGTGTTTTTGGCTGATCGGAGCTTTCATTTAGCTTTATAGCAAACAGTTGAAGGCCCACTCCAGAGAATCCACGGAAGGGAATCTTACGAACCATTAGCCCTGGAACGTCTTAGGTTTATGCTGTTTTATGCTGTTTTATTTTTGATTTGTGTTTCTCCCTCAGTGTCATGTAACCGTGGAGAACGTACGTATCAGGTATTAAGCCGACAAGTCAACGCTTGGATCTTACCAAATTGGTTAAGAAGCGACAATGAAAACTTTCACGTCGTGCGTTATAAATGGTTTTCTGAACTATGAAAAAAGGTTTTCAAGGAGGCGAATCTAATTGAGGCGAATAACTGTTAAAATTCGGTCATATACGGAAGAGTTACTTCAAAACATGAATGCATTGAAATTAATATAATTAAAAGCATAGATATCTATCATATAAAACACACATAAGCGCAGATCTACTCGATTTTCTTTTACACCTATGTAATCAATGGCAAATCAGCCACCTAGCGACCATTCTATTCTTAGCTACCGACGCTGTGGCTAGACAATGACGTCCAGAGCTATTTATAACTCTGATGGCGTAAAGATATAATCAACTCGCGCGGCAAACGCCTTTACATTCTTTTGAGCTATACAATGTATTACGCCTTCGCCCTGAGAAGTGCGAGACGAGTGCAGAAATAGTGAAACAAATAATTGTAAAATGAATTGTAATTGTAATTGTAATGGAGCATTTATATATCGCCACTCTTGCAAATCAGAGTCGCTCACAACTCAACACAAAGCTAAACAAAGCTAAGCAGAGAAAAGCAGTGTTGCAAGAAATACAAGCCGAGTAGATTCCCGCAGTAGCAGCCGTACAAACCGAGAGAGCTGCCGGTGGAGCGTTGGCACATACGGGGAAAGTTCCCCATTGAATACGCTCGATAGAAATATCGGGGAAATTCCCGAAGGACCCGCTGGAATTACACGTGGAGGGTGAACACGTTAGAAGAGCACGTGACAAACAAGAGAAAACACTGGTGCCGATTGATACTTTCAGGTTACTAGTCAAGTAACTCTTCTTGATGGCTTTACAGTCGTTCGATAGATACTCTTGTTTGTTACCTACGTTGGTCATAGTTACTCCTCCCGGTTTCCCGAGTATCAGAATATATTACGGTGTTGGCGGACAATTGCCAACGCAGAGGACGGTCAATCGTGTGCCTGATAACTTATGCGTGTGAGGCCAGTATGCCACACACGGAAATGGGCCAAGAGGCCGACGTGAAAGTCTGGGCAGTCGGAAACCCAGGGTAAAGATAGTAAGCAGACCAAGAATTGATCGATGCGTAAATATTACTGTTGGCTACCTACGTTGGTCATAGGTACTCCTCCCGTTTTCCCGAAGTGTATCTATTTGCGTGTCTGATCGAAGTGATCGATACGAGTACGTTTGGGTAATCGGGTACCCAGGTGAATACATGGTTGTTTGTCGTCACACACAGTTCTGAGAGCTGACTAAAGTGCGAGGTCGGGCCCCCTCGTGCGTAGGTCGGATCGAAGATCTGTGTGCAGATAGCGAAGGTTATAGACAGAAGACCTTCACTATCAGTGTCCGTGAATACCATGCCAGTGTCATTTTTATCGAAGCAGAATATATCAGTGTTGGTGGGTAACTGCTAACACAGAGGACGGGAACGTAGTCAGTCAAATGTGCATGACAAAATATACGTGTGCGGCCGTTTATGCCATACACGGAAATAGATCGAGAGATACGTGTTGAGCAGAAGACGTGATAGCTAAGTGTCTAGCATGATATGACGAAGTGCTGTGAGACTGGTGTGTCTAGAACGACAGAGGTTATAGAGTTGGGGACAGTAATGTCTAAGAGTATAAGACGTTGGATTTAGCTACCGATAATTGTATAGGCCGAAATGGCTTATGGACTTGTTTCAAATATGTCTGAACCTCGTAACTTAAGAGAACGTTTGGTGTCCCTAAATGGCGATAGTTTCAGAGTCACAAGATGCTGAACGGTACGACATCAGGTAGAGGAAGACGAGGCTAGTAGCTTGGAAGGTATGCAAGGCGAGGAAGACTCCTGCCGGTATGATTATGAACCCTGTTTTGAGTACGGCCATCCTCAGAACGTTGCCCATCCGGCGACCGCGGAATAGGCAGAGTCAGACCTCGTTACTAATTCGAGCCGTGTTACCTTTCTTGGAGAAGAAACCCGTCCCTAATCTTGCCTGGTGATAGTGAACATCCTGGTAGATATAGAGAGTAACCGTTTGGCATTGAGATTTGGTAAGAAAGTGACTCGGGCGACTTCAGACGTGTTCGCAAGCTGGAGTCGACACCGTCCGTTAGCGCTAGGCAGGCGCTCGGGCGGCAGAACGCCACATCTATCAGACTTCAACTATACTTACTACACTTTGATTTTATGATTTACCAGAATTTGGTCTTCCAATTACACATCAATGCTTAAAAAAACTTCTAGTTCTACAAAAAGGCGATAGAAATCATCATAGCCTAGGATCATAGGTCTTATATGGCAGGTGTCTATAGAAGTGAACACACTGACCCAATATTTAAGGATCTTCAATTAATAAAATTAGATTGACTAAAAAATACTTCAAATCGGTATATTTTTTTACCGTTATGAGCACTGTCTCCTACTATTTATCCACGGGTTCAGACATCCAAACCTATTGCATCAGAAATTTCCGCGCATACCGCCCTGTCAGAACCCGGAAAAACCACGTAAAATTTATTGCAGATATTGTATTCACACATTTCTAGAGCGCTTCTAGTAGGGTGAACCGTTCAGAAGCGCTGCCAGTCCGCAAGTACCCGCGAGAAGTAGGTTTTGAGAAAAGCAAAAGAGAATGAGAGACTATCAGATAGAATTTTGGAGCGAAAAGATGGAGAGAGCCAGTCCACAGAGAGGGACCAATTGAAGCAAAAGATGGAGACTGAGCCATTGTTGTTCTAGTTCGAGGATGAAATTTTGTCTTAGATCTTCGGGCCCGTTGATCTGGAACGCTCTTCGGCTGGTTCTTCTATTTCCCCTCATACTTTTTAATGACCATGCCAGATTCCCCCAGGGATCGGTCTATGACACATCAGATTTTATCACTCTGGCTTTTGATCCCACACGGGTCGCCCATGCACACCTCCCAAATAGTTAAATTAGTTAACTAGTCAATTTAAGAATTCTCTTTGTTTCTGAGAGCTGATTGATTTCTCCCAGTGCGTCTAGAATAAAAACAATGTGAAATTGTTAATACGGCGGATTTAATTTCTGTTACTGCTACTTCGATGTCCCTTCTAGCAGGATTTCAATCCCATTCGGGGCTCCCTCTATAGCCTTTAGTTTTATGATTGGTGTTCTTTATTTTTGCTGCCTGTTGTGGCTACAAATAAGCAAATAAATTACTGGTGATGAGGGCTGTGAAGGTCAAAAGAGCCAACTTATACGTTATTCTGAATTGATTGATCGATTGACTGAACATAGGTAGGTGTAGGCCTACTGATGATGAGCGCTGTGTAGGTCAAAAGAGCCAACTTAAATGTTATTCTCAATTCAACAAGAAGAAAATGCAGCTGGTGGAGTAGAACATGTACGTAGTGGGACACTCAGCACTACTCGAGCTAAGGTGTTTTGGATACGTTGTAACCGTTTGAGTTCCAGGTCTGACGGACAGAAAAAAGTGAATTAGCATAACAAGGGCGAGATGAGACAAGTGAGCAGACTATGGTTTCCAACATATCTTTAGTTACAGCCGACCTAATGTGACAAACTGCCCTGATGTTATTGAAACAAGATTTACAAAGCCTTGTTATGTGAAGTCGAAATGTGAGCTTGCTGCCGAGCGTAACCCCAAGTGTTTTGACAGTTTCAGACATATCACTTGCTGTATACGTAGACCTGATTGTTAAGTATTGCTGCACAGCAAAAATCTCAACTTCATTGCCCCAGGTTCCAAGGTGGGCCATATTACTTGCGTTTATATATTCAACAATACCAGAACAGCTGCCCAATTTTAGGTTGTTAATTAAAACGAATCTAAGCACTAATGGCAAATGTATTATCTCGCTATACAATCAATCATATGCATCTAAATAAGCAAAAGCAAATAGCCTAACTGTTTTCAGTGGTAATTTGAAGCGGGGCGAGTGGCCTTCAAGCTACCACCGTTTAGGGTAGCTTGCAGCTGATTTCATATTACCCATGGGAGTAGGCCTAATCTGAAATCGAAGGGGGTAACTTGAAATGACCTTCAAGTTACCCCCGGGGGTAACTTGAAGACGATTTAAAGTTACCCCCCGGTAACTTGAAATCGATTTCAAGTTACCGGGGGTAAGATGAATGGGGTAATCTGAAATCGCTCATGTAAAGATTTCAGGTTACCCCATTTCAAGTTTCCCCCCCCCCCCGGTAATCTGAAATCGATTTAAGATTGCCCCTGAGGTAATATGAAATCGATTTCATACTACCTCCCCCGTGTTGACTTTTTGCCTTTTGCTGATTTCATGACTTTGGCAACCCCGTTGCCATTGCAATGTCTATTGGCTATTGCCACTTTCTCTAATAGCGCGCATCTGCCAATAATATAATTTTCCCCTTTTCAAAGCAGACAGTACGCCCACCAATCCTAATGCTATACCTGCAGTAAATTACTGGCGGCTTGTATGTTTTGTTTGTGTATTTGAGTAGATTTTCTAGAAATTCCCAGGGATTACGAAATCAGTTGGTTAAGCGAAAAAAGGCGAGTATTTGCGTTAAGTATAGAAACCTTCATTAAGAAACATTCTAGAAAGGAGATGATGGGTTATACGGTTCTAGTTTAGACCTCCTTTTATCGCCCACTTCATCGCAACGCTGTGATATCTTTGGCACATTCGGTTATCAATAGTGTTGTGGTTCACTGCTTGCTAAATAAATACATTATTGTCATCACGAAATTGTGGCTAGACTGAAGATTAGTAGCGTACCTCCAAATGTTGGAAGAAGAAGCCGGATTATTGATAAAATCATAGTGCAAGTAGAGGCTGGATTGATGAACATAATGTGGTGTATAATGCCGTTGACTTTCGAAATGACTTTGCATACCTTACAGGAATTTGGTCTCGAGACCGGTAAACTGAGGTCTTGGTATTGAATGCATCGGTCTTGGTCTCGGATTATCGGTCTCGGTCTTGGTCTCGAATCCGTCGGTCTTGGCCTTAAAGGAACGATTTTGGGATTGGTCTCTGTCTTAAATTAGCGTGCTTGGTCATTTGCCGTATCAGAGCACTATTTTCGATTATTTGAGAGACCGGATGTTTATGCCCTAATGATTGTCATCGATTTATGATATGCTGACCAAACTAATAGATCTTTAGCCGATATACATTTTTACATTTTGCTATGGGCAGAAAAAATGCATTTGCAATGGAGCCAGCCATTTCAAAATTTGCTTTCACAAATGTCAAAGTTTTGGAACAATCTAATAATTATGTGGTTGGCCACATGTAGACACTGTTAACCTACAATTCTGATTACAAGTAGGCCTACTGTCCCTACACCATTCAAACGGAACGTTGATCTACTTGTTTAGATGTCTTAAAGTATTTACCTATCATATACTGTAAGTAATTTATAGTGTGATATTCTTAGGCTAAAGCCAAGGACTTAACCCGCAAAAGTTCAGACTGGCCAGTAAAACTGTTTCTGGACTAAGATTAGTATTCTTCAGCAATAAAATTTATGTTTTAAGCGTGTTTTTCCATTTTGGCGTCTTAACAAATTAATTGTTTATAAAAAAGAATATTGGTTTTGGTGTCGGACCATCGGTCTCGGTCTTGGTCTTGGACCTCTTGGTCATGAGTTTTTGGTCTTGTGCCCAACACTTATACCTTCTATAGGCAATGGGTTGATATCAGTGAATCAGTAACAATGGAGTTGTTTTTCATTCGCAGCTGGTATGGCTTTGCAGTCCCTCACCAAGGCGACTGATCCACCGTCAAGTGAATGGCGCAAAAAAATAAAGTCTGAATATAGTCGCCTACAGCAGCAGAAACGCTTCAAGCATCTTGAAGAAGTCAAAGTTAGATTCAAGTTTCTTGCATCGTGATTTTGTCAGTTCTGCCCAATTTTCTTGTGTTAATGCATTTTCCATGTGTAAAATTGTTTTGTATTGTATTTATTAATTTATATGGTGCCGCTCACAGCAGTGACCACTCAGCGGCGATCCCAGTGCAAGAACCCCAGGAATAGAAAATGGTTTTAAAGAGGGAGAAGGATGCAAAGAGAGACCCAGAGAGGATGGTAAAATGTAGAGATGAGTGAAGGGCTTCCAACGAAAAAGATCTAGTTTTTGCCAGTGTAGTCTTAACTCATGGAAAACCAAATGCAAAGAGAAAATGCCAGTCCAAGGAGCACATAGGTCCATGGAAAGCTGGAAGAAGATGGGAGCTAAAGTGATTCTTGAGATATTTAGGAGTGACCTCTGTTTCGACTTGATGACCAGGACAAGAGCTTTGAACTGGTAGAGTGCCACAATTGATTAATAAATGGGGAGATGTGGGAATAATCGAGTGGATGCATGCAAAGTATGGATATACGGATCCTCAGAATATCCTAATTTGTCTCTTTTCATACACCCTTTCTTCTCATCTAGAATACAAATCCCTCTGATTACAATCCTAATCGTAGCACAACTTGTTATCCGTGATTTTATGATTTATGATAATGCAGACAGTCTTAGCATCTGTTGATGACTTGTTGTGCAGGAAGCATTTCGTCTGAATAAGCAGTATGTGCAAGATAAGGTCCATCATCATGACATCTGGTGGCAGAGTAAGCCTTGCCAGCCGCTTCACATTCCAGAGACCTTCAGCCAAGTTCCAGTTACGCGCAAGGTATGCCTATAAATAGGGTCCTCTACTGCACATTCAAATTGGGCAATGCTTAATCTTTTGTATGTTGTCCTCTGATAATGCATGATCCCTGGTTTTCAGAGGTCATAGATATCATGTCTATTCAAAATCATGTGTATGTATTTAACGTGTGTGGTTGTGATGAATGTATGTATGTATTGCACATGTTTGTTTGCACATGCAGATGTTTTTATATAATATAAATATATGTCAGGGCATAACCAGATGTCGCCTCAGACATTCGCCTCGGCAAATATTGCACCCGCAAATAGCTAAAAATAACTTTTTTCGAGAAAGTAATTTTTTTATAAATTAATATTGTTTCATCAAATAAATTTAGGACTAACAGACTTATTTATAGGTTATTGATTAATTAAACAAGAACTTCACATTCCATTGAATTTTCTTTAAAATGATGCTAATTTATATAGTTTAATTTTTTTGGATGCATTCCCAGGGGCAACCAAATCAGTAATTTTTCCGCTTGAATTGGCTCCACCGACTTTCTGGTAAACATTAGAGAGTAAAGACATTTATATTTTTTCACAAATAAAGTTACTAAATAATAAATATATTGTTACAGCCTAGAGTGCGACGATATGCTGTATGAAGGATATTGCTATAGACTCTGCATTGTCTATAGATAGTTCTCCGTAGCTGTGCATGTGACAGGTTAACTACGCTTTGCTGAAGAATGGTACTTGCTGGCCAGATTTGCCGCTACTATTCGGTTTGTACCCGGATCCGGCAAATAGTTCATCCAAATACTCGGATTCGGTACTCGGTGGAAATTGTCTACTCGGTTATGCCCTAATATATGTGTGTAAATACTATGTATATTTACTGTGTTATTTTCATGAATTTTACATACATGTACATAAGTATTATATTTCCCTATTTAGCTAACTTTATTTCTGAGCTTCAGTGACAGTTATTTCTGTTCTAAGTATTGTTCAGGAGCACTAGTTATTGGCTTAGATTGAAAGACATGATTAGTGAAGTCAGCAGTTATAATAATTTGTTAAAATTTATTTTCTTATCTAAAAGTAAGGCATCCAATACGATTAACTGCTTTCATGTGTGTCGATGATGTTCTTAGTTTAATTTTATCATAATGTTTTATGAGATTAGTTTTATTTTCCTCCTCTAGTGTGAAGTGAAAAGTCTGATGCACGACAATGTTCAATCGGTGCCAATTCGTCTGTTGAAAGCGGTGTCTGCAATTCCCTGCATGTATTCATGGGCTCCAGTTCAGCAAAACTTCATGGTCAGTGAATGGCTCGTTTGGGCTAGAGGAGAGTTTCTTGCCTCAAAGCTTCTGTACTGCCATTATTGTGCACAGAGCATCCGTTGGGGTTCATTTCTAAGTTACACAGTATACTGTTAATGAGAATCCTATGGACAGAAGTGGCAAGGTGTATGTATGAGAACCTTGAACCCTGTTGTGGTTAATTATCTAATTACCTGCTGTTGTCATACAGTAGTGCATGGATTGCATAGCATCTAAGTCGAAGATGAATTTCTTCTAGGACTGTGGATTGCAACTATGCAGAGAAGCATCATTGAGAATCATATAATTTTGCTGGATTGATGATTATGGTTTGATGGAAACAGAAACAGGTTGCGTTAACGTGGACCTGTTGCTACTGTTGTTGATTGTTGTATCAGACTCAGTCTCTTTGTGCAGACACATGTTAGTTGTTTTGTACACTACACCAGGGGTCTACTGTATACTTGGGGTGTCCACAGTATGCCAGAGATGTCAAAGAGCCTGCCCATGGGTCATTTGTTGCCTGTCGACGATATATTTCTGGCCTGCGGAGCCTTGTCTAAAGACAACTCTATTGAGAAAAAAATGTTAAAATTTTCGTTTTTTAGACTTTATGAGTTTTCTGTGATGTTTGTAATTGATAATTCATATCAGAATCACACTTTGAAAGCCTAATTTAATTGTCTGTATGGCCCCCTCTTGCTGGAAAATATTGCTACTGGCTCACCATTACAAAAACGTTTGACACCTCTGCTGTACACAGTAGATTCATGTGATAGGAAAACTGAAGAATATATTCACTTTATTTGGAATATTTGCAGAGATTATGCTCTGTTTTTTTAAAATTGAATATTAGTTTAACACAGCCAGCTTTCAAATATGTGCGGAATTCTTGAATTGAGTTTTAGATATCTGGTGTAGGTAGGGTAAGGGTTATGGTGCTTCGTTTGAGTGTTAGTCTGTGCTTTTTGTATAAGGTGGAAGATGAGACAATTCTGCATAATATTCCTTACATGGGCGACGAGATGCTCGAAAAAGATGGGGGCATATTCATAGAGGAGCTGATAAAGAATTACGATGGCAAAGTTCATGGTGATCGCGAAGAGGATAATATGGATGACAACATACTCGTCGATCTCGTTGAATTTGTCAAGGAACAGAACTCTGATGTTGGAGCAGGTGGAAAGAAACTGGACAAAACAAAAGGTTGCAATCTGTAATTTTCTGAAAGAAAGTTAAATTTCTGTATATTTTATTTTAAATTATTATTCAGCTTCTGTTGTTAAAGGAGACCGTTATATTATTATCGCTTGTTTGTTTCATAGTTGTTTATCTGCCATGGATAAAGGAGAAGCTTGTGTTGTTAAGGAATTATTTTGTGATTCCTGAATTGTAGTTCGATGAATTTTAATCACTTTTGTTGTTATGATAGGTTAGTTATACAGCTGTGTAACTTTAAGTGAAAGCTTACTGGTAGTCAAAGTGGTTTTTAAAAATTTACTAACCAGTTGCTTAGATTTGCTAGAGAGTTGTTTGTTTGATGAGTAATGACTAACTAATGGCTTGTTAAAAGTGTTTCTTATTAAAGAAGTATTTTGTATGTGAAATTCAGCTGTGGAAAGTAAAGGCATTGTTAGCAACACGAATGACTCTTCCGCTGGAGGTGCAAATATCATTGCTATTGCCAAGAGTTCAGGTTCTGTTCATGACCATGTCTTTGACCTCGTTGCCGAGACGTTTCCTGCCAAGGGTAGTTCTTCAGAACTCAAAGAAAGGTAACAATTGTCAATTGATTGTCTTACTTATCACTGGCAATTAACTGCTGCCAATTGAATTCTTGTTTGATTCTTTCACTTGTTGTTTTCCTACATTCCTGTTAGGTTTAAATAGGAATGATTTTTTCCCTGTGAATTGTATGGAGGTGTTATATCTGCTGGGCAGTTGACGAAGCTTTGGGTTGTTTTGTCCACTCACGCATGCACTTAACAGTTGTTTACTCCAAGTGTAACTGGTGAACACAGCAGTAACCCTCTAACAACCAGCCAGATTGGTTTCCTATACATTATTGTATGTGTTGGTCTTTAAAGTGTTAACACAAAGTTTAAATTGAAGCTCAGGTATATCTTTAAATTCCTTTAGTTTTACTCTGTGTAGCTAATGTGATTTCATGTTGACTATTTTTCGGGTTAGGTACAAAGACCTAAAGGAGGTGCAGGAACGACTAGGAGGGGAAGACAGAATCCTTGAGTGTACCCCAAACATCGATGGTCCGAATGCTAAGTCAGTGCCTAGAGAACAGACAATGCATTCTTTTCACACTCTTTTCTGCAGACGTTGCTACAAGTATGACTGCTTCTTACACCGTAAGTGTTTCCTCATTCCATATAAATAAGCTTGTTTATGAATATTTATGTTAATTTTCATGTGTATATTGGATTTTAAGAACCTTTCATGCAATTGATAGACAGGTACTTGATGTTAAAGTTCACAAATAATGACCACCAGTTGTTTTTTTCTTGATTACTCGCATGTGTGCAAAATGCAGATACTTTAAGATTGGCTGTGAATGAATATTCTAAACATTTAGTTATCTTTGAAGCTTTATTTATGATTTGCTGCACATGTGTTTGAAAGAACTTATAATTAATTATGATGATAGGCATGGTATGGTGACACTGCTGTTGTCATTTTGATTTCACATTTAACTGTTTTGAAATCACTACCAAACTGTTGGTTAAGAGTTAAGACTTTCATGTTTGCATTCGTGTTTTCTTGTTGGTGTTTTGCTGCAATGTTTGTTTGACGCTTTAACAACAAGAGACGTAGAGTGTAGTAAAGGTGACTGGGAAACCAATGCTACTCATAGCTAAAGTGTTAACTGGAATCTATCTACCTATCTATGGAATATGTATATCTCCTCTTCAACATAAACTATTCAGAGATGCTCCCCATCCAGGCCTGGCCAAAGAGTTTATATATAAATCCAGACAGTCAGTACCTTAGAGAAGGAATTAGGCAGATGAAGCAGTTTTCAGCACTAGTGTTATGTGAAATGTGTTTCTGTTGACAGCCTACAAACCAAGTGCGAGTATGATTGGGAAGAAGCAGGAGACAAGGCAGGAGTTGGAAGCATGCTCTTTGGAATGTTATCTCATTGAATATGTAAGTGCATCCACTCAGTGCGATTGTCTCAAATATATCGAACAAAACAATTACATCAGCACATTGATCAACGTGGAACATTGGTCTATTTTGATCTGTTGTCCAATGGTTCAAGTTTTCAAGAGTGTGTAAAAGATGTGTACTTCAAGCTATCATGTAATGATGCGTTATTATCATTATTATTATTGTTACACCAAGTTTATATAGTGCCCCTTCAAGTTTTCCTACTTAGGAGTGCTCCCAGCTCAACCCAGGTCTTAAGGGTAGTGAAAACGAGGCAGATTGACCAACAGCTATTTGTCGAAGCATGGTAGGGAGCCCATTCCATGTCGCGGGACCAGCGAGTGTACATCAAGCTGTCATGTAAGGGTGTGTGCATATTTAAATGTACAATTATGTAAGTTATGCTGGAAAATTTAGTTGTGGACGCTTGTTTCATGCACCATGTTTGGATTTTCATACCTTTGTGTAAGTGCAACAAGTGAAAAATGAATATTTTAAGACATTTTTTGAATCTGGTTTCTTATCTTTTTATCCAACACATATTGTTTTGAGTTTGTTTAGCAACCTTGATTTCCTTTTTACTGTGAAATAGTTACTTTCTTAATCTGCTTAACTGGACTTGGTTAATATTTGCTGCTTTCACAGAATTTGATTCCTCCCAAAGACCATGAAATCAAGGAGATAAGCGATGACAGTTGTAATGGTTCTGATCGACTGAGCAAGGAAATGGATGAATCTTCAAGGGATCGAACTTCCTCAAGGGATCACTCGCCACCCCCTCGAAAGAATTCTTCCAGTAAGCGACGCAAGAGGGACGGAACAATCAGCAGCTCTGCAAGCACATGCAGTGAAGACAGTGAAACTATCAACGACTATTTGCTGTCTCTGGGTAAGACTCCTCGAATCATTTCATGGAACTTCAAAGTGTCTGAAAATTCAAGTGCATATGAAGGAAACCATTTGTTTTATAGAAAAGAAATTGATGTCATCAAATGCCAGCATATTTCATTCATTTATTTTGAAAATATATATTGAGCCCCTTCATATTACTACCCATGAGCACTCCCAACCCAACCCCAGCTTAATAAAATATAGCAGGATAGGTTGTCTGAAAATTTAAGCAATACAGAGGACAAACAAAATCAGGAAATGATGGTCATTTGAATTGGTTGAAAGGCAAGTACAACTGTAGGTTGCAGTACAGGTGGTAATTGCTGCTGTGCTATTTGTCATTGTTGTAAGCTTAGTCTGACCTGTGCTGTTTTAGAGGTGCCACCGTCTTCGAACGCAACTGCAACGGTCGATTGGTCTGGGGCTGAGGAATCGTTATTTCGAGTTCTCCTCAACACTTTCTGCAACAACTTCTGCGTCATAGCCAGGCTCATTGAGACTAAAACTTGCAAGCAGGTATGCCTTTCATTATTTAGTTTTGGAAGAATTTCTTGTTGAAATTGGATTGAGAAGGAACTTTGAAAAACTGAGCTTAGTAGAAATTAGATATATCAGTGTTTTGGTTACTAAGCAACTGATAGTTTCCACCTCCCCACAATGAAGAAAATTATTTATTAACAGCGTTTGGTTTCAATGCTTCCAGTACACTTACAAAATGCTTAATTATAGCAGGATTCTTGTATCAAGCAGCTGAGATATTTGTTCTAAATTACATTCTACTGACTACCAATTCTCAATCAGGTGCAGACCAGTTGGCACCTAGTTTGGCTTTTGGGAGGCAGAGAGCAATTCCTCCCCATGAAACCATGTGTATGCTATTCCCAAAAATCATTATGTATAAACTACTGCGCCTGCTTATATTAAAGAATTTGAACTGGAATTGCAGAACAGTTAAGCCAAAAGTTGGTTAACATTAATTGTTCATCACACTGCATTTAAGTGTTATACGATTTGCATCGTCATTGTCTTTCGGTCATTTCTTTGTGAAGCATGTCATATTAAATTCTCTCTTTGTGCAGAATGGGTCTGCAGAGAATTGGAATTTAGATAGTGGTATTGATACAATACTTAGTGGAATTGATACTATATTTAGTGGTATTGACTATAGTTAGTGTTAACTGTTATTAGTTGCTATACCTGTCTGTAACGTCTTTGCTGTCGTTTAATTTTCTTCAGGTTTATGAATTTGCTCAGAAGGAGGCAGCGCATATTGCTCTTCCAGATGCCTCGGCTGAAGAAGAAAAAGAGCCTCCCAGAAAGAAGAAGAAAAAGACTAGGTTGGTAATCTTTTTTTCAGATATTATCTGGATTGCAATTTCAGTTAAGTTAGTTAGTCAAACTTTACCAAAAGTGACATAATTGTGGATGTGAAAGAACTGTTCTTTTCTTTCAAAGTACTTTGGGGCTTGAGTATGCTTTTGTTGTGATAGATTTTCTTTTAATGAGAATGGAGTAGATTGTTTGAGTTTTTTTTTGTTAGATTACATGCCTCAAATTGTCTTTCTCTGTCTTGCAAATGCTCTGGTGCCTGAACCCGACAAGCCGGTTTTCCGGCTTCAAACACAGGCATATATACCCGAAAAGCCGGTTTTTCGGCTTGATGATCTGGTGTCATAGCCCTATGGGCCGTTATAAAGGTTTATGACATATTATTAGCGGCGAGCATAAAAAACGATGCACACGCCTGTATTTTTACAAACCACACAGAACACCTGACAAGAGAAGTCATATTTTCAATATGTTTATTGAGAACCTCTGATACGAATTAGTTGGAACATTATCGTCAAAGAGTTATTCCGATAGGGAGGAGAAGTTCATCAGATCACAGACTGACCTATGAATGTGATAACCCAGTGCACTTACCTGAGCGACCACAAGGAGCAACAAGTAACAATAGATGTGTGGTCTGCTTAGATAAGTACAAGCGAACAAAAAGAGTAAATATTAACGCAAAGTACAAAGACTTGACGAAGCGAAAAAAAACTGTTTACTGGTGCAAAACATGCGAAGTGTTTCTTTGCATTGGGCGCGGTCGTGATAACTGTTTTGAAAAATATTTACACAAAAGTGGACTTCTGGCGATGAAATAATATGACTAGGTATTGATAAGAACAAAAAATTACTAATTGTATTTTTTTCTTGTATAGCCAAAACAATGTGTGTTTATTAGATATACATTATTATGTTCATATAAAGGTCAATTTCATTGACATTTTACAAGCATCTAAAAAATCTGAGTTGTGATTTTGTATTGAGCCAGAATACCAAATTTGGAATGAATATCTTAAAAGGTTCAAAAGTTACAAATATAGTTATAAGCAGATCCGTGAAAATTTTTCTTGGCCAGGGAGCCTCGGATATAGGCGCAATTAGGCCCGGGAGGCCCGGGTTCAAAGGGTTAAAGGTATGTATGCAATAAATATAAATGATTGAATATTTCCATGTGGTAGGTTATGGTCGATGGTACATTTTCGGAAGGTGCAGGTCAAGCGTGACAGTTCATCTCACCATGTTCACAACTACATCCCGTGTGATCATCCTGGCCAGCGGTGTGACGAGACTTGCCGATGTATTCAGGTCCAGAACTTCTGTGAGAAATTCTGCCAGTGCAGTTTGGATTGTGAGTGCCATGTTTGTTTGTAATTTTCAGAATTTAAATGCTTCAGATTAAAATCTGACTAAGATATTTGTGTCTAAAATTGCGACGTAAAAGTGCCTTAGCACTTTAACAGCGAGAGAGTGTATTAAAATCAAATGGGAAACAAATACAACTTTTTGTTCAGGTATTAAAGTCATCAAACCAGAATTTAAATAATATTGAGAAAAATTACCCAATGCAGTTTTAAAATATAATAATCTATTTGGAAATAACTAATTTTACAATGTATTTTATGATTATTATGTATTTTTTAACTGGTGTAATTTGAAAATAAACAATTTTACAATGTATTTTTGAGAATAAATAATTGATGTAATATATTTTGAAGGAATAATTATGACATTGGGAATTAATAAGCCTAGTGGAATTATTGGTTTGAACTGTAGGTTCCAGACATAGTTGGTTTTTGATGAGCCATAATAGCACACTGGTGGTGAAGTGCACCTAAATTAGATTTTAATAATGTTGAAATGTTTGTTTATAGGTCAGAATCGGTTTCCTGGTTGTCGTTGTAAGGCGCAGTGCAACACAAAGCAATGTCCTTGTTTCATGGCCGTCCGTGAATGTGACCCTGACTTGTGCCAGATATGTGGAGCAGGTAACTTCTGCTTCTCACTAATAGTTTATCAGTGGAATGTGCAAAGATTGAGTTGTGTTGGTTGGTATAAATGCCTTATTGTAGATGCAAACAGTGTGTAGGAAAGATTGCCTTTTTTCATAGTTCACCCATGTGATGCAGTTTCTGCCTGTTTTATTTAGCCAAACAGTTGTTTACTTGTAACTGTTATATTCATTGCTCCATTAGACCTACTTCTTGAATAGGAATTGGAGTGGCTAGATCAGGAATGTTCAAGTGGAACTGGGATGCATAATTTTGTATAGATAAGCTTTAATGCTGAACAAGAGTTGTGAAGGAAGGAATAGATTAAAAAAAATATTTCTTTGTCAAATTTGTCTGATTGTCAGCAATGAAAATGAGTCAAGTTCTTTTCGCCCAAGTCATAGATAGTTCTGTCCAAAGCCGACTTGGACCAGAGAGACTGCTAGACAGATTTTAGTCTTGATTTAGTTATGCCTAAGTTATTGAATCTCAGGATCATTTCTGACATGATGATTATTTGCTATTCTTAATCTTAGAGAATCATCATTTCTATAAGTATTTGTGTGTTCTTACAGTTTTTTCTCTTATCTGTGTTTTTGTCTTTTACAGATCAGTTTGAAACAGCCAAAATATCTTGCAAGAATGTTGGTGTTCAGAGAGGTTTGAGAAAGGTAGTTTGAAACGACTGATACAGACTTTCACATATTTCTCATTTGTTTCAGTTTTACAAGAAATTCTCAATTTCATTCAATGCACTGATATATCAGACGCATCACAACTGAAGCTTAAGCAGATATCTCTTCAATCTATTCACATGATGAGATGAAGAGTTGACATTAGATTAATCTGTTTGTTTAACTCTTTGTAAGAATTTCCAAGAACTGGTATTTTGGGGCTATGTTAAGGAGGTCTTTATAACTTAGCACTTTATGCCAAACTTTTAGTACACATGATTGTATAATATATAGACTATATATAGAGGTATTTGTTTATTTATTCTGATATTTGATATCACCCTTCTTCTAACATTTTTTGTTCAGAAGTGCATGCACCTTGACGGTTGTACTGCAGAGCAATTATGCACGACTTGCTCAAGGTCCCTACACAGTGACTGATGCCTCGGATGAGGATCGAACCCGCTCACTCAGCGCCAGTGAGCATTACGGGCCGACCGCTCTAACCAATCGGCCACCGTGCCACCCAAAATGTTGAAATGAATGATGGATAATGTCGCCATGTTGGCTTGTTTTAGCACTTACTGCTGGCTCCTTCAGATGTTGCTGGTTGGGGCATATTTCTGAAAGAATCGTGTGAGAAAAATGACTTCATCTCGGAATACTGTGGCGAAGTAAGTATGAGAACGAATTCAGTCTTCAAGTTCTCTTCTCTTGGGGAAGTTCATATGACAAATGGTGCGACTCTTAGGAATGTCTTTCCATGCACATTCAGCGTGCTTTATCCGATTATTATTAGTATATGAACATTTGTAAAGTGCCTCTCGCAGCAGACTATTCATAGGCGCCCTCAGCGTGACAGGTCCATGATACTGATGAGTGTGTTTGGACAACTGGGATTGTTGCATGGAAGGACAAATGGCCTACAGGAGGTGTTTATAGGTCAAAGGGTTTGAATAAGGAAAGAATATTCTGAACCGGGAGTGCTGGGCAGATGAATTAAATTATTATTATTTGTAATCATCAATTTAACAGATCACAAATGTGTTATGAGCATCACAAAGGCGGTATGGAAGGAATATTGTTTGTGGCAGTAACAGATTAACCCTTTAATGACAAGGATGTTATAGAATGTGATTGGGAAAAGCAGCTCGTCATCAAAATATGGAACAGTTTCCGTAATAATATGTTAAGTTTTACCATTAAGTAAATTAAGAGATGAAATGATACCGAGTGCAATGTTGTAATAAATATTCTGTTTTGTCATAATATAATAATTTGTACAGACAATGTTGCTCTGTTACTGATGCCATACTAGACAATAGACACTTGTTTTAAAAGATATATGGCACATTAAGTATGCAAAATAATGTTTTTAAAGACAGTTTTTTACTTTGTGGATACTATGTAGGTTATTACTCAGGACGAAGCAGACAGACGGGGAAAAGTCTACGACAGATACATGTGCAGTTTCCTTTTCAACCTCAACAGTGGTGCAGTGTTTCAATTGATTGTTCTAGAATGTTCTCTGCTGCTGAAATATGATCAGTATTACATTTGATTCTGATGTTTAGCGTGAAATTCTGTTATACTCTAGCCACTAGTTTACGATTTTCAATGTACTGTCGGTTTCTGACAAAACTGTATCATGCAGAACCTATATATTTAACCAACTCGTAACCAGAAGAGTACAGTTCAGTACACATTATGTTACTTGACATCACCGTGATGCTAGAAAGATCAGCCAAATTTTGGCTGTTTCCTTCCAATGAAGCGGAAAATAAGGGTTTTTTGTTGGTTAAACATTGGAACCAATTGGTTTTGTTGATACAACGATGGAATGCATAGTTAAGTTAGCTAAAATGAGCTGGACTTGCAACTATCCTAGAATTGCCATGTCATCTGGCTCCAATTACTCTCGTCCTCCAGCGGTTAGTAAATGAGGCAAGTTGAATGTTTAAAGCACTGATTGCCGTGGTTGCACGCACACTTCAGGCAAATGATTCTGGACCGTACTTTTGAGGTGTTTTCAATAGAGGTATGTAAACTAGTGTGTTAGTAATTTAACTTTTACTCATTCAATGGGTATTGCTTGTGCACATCTTGTCATAAGTTGTCTACTTGACATGCTCTTGTGGATGACATATTTTCATTAGACTTTGTGGTTGATGCAACACGGAAAGGCAATAAGATTCGTTTTGCCAACCATTCAATCAATCCAAACTGCTACGCAAAGGTCATGATGGTCAATGGAGACCACAGAATCGGAATATTTGCCAAACGTGCGATACAAGCAGGAGAGGAACTCTTCTTTGATTACAGGTAAAACTCATATCAACTAATTTGGTTTACATCAGCTGTTAAACCAAAATTATTACTGGTTGGAGTCTATGATATGGCCAGCTTCCAATTTGTTTGCATAATACCTAAATGCATGATATATTCCACATGGCCCTTTTTTTCCTGGTCAGTAAATGAGTAACAACACAAGTCGGATAGTTTAACAGGCATCCTGTCAATTAGACATAGTCACTGTCAAATGACTTGCCATCACACGTTGGGTTTTCTAGTCATCTTTTGCATTACATTTCCATACTTTCCACATTGGTTGGTATACTCAGGGTCATGGTCTCCTACTGCCGCCTACTGACGCATCTGGAAGACTGACATTCAGCATAAACTATTTCAATGCTGGAAATAATTAATTAGTTAATGAGTAGTTTAGTTTCAAGTCTAATTGCACAAAGACTATTACTGTAACTTGTTTCTTGTAGATATGGACCTACAGAGCAGTTGAAATTTGTTGGAATAGAACGGGACATGGATGTCATACCATGAGTTGAGCTCCTCTGCGAAGAAGGTCTTGCGACTTACAGACTTAAACTGTATTTTAATTAAGACTGAAATAAACATGAAGCACTTAAAATAGATTTATTATTAGTAAAGCAGCCAAGATGAAATTAATAAGCCAACAAAATTATCCAAACACAAAAGCTCGACAGTCTTGGAAAAGGACAGGATGTTGACAATGTATGCAAATATATACACCACAAAACAAAATTAATTGATAACCTTTTGTCTTTGGTTTTAACATTAGAATGGTCTGCTAAGAAATGTTAGTTGTAACAGCAATTGGTTTTGTATTCAATCAATTCGGATCTAAACTTGTCTGTGACTGCCGCAACATGTGCAACAGAAGTATTAGTTAAAATACCTACTGCTGCAGGCATTAGCAGTTCTACTTGGCCTTTCATATTCAAAACTTGAACTATTACTTCAACACCTCCAGTACAAGCAAAACAAGGGCATTTACTCATAATTACAATTTACTGCTTAACATACTTTTTTAAAACTTTGAATTCTTCCAAACCTATAATTTAAATATATCATCTGCTGGCCAATTCACTAGTTCAATTTCAGTTATGTATTCCAATCATTTGCCTATGATGTCATCTGATCTACCACTTCACATGCTTATATTTAATTTAGCAAATGCACCAAAACAAATGAGCAGATCTTACCATATAGCCAAAAAGGTTTGTTTTAGTAGGCAACAGCTTAGGGACTTGGATGCCAAGAGCCAAGAATATGTTACAAGTTCTGTGTCAAACTAAAGCATTAATAAAATATAATGGTAAGATGCTTAATCCTAATGTTGTTATCTGTGGAAAAATACTTCAGGTAATACAAAAACACAGAGCTTTCAGTCGGCAGAGTCATTCGTTCTCCGGAGGTTCCGGGGGAGGTGGTCCATTAGGGTAGGGTTCATTAGCTATAGCAGGCAGTGGGGGAATGGGAAACTCGTCTGGGGGTGCAGCCAAGGCAGCTCCAGCTGCAGCAGCTTCTGGTTCTCCAGTGAGGTCGGCCAAGTTCGTGATGGATTTGCTTTTGACACATTGAAAGTCAACATGTCGGCTTTTGGCTTCCTCTTTTTCCCAGGACATGTGAAGGAATGGACGCTGGACGTAATTGTAGATGACTGTAATACAATCAGAACAGCAAAACATAATACTTCAGCCATATTGATTAATTGATTCAAGGTAAAATAAGACTAATATGTTGATTTTACAAAGAAATAAAATGTTTGCACTATTGCTTGTAGTCCAGAAATTTAGTTTTTTCCCCAATTCTGTCACAGACACCTGTATTATTTTGATCAGTATCACATTTTCAGATCCCACTTGGACAGAGGTTTGAACTGAAGCCATAAAATAGCCTTCAAGTCTTGTTTGCATACCTTCTTGTCGGCCTCCTGGCCTACGCTTCACTTTCTCCTTATAAGTCGGATAACCTGCACAAGAAATCAGATTAGTTTAGATTTTGTAGTATGCATTATGCAAATTAGATTGCCCATTACTTAGTTCTCTACTTTTAAATTAAATGTAGAAGACACTGTACTGTAGTACTGCACAAGGCATCAACCTGTGCACTAACATCTGCTTCTATGGTATCAACAATTTTCGCAATACCTTGCATACAAAATGACAGATAAGCGGTTACTTGGAAAGACCAATTTACCTTCCAGAATTCAGTATGACTGGAAAGTTGCCTCTTCACACTTTAATGCATTGGTTTTTTAGTCACATATTGATACACACTAGTCAGTGAAGTATTAATGTTCATTTCTCCAAGAAACAAATGTATACCAAACTGAAAAATAAAAGCCCTCAATGTTGCAACGCTTTTCAAAACTATCGTAAGCTAACAAAGAGCACAATTGTAAGTTCTGATCAGATACAAAAAAATAAAAGGTCTCAAGTCACCTTCAATTCCAAGTCGAATCTTCTTCAGGCCTCTGTCGCGCAGGACTTGTTTGGCTACATCACGATTTTCAATGTACTTGAAAAAGCGATACATCAGTGTACTGTGTATAACTGCAAAGCACAAACATATGAGCAATTTAAGCATGTTACATCCATCTTTAAATAACTATATCCTACCATCTTGACTAAAATTACCACAATCGGTAACTTGTAAGTAAGTTTTATTACAACTGAATTACTATTCTTCAAGTAATAATAACATGTGGTTTATTGCACATTTAGAAAACATCTTAATTTACAAAATAGAATAATAGTCAGTGTTTAACTATTCCATTAGATGGAATTTTGGAAGGCATCATCTGAAGGTGTATAAGTAGGTTACCCTGAGGGCATTCATCTCCCATCTGTGGAGGGTAGTCGCCATCCCAATCAACCACATCTTCATCTGTTAGAATCACTATATGACACTCACGATCACCATGCTGTCCAAACACAAATCACAACAAGAATCAATATTTGTCTCACAGTGCCTCCAAGCCTTCCATCTAACAAAAACCGTGGTCAAGATCTATTTGTATTATGGTGTCCAAACACCCTAAACTTTTTGTTCCTTGTGCAAGGACCTCTATGCTCAACATTGTTCTCTAGCTATTATTGCGGGTCCTGCTTCATGGAATGACTTTCCCCTTCTATCCTCGCTAAGATAGTGACCAGGATTCTTCCCGTCAATGTTCACTGCTTAATCCTTTAACGACACGCTATTATGTTTTCATACATTTTAGTACATGCTGGCCTTGTTTTCTTATTCCCTCAGCATAACTTATACTACTAAGAGATGCTTAACAGTTTTTCACAGTATAGCAGCTAGCTACTGACTTAACCATGCACATTTTGCATCCAAACTATTCAACAAACTGCGTGAATGGTGTCTGTAGACAAATCTGTTCAATACGTTGCTACTTATGGTCCTGAGGATCTAGTGAACAATTTGATACAAATTTCTAGCAAGGTCGCTTAGTTGGTAATGATAATGTGCTGGGGAATAACCAGAATTGTCTTGGATAGTCACTTTGGGATATACAATACAAATAGTGCATATATTATTGTCTCTAAACCTATTAATGAACCATGTTCAAACTTAAAATTTTCAGTAACAATTTCCACAAGAGGCACTAATAAATAGTTAAACGATAGATTATGCAGACAATATTTCCTATTACATGATAATGTGCAGCTTATATATGGAACTAATAGCACTCGGATCCAGGGAATAGTGCATCAAACTACTCGGATTCGGTACTCAATGGAAAATGTCTACCCGGTTATTCCCTACAAAAGGCTAAGCAATTCCATTCATTACACATAAACCTAATGAAGACCTGTGTTTAGACAGTTTAACCTAACAGATCACACTCTATCCTGTAATGTTTAGAAAATATTAGAAACATATTATTATCTGACCAAGTCAAGGCCATTTTCTTACCTGAGCAGCTAAGACCATTTCGGGTAAAATCATTTCCTCAAGGAACAGGTTGAACTGTTTGCGAGCACCATCATTTGACAACTCATGTAAAAGACCACCTGTTACAAAAAAAATCATCAGCAAATTCCATTAATCTGTTCCTACAGTTACTAAAACCATTTCGAAATGCCCTTGTCACGGATTACAGCACTGCAGAATGGCAATTGAATAATGAATTTGATTTTGGAACCTATATTGATTGACAATGTCCAAATGAGGCTGGTTCACAAGAGCTGTTACCCTAACCTTTACACACTTAATAACAGCAACTTAATCTGCTAATACAAAGGTGATGTTTAAGATGAAAATTTGTTCTGCTAAATAACACAACTCGGATAGTTAATGGTGGCACAGCAAAATGTCAACTTTTGCCTAAGTAAGCATGGGTTTGAATCATACTGCCATTTTGTGCTTATTGACAACCTTTGGTCGAGCCACATAACCCATTAAGAAAAATTGTCCAGCTGCTGGCCAGCTATTGTCATTTCTGTCAAAAGATCCCTTAATCTATGGGTCTTGCATGTCTTGCCTTAAGCAAGTGTCTAACATAGTGTAACCAGTGGAAATACTTTAGCTTCTAATGAAGCAAAAGTTCACCTGTTTTCAGTACTTTCTATAACTAAATATATTTGGCTTACATACTCATAAAAAATTATTTTGTACACAGTGTATGCCAACAGAGTGCTAAAGAAGGGATAATAATAATTCCACCCAAGCACTTTAACTTCCAGCCACCGACTTCAAATAGGGCCATCTGCAACAGTGCAGCCTTCATTACAGCACAAAAATGACACATAACAATATATTATTAAATACAAACACAGCCCCAAAAATAGACTATGTAATTTTACTTTATACATTAGCAGTGCCATTTGAAGGAAATTTTCTATACTGTTACTTGAGTAAAATTGCTAACAAGTACTTTACTTAATTACTGAAAGTTACATAACTTACTTTGCAACATTTGGTGCAATACTGGCTGATAAATGAGCAAATACATCAATTTACCTTAAAGTCAGTATCAGTGCAATTGAATTTTAGTTCACACAAATATATAATAATGTTATCCACAACTAGGATCAACCATAACTTTTCACCACTATTGTTAAAATAAATTCAGTATGAAATCATCATTAAGCCAAATTAAATGCGAAGAACATACGTAGATTTTGGCATTTGACGACAGAGGCATCAAAGGGAACCAGAAGATAATCACAAGCCTCCTTCAGCTCTTGAATTGAAACGCTTGGTGGACAACGAACAATTCCCGTCTTATAGTAATCCTACAGACCATCAACACAGTGAAGACAGACTTTTCATAGAAGAACCGACACAGAATTAAACGGATCGCAGTGATAGCAACACAACTACTCATTTGTCATGTTCTTCTCTTGTCATGTTCTGATGTTCTTATCAACGTTGTGGCTGATTGGTTAGAGCGGTCGGCCTGTAACGCTGAATGTGCGAGTTTGACTCTCGTCCGAGGAGTCACTGTATAGGGACCTTAAGCAAGTCCGTTGTGCACAATTGCTCTGCATTACAACTGAAGTTGCGCAGTTGAGGCATGTATGCACTTCTGAGCTGATTCTAAGAAGGGCAATATCAAATTTCAATTGTATAATTGTATTGTATAATCCTCAGAGGCATGTTGAGGGGCTGACAGATTTTTCAAATTTGCAATCCACAAAATTTGGATGCCAATGATCATCGATTAAGAGCTCAATAAGTGCTTTTCAGCTAGTTGTTAACCAAATATGGTATTCAATAATTAAGGTTTGTAATATGTCCAGTTGTGTTTGAATTTGATTGGTTGTTATAACAGCTTATTGGGTTAATTAATGTTGAAGTATTTGACGATCTACATGAAATTAAACTATAAATCTCTCAAAATTAATCAATGGCACAATAATGTTGTCTGTGATTCTGGTGTCAAAAATAGCTAATTATGTTATGTGCACACAAATTACAAACACAGTAAGATACACTACTACATTGGCATTCAAGAAATTTGAAGGAGCATCACAGAAGAAATCCATGTAGTTTCAAATCTGATGTATATCTTCTACGATGCCAGACCATGTGGAGCATAGATGATGCTATGAATGAAAGACAACCAACCAGAATAGCTCTAAAGACTGTTGAAGAAATTCCATCGGCCACTGTAAATTCTCCTCGATCATTCGGCCGAGTGAAGTTGTTATCAAGAGACGAGGAAAACATTCTACATAGCAAAAGAAAAAGAATTCAAGTGTCAGAAGTCAGTCAATGTGTATTAAAGCGGTACCGATTAATCGGCCGGCCGATTAATCAGGCTGATTATAGAGATATCGGCAATATCGGAAATGGACAAAATAATCCGCACCGATATTAAAAAATTTTTTTTATATTTTACATTATTACTTTCAGTCTATAAAAGTAAAATGACAACAGCAACATCACTGGGTCTGTGAAGGACGGCATTTAGTTCCGTTCCCATATCGTCGAGTCAATGGCTTCTTCAGACCAGTGGTGAGACCACCCAGTCTGCTAGTATAGACCGTGTCAACATAGGTCTTGTGCAGAGTGAGTCAGAGGGCCTGCTTGCAGGCCAAGGAATGGCTGGCCAATTCAAGCCAAAGAACTGCTGGCCAATTCCACAAAGAAACCGACGAATGTACATCGTGGAGGCAATGCCTAATGAATACATGCTAGCTGCCAATCAGATCTCCCTGAGACATTTCAGTCGCCTGAGAGGCTGAGACTAGATGGGTGGCTGTGAATTGGTCAGCTGTTCCTTGGCCTTCAAATACCCTGGGCACAGTTCGACAGCGGGTAGTGTGTATAATCTGTATTGCCTGCCAATGATTAGTCCCCAACTACATGCATACGTCTCCTACGGAGCAAATGTTTGCTTGTATCACAACAATAGGCAGTAGCAGTGGGTCTATCTTTTGGAACTGGACATCTTGGGAAACACAATGAAATAATTGGCTAAATAATCGGCAAAATAATCAGCTAAATAATCGGGTATCGGCAAATGAATAGTCGGCAATAATCGGTATCGGCATAATCGGCAAAAAGTGATATCGGTGCAGCTCTAATGTGTATTGCATGAAAAGCCCAAACTGTGAGGAGAACAGCAGCTGAAAAAGAGGCATTCAAATGGTAAAAAAATGTTATGTGCAATGCATACTACCAAACATCAATGTGACTTCATACAGCTGGTAACAAAACAGAATTCTGGATTAAACACAAATACATAGAACAGCTTAAACCAACCTTCCCAACATAGTGTCTGGATACATGCGAAAGATGTCCGGTTCCACCACAAACCGCGTGTCGTCAACAACCAGAGTTATTCTGTCTGTGACTCGAACACCAGCGATGCTGAAGTTATTCAAGACACCAGAAGTGGTGGAGGTACTTGAAGGCTGTCGGGCAATCGGTGACAGCGTAGCATTCTGAACTGTACCAAGAAACAAAAACAGTCGCTGTAGACCACACAAAACAGAAACCATGTTTCATATTTAAGATCGAAAAAATATGGAATATCTGTCCTAATATAGAAGCTTTCAGAAAACGTGGACAAGTAATAGAACGAGTTGTACAAGTGAAGCAGGATAGTTGCTTCATTTCATTTTTTTAAAACAGGAGCAACAAACAGGAGCGAAAAACACAAGAAATGCCTCTGTTCTCTGTCATAACCCATGTCATATAATATGTGTGGCACCATGACTACGTATCAATAATGCCTTTAATCGCATTATTATATTTACACAGTATAACACATAGCATCACTTCGATTGCAAAGTCAAAAACTTGATTTCAAATCGTAAACTGGATGGAAGAGTAGATTCTGTAAAAATGAGTTTCAAAAATCAATCAATTTAGGCTATAAGCTATGAAAAGACTCGATGATATTTCAACTCACGTGGGTTTGGACTAAGGCGAAGGCGACTTCTGGTGACATTTAGCGACAATGAAAACTGACCGCTCTGTAAGTCAACGTGACCAGCCACGTCTTTGTCATCTGGCATATCCTTGGCATTTGCCACGCTCTCTGTCTCACTTGTTTCACCGGATGACATTCTCTTAACGAGACAGGGCTTGCTCTTTGGAGTACTGGTTGAACTAAACAGAGTACACATTTCAATATTAATTCAGAACATTTAAAGGCACATATTAAATTACTGTTAAATTAAATCTACATCCTCTCCTTCCCAAAGGCTAAAAATATAAAACATATACTCAGAGAATTTTTAATTTAGCCAACGTTGGCCTACGAATAAATATTATGAAGAGAGGCTGAATAAACATATTGATTGAGTGAATAAATGAATGAAAGGAAAAATAAAGAAAAAGAGGATAAGATGAACAGATGCTAAATAAATATACTGAAAGAATGAGTGATAAGGTATTTTTCTTTTTCAGTTTTACATCACAGCTCAGAGCCACTGTGAGCCACTATGTCAAACTCAGCAGTCAACTCATTTTCCTAGGTACTTGGTTCAAAAAGTGAAAATTCCTAATCTCTACACTACAAGACATTCACTTAAAATAAAAATATGCCTTTATAAGCCTTCACAACTTATACCAGCATATTTTTTAGGTATTTCAAATATGCTGTATTAAGAGTACATGTGCCAGGAACAAATTCAGCAGACAAAGAAAGACCAAATGCACAGCCATCCAATTAAATACATTATAAACATAACTGCACACCTCAAAATTCAGATGTGATAATCTTATAAACATTGCACAACCAAAGAACGAAATTTAATCATATTTATGCACACATAATTTAAAATTTACATGAGTCATTCAGTAAGACATTTAATTGTTATCATACTTTGATCTCTTGATACAGCTTTTGCGACTTTCATCCGGTTCTGAATATTCTGTGTCACTGCTGTTACTGTCATAATGTCGACGGTCGTCTCGACGACGGTAGGACATGACAGTAAGTGTATCGCAGTAAATTTCAGATTTTTAATCAGTTCAGTAAGGCTATCATAAACAAAACAAATAGCATAGTCAAATATAACAAGCTCAGCAAATCAGTAATCACCTATTACATAAATATTTCAATGCTCAATTTCAAAGTTAAGATGAGTTATCAAGTGCTGTGAAGAAGTCCAGTTGGATTATATGATAGAAGCTTATTCAAATGAGTAAAAGAGTAAAATCACACTCTCTATAACAACTTATGTCACAAATTTTATTATTCTGGGAGATGCATTAAAATTAAGATGATGACAACAAAATGTACATAAAAGCATATTCAATAAGCAATCAAATCAGGTCTTATTTTCAAACACAGGATCAAAAACATCACGGTGGTTAATAAACACATGAAAGCAAGTACCATAAATGTACATGAAAATCAGTTAAGAAACATATGCTCAAGAATGAATAGGTCCACCTAGCTACGGTAACCATAAACGTAGAAGAAGGAGATGGCAACGAGAGCACACGAGTTTACGCTTATTAAAGAGACAAATCTGCAATTACTTATCAATTAAAGCCATGCTTCAAACACAATATACATCCACACTAATTTTAGTAATAATTCACATTCCTGCAAGGTGTACCTCATCAAAGGTACTCCATCAGTCAACAATTAGTGGAAGTGTACTATGAAGTTATGAACTAAAAGGTATTCTCAGTAAGTGCTATCTGCGCTTAGTCAAATTCTTTCAGAGCACTATTTGTGATAGTAATCTTATTATGCGAATAAAACGGCGAACGATTAAAAAACGTTAGTCAGCGCTTTGCGTACATAGACAAGTATGTCAGCAGGCGCGCACAATGTAGCCAATAAAATCATCTAACAAAACAAGATTTTATTCACTGCATTTCAGCATACTAAGTGTAATGTAACCAGACAGCTATATTAGAAACAAATTTGAAAATCTATAAACATTCCAACAAGTAAACACGTCAGATTGCGTCGATGTCTTGGTCATTCGGTAACTGTGGGCGATAATCACAATAGAGCTGTTTATAATTTCAAATGTCTTCATATAAATACTTGATTGAGTGTAGGTGTCTGTGAAGTGAAAGCAAAGTGTTTTGGAAGAGGCAACCGACAGAGCACTTTTATTCAACTTTTCATACCCACCTCAGCGTTTGTCGACATTTTTCTTTCTGTATTTCCTTTATTGCATTCTGGGATAGTCAATAGGGATCTAACCATATTTCATCAACTTCTGCTTCCGCACCTTCAAAAGGCCGTAGCCTAAGTCATGACTGTAATTATTGTAAGTCTCAGAAATTTTGCAACCTCGAAAGAGAGCTGTGCCAGGAAGACGAGCCTAATCATCGACCAATCAATCAACAACCATGGGCTCATCGCCCATATGTCTTATGTCTTTCTCACCACGTCTCTCCAATCCTCTCTATTCATTGCAACGTGGTTCAGATCTTTAAACTTGTTCCACCACATTCTTCATTGTCATCTATCCATTCCCGATGTGGTCTGCATCTTTTATTTGCTCCATCCATTACTACAAAAACCAGCGCCCGAGGTTTTCTATCATCTTACATTCAGCAGATATAAAGCTAGGCCTACGTGTAATCGTAATCGTAATCTCAACATTTCTACAACGCACACAGAGGCGAAGTCGCGGGAACCAATTTATTCACAGGCGCTTAAATCTTGGGATCTGGGGCATGCAGTCAGACGGCTAACTAAAGGTGGATGGTACGTGTTTGGAGTCGAAGTAACGAGTAAGGGATCGAGGCGAAGTGGAGAATTCAGGACAGGATTTGTGAAAAAGCAATGTCTTAAGTTTTGAATCGAAAGCCTGTGGATCGAGAGATTGCAAGGTAATTTCGTAGGATGGATCGAATATTTGTCTTAATGCTGGAGGGAGTTTGGTTCCAAATAGGCGGAACAGTGGTAGGCCTCCGAGGTATAAAAAGGTTTTGAAAAGTGGGGGGAGCATAATATCTAAAATATTACGCGCGCCCAAAAAAATTTTTCCCCCCACTTTTTGAATTTGGCCCCCCTCCCAGAAATTTGAAAAATGGGGGCACAAATTATCTATCAAAAATCATCTTATCACAATTACTACATAGAAATAAGATATGCAGGACGTTTTTAAAGCATACACTATAAAGTAGGCCTAATATTTTGTATAATATACAGCAAAATTGCATGCAAATTAATCGTTTCCATTATCACGAGGCTTGTAACATGGTCATTGCAACAGCGAATGGGGTGGATGCCCAATTAATTTCAGCTTTAACTTGACGCAAGATTCGTGTCAACGTATAGGTTATTTAGACCTAATATTTTATATGCATGTATAGGCCTACAGACAGTTCTCTATCGCCTTTATGATTGCTTACTTAATATGCCAGAGTTTTGATTAGGATTTCATGTTAATTCAATTACCACAACTACAAACAACTGTAATGTGGCTATGTCGAAATTCTATTCGTAGATTCTTAATTTATTAAAAATGTCGGGATTTAGGTAGAAGAGTAGTACTTGAGCTAACCTTGAGATTGCTATGAAGATATGAAGTAGGCCTACTTACAATATAATTTCCATGGCCTTTGCATATGAAGGTGGAAACCCAATCCTCACTCTCTCTCTCGGAGCTTCCCACTTTAAGGGTTAGGTCGGTATAATATTCGTGAGACTTGCTGGGGTACCCGGCGTTGCTCGGATTGAGGCAGGTTTTTGGCAGTGTTGGGCACGAGACCAAAACCTCGAGAATAAGACCGAGACCAAGACCGAGAGGTCCAAGACCATGACCGGGTGGTCCGAGACCAAGACAAGACCGAGACCGGGTGGTCCGAGACCAAGACCAAGACCGAGGGTTCGAGACCAAGACTAAGACCGATACTTTTTTTAATAAACAACTTACTTTATTAAGACGCTAAAACGGATTAACACGCTTAAAACATTAATTTTATTGCTGAAGAATACTTATCTAAATAATGGTCCAGAAAACAGTTTTAACGGCCAGTCTGAACTTCTGCGATTTCAGCCCCCGACTTTGGCCTGAGAATGTCACACTATAAATTACATACAGTACACGATAGGTAAATATTTTAAGTTTATAACATCTGAACACGTAGATTAACGTTCCGTTTGAATGGTGTAGGCCTACTTGTACTCGAAATTGTAGGATAACGGCCGACCACACAATTATTAGATCTTTCCAAAACCTTGAAATTTGTGAAAGCAAACTTTGAAATGGCTGGTTCCGTTGCAAATGCATTTTATTGCCCATAGTAACATGTATATATAAATGGTCAGCACGTCACAAATCGATAACAATCGCCTAGGGGCTAGGGCCCAAACATCCGGTGTATCTAATCACCGAAAATAACAAACAAATATCAGAGAAATTGCTCTGATACGGCAAATGAACAAGAACGCTAACCTAAGACAGAGACCAATCCCAAGACTGTTCCTTTAAGACCAAGACCGACGGGTTCAAGACCAAGACCGATGCATTCGAGACCAAGACCAAGACCGCAGTTTTCCGGTCTCGAGACCGTCTCGAGACAAAGACCGCGGTCTCGAGACCACATCCATGGATATTGGCCCTGGAGAGCAGGAAGACGGCGGCCGCGGGTTCACCAACCCATCTACTTAGTGTCCCAGGTGTTCCCCGAGCGAGCGGCGCAGTTTTCGAGTGAATAGGTGTAAAATTTTGCAAATGCAACACTGCTTGCGGTTGTGTTGGCCTTTTTGATGCTTCGTCGCTTAAAGCCTTGAAGGTTTTTCTCTCGTATGCACAATCACTCTTAAGTCCATTTTCCCTCACTCATTTTAATAACCCTGCAACCATCTCACAGGAAAATTCGTTGTAGCTTGTTTGAGGCGACCAGGAACGAAGTTGAACACAGTTTGTAATATTGCTATCATTATATTGTAATTACGACAATTTCTATAAAATCGTCATTAACGAGCCAATTCTGGGATAGGCCTACTTTAGACTATAGCATAGGCATTAGCGTCGCCACGGGATGACCGGACACTTCGGCGCCGGACAATTCGGCGACGGGCAATTCGGCGCCGGATGAGTTCGTAAGTGTAGGCCTATTTAGACCAGATATCGGTACGTAATAACTGGCATTTTTAAAATATTCAGAATGGGAGCGAAATAATATTCTCCATATTATCCAGCACATATTTGGCTTTTGTAGAGTCATAGTCAACACATAGGGACCGTGTCACCTTCTAACTAGAGTAGTCCTCCACTGTAGAGAAAACTAAAGAATATTACAAACTACATCAATTTCGGTTTCTGACTCACATAGTATTTACTAACGGCACTAGAGGTTGATAAATCCATGTTTTAATGTTACTGTACTCTGTAATCGCAATTAATTAAACTCAGTATTTTGGGGTTGTTGTCTTCACCAGTCTATATTAGGCCATATAACCGTACATGTGCTGGATAATATAGAGAATACTATTTCGCTCGCATTCTGAATATATTAAAAATGTCAGTTACTGCATACCGATATCTGGTTTAAGTACACTCACAAACTCATCTGGCGTCGAATTGTCCGCGCGCCGAATTGTCCGACGCCGAATTGTCCGGCGCCGAATTGTCCGGCGCCGAATTGTCCGGGAACCGGCCACGGGAGGGCAAGGGGCAGCTTCCCCATTCCAGCCCAGGTTGGGTCTTGGAGTTTGTGCAAATCCGAGGAGTTTTTATATGGTGATGGGTACCCTTCATGATTTGTAATTTGACAATTAGGGGCCGTTCACATATTATATAACGTTCAAGGGGTAAGTAGGTGGGTTCCTGTTTTGTTAGCGTTATATTGTGTAAGATTTTGTTATATATCAAACTTTTTCAGCTTAGGCTGTTTGCCTGCCAATTGGAAATTCCATGCACCACGGACCTTCATTGTTTAATCGAAGTGCACAATACGTTGTGAATCAAAACTAGTACCCTTAGCTGACATCTTGCGAATTGATTTGACGTTTTTGCATATTACTTATAAATCCACTTTTAACAATTTTCTGTTTACAATTTAAAAAATTTCCTGTGCATAGCTTTAAACGCTCTTAAATTCCATTCTGTGTGATTTGCTTTGATTCTAGTTTTAATTTAACTTAATTCACTTGAAATAATTATTTCGGTAGATATTATCAAGATGTTTGATTTCATTTTCTATAATATGTGTAAATAGTTTGTATGTTTGCTTAAATACCCAATTGTAGTTGTATACACTCTGTATGCATCATAAGCTATGAATTAGGTAGTTGTACAGCGAACCAACCGATAATTACCTGATAGTGCAATATTAAGCAAATCCATTTGGTGTGATACTGTAATCCTCATTTCTAGTGTAAAACAGGATGGAAATTAAAATGGTGTTTTTAGATAGGATTTACGTCACTACCATGTATTATCATGTTGTATTAGTAGGCCTACATGGTGACAATCGTCGACTACCCAATTATTTACCCCAATTAATACAAGTGAATTCGGCGCCATTGAATGTCCGATTCTTAAGATGCAGAGGAGCTCCATACATGCGGTCTAATCATCATTGGCACGAGAGAGTACACAATTATAAGATGGCTTTGGTTACTTAGCCAATTGGACGTATGGTGATTTTTTTCTCTCCAGTTCTTGAAATGGATAAAGGCAATTATCAGTTGAATCACTACAATTAAAGTGCTAACTAACATTGTATTGTTATAAAAATTTCAAACTGTTCAATACAAGTATGTCGATTGTATGTCTTTCAATGTGCATATAGACGGGGTACGGGGATAAGTAGCAGATCTGTTATATAATATATGGGGGGGGGGGTCACAGCTGCTGATATATAAAGTTATTAGGGGTAGGTGGGTGAGCCAAAAAATGAAATTTTATGCGTTATATAATATGTGAACGACCCCTTAACAATTAAGGTCATCTGAACATAGAGAATTCAAATTTTGTCACAAATCGAGAAGATTTAGGTACTTTTATTTAGAAATTATAGTTGAAAATGTGTGATAAACAAGAGCTCAGAATGTACTTCATTTGGAATTAAATGCTTAAAATTGTGCAGGCGTCTAGGGCTCCAACTCCCAGACCCCGATAGAGAAGCCCCCTAGTCGTTAGGGCTCGAGACGCTCCCCCAACCTTCAAGTTCTGGCGAAGCCACTGTATACACCACCTATTTTGCAAACAACCCTACACAGAAATGCATTTCCAGATGAAGCCGGGTTGCACGGCTGGTATTACTTTAAAACTTAACTTCATCTCGATTTTTATTATTATTATTATTATTATTATTATTATTATTATTATTATTAAACGGACGATTTCTAAAACACCGTAACGCAGCCATGCCGCTACAAGGGCGCTTTACAATGACACGATCTGACAATGGCTTGCAGTTGAAGTCTAGAAAGACACTGCAATTTCTAATGCCTCGACTGTGAACGCTCAAACGTCTAAACGCCTTTTTGGCGTCTAAATTCTCAGACTCCTTATAATCTAAGCAAATTTTTTCACACATCCGTCCCAAACCCCGCTGGGAGATCTCACGACGCTCCTCCAGACCTTCATATCGTTAGGGAAACTCTAGCGACGCCGCAGAATATAGGCCCTACGCTGTCAACTGTCGCAGCAAAATTGCCGAAAGTTACATATCAAGTACAGTTTTGGCTGCTTTTAGGCTTGAATGCCGCTGGCTTCCTGAATAGCCAGAAGAAGACTGGTCGAGGGACGTTGAGCAGGTAAACTCAAAGCTTCTGTCGCCATCAGTGGTTGGTCTCCTCGTTGGTTAGAGTCAGTCGAGGGTAAAACGGAGAACCAGGTCCACTGAGAGGGAGAAAGGAGGGACAAATGACCCGAGCCCCACTCAGAACTAAATAAATAAGGGGCCCAAACCCCAAACTAAATAAATTAAGGGCCCCCGCCCTTTGATTATTTGTAAACTTTTTCTGTAATTATTAAAAAAATTAATAACAAATCACATTTGGTTTTATTAACCAGATTTCTACTCTAATATTCTCAATTAATGCATAAGCGGGCCTTTCTGGCCTTTTTGCTTGCAAAAGAATCAATAATTGAATCAAAATTTTAAGTTTTTGCCAATTCCGCTTCAATGGCCAATGTTGCCAATTCATTGACTCTGTTTTGACAAATTGTTGCCCGCTGATCGTTTTGACTCGTTTTAACACACGTCAATGTTCTCTCTGCACTTGCATCGGAAGCTGGAAAACAAAAAGTTCTTATGGCACCAATTAAATTTTGGAAGAGATTCTATAGAGAAATTTCATGCAGTTTATTCAACAACTGAAAAGGTTAAATAATTTTTTAGCCAATAATTTCTTGGTAAATTCGTATTGATGAATCAGTCTCGTCTACTAAATCCTTGCAAATGTCGGCAGAGTAACTTTCTCAAAAGTTTTCACAAATGACGCTGCAGTCATAATATTTTTGTAGAAAATTCCCAAAATATTCAAATTTCTTGCAAAGACTTGACACTGCAATCAAACGTTTTTTAAGTCCAGTTCTGCGGAATCAAAACTCGGATAAAATATTCCATCTCTGAACTCATCCACTGCAGACTGCGGAATCAAAACTCGGATAAAATATTCCATCTCTGAACTCATCCACTGCAGACTGCGGAATCAAAACTCGGATAAAATATTCCATCTCTGAACTCATCCACTGCAGACTTTACAAGTAAAACTGTTTCAACAACTGCAGTTTGTGGATGTTTGTAGACTTTCGTTTTTTTCAGTTAGCTTTTTTAAATTAGGAATTAAAAAAACAATTATAAAAATATTTATTTTTATTTATCGTTCAGCTTTACTGACAGTGAGGAATGATGATGAATCAATGAAAACTTTAATGAGTGAGTGATGTACATGTATCATGTATGATGTAGGTTTAGTGCGAATAACTTTGCGACAATTTCTAGTAGGCCTACATTATAATACAGTATACTGTCGTCTTTCACTCATACTCAAAAATATAAGCTGTATCGGGCCCCCCACTTTGCTCTCGAAGGGTCTGCGGAGAACTATTTTTCTTCATGCGTCATGACGGACACTACAGGTCTGATGGTCACTATGCAGTGACCATCAAAAGAGGACATACATCTATATTAGAATATCCAAGGTCGATTTTTACGAGTTCGGGTCGAAACTGAAAATAACCTACTAGGTATACAAAAACGATTTCGCTACAGCTAAATTCAGAACAGTTGCATTTTTTAAAGATATTTCATGGGCCCGTGACTACTTTGCCTTAGGGCTCGAAATATCCGTCGCCGCCTCTGATACGATCACAGTGCATACGAGGGCCTTGTCTTACAAAACGTTATACGTTTGCGACTAACATGTCCTATACCTGTCTTATAATACCATAGGTCTATTCTACTTCGCATTTACTCGCCCTAAGATATAATATATGGGACATAATGTGTATACGTATGCAGCGTATACATCCTGCATAGGCCTATATATAGGCATGATTCGATGCATAAGTTTTCAACGTAGAAAGATCTACAGACGTTAATGCAAGGATATAGTCTAGCGTATACATAAATTACAGTAACGGTCTCATGTGGGTCTGTGACTAAGCTTTCTGTGAGAAACGAGAAAGAGGACGTTCCGCATTCGGAACCCCCTTTCCTGTCTCCCACTCAGCAGCCACCTGTTGCAACCTGTTTCTTAAGCAGTCATGTGAGGAGCGTATACTGCATCAATTAGAACCACGACTGTAGCGGTCAAAACAGCTTTCATGACAAATGCATCAATTCTATTACGTCCAGACGCAGTCAGGAAGCTTATCCTCAAGCATTCAGAAGATGATAAATAGACCTCACAGTCGCCACCATGAAGCAGTATGTGGCGCATTATTGGTATTAATATATGCATGTAGGAATGCTGGACACATGCACATGGGTCTATGCATACAAACATGCATATAGTTACATACATACATACACACATACATACATACATACATACATACATACATACATACATACATACATACATACATACATACATACATACATACATACATACATACATACATACATACATACATACATACATACATACATACATACATACATACATACATACATGCATGCATGCATGCATACATACATACATACATACATACATACATACATACATGCACACTCATATCTATATATTATATACATAGGCCTATGTATACTCATACACTCCAAAAAGAACTACGTTAGCGCAAAACGTATAAAACTACGTTAACCACTTTTAACATATTAATCTGTTGTTATTGACGTAGATTACGTTCAACGTCAGAAAACTACGTCATCGCTGAACGTATTGAAACTACGTTACCCTCATCTAACGTAGAGATACGTTGTATCCTTATAACCCTATTTCGTGTGCTTGCGCGCAAACTGTAGGTCAGATACAATCATGTACACTAGGCGACTTGCGTTTTAGTAATAATTTTATTAAGCACATAAATCAACATTTAATAAAAAATTCTATGTTCTCACATATGATAATTAACGTGAATAACATTATTTAGAGAAGTTCGCATATTTCGAACCGCACATAGCGTTGTGCGCATGAATACACAAAATGAACTGTATTTGCTATCAATCGATTCTGCATTGCGACGTTTTGAAATATAAAATCTTCATAAAGAATGAAACAGGAATCTAATTCTGTTATGTAGAAAGTATACCAAAAATAATCAACTGTTTGAGAAATAGACATGTTATGGTCATTCCGAATGCATTGAGTTAAGTGGGCGCTTTGACCTTGTTTACTCAAGTGATGTAGATTAGCCGAATGTGTACACGTTTGCCTCGAGCGCTTTAGTGGAGCTAATGCGTGGGTTCCGATCCCCAAAAATTTAATTTTTTCGCAAATGTAGAATTATTCAATATGAAGGTTTTCTGTAAAAATGGACTCTTTGAATTGTAATTATAATTATTCAGCAGACAGAAATCGTATGTTACGCTCCAAACTGCGTTGATCGACGTTAGAAGGTTTAACGTAGTTCAATACGTTACAGAGATCACTACGTCAATCTAGCGTAGTATTACTCGGGCCATATGCAACGTAGTACTACGTTATGAAATACGTTGATTCTGACGTAGTCGTTCTTAGAGTGCATATTATACATACATACATACATATATATATATACATACATACATATATATATATATACGCTGGATCATTCATGGAGTGCAGTATTGTTTATAGGTTCTATGCTTCTTAGGAAGTGTTTTAATGCCATGCACTTCCCGCGTTTCTCTCTGCATGTGTCGCAGTTTCCGGGGCAGAAGTTCGTTCTATACCGGACGCCGGGCGACCTCCCCTATCTACCGACCCTTCTTACCGTATTTTAAACGGTTGGTCGAACAGCCCGCACCCTATCCCCTACTCGCTTTCTCCTCAGCACAACGCTCTGTCTGTCTGTCTGTCTGTCTGTCTGTCTCTCTCTCCCTCTCTCTTTCAATTTCTATTCTCCCTCCCATAGTTCCTGGTAAGAGTGGCTCGTTTTACTCGAGTGAGTCGTCGTGACGAACGCAGCTGAGCGCGGACTTTATGGAGCGAACGACGGCATTTTAGCGCATGTGAAAATGTATGCGTGTGTGTGTGTGTGTGTGTGTGTGTGTGTGTGTGTGTGTGTGTGTGTGTGTGTGTGTGTGTATGTGTAACCAGGTCTTTATGTATATAGGCCCACTGGCATACGATTGCCTGTATATATGCATGGCATCCAAAGTTAGGTCATAGTCAGTCATATATTCAATGCTATGCATATTTATTCACTTAGTATAACCATGCCTACATATTCACACATACATGTATATACAATACACTCAAATACATGCATTCAAAAGGCAAACATAAATACACTGATATATATATATATATATATATATATATATATTATACGTAAATAGAGTATACAGAAGTGCCAGCTGCATTATATATATATATATATATATATATATATATATATATATATATATATATATATATATATACTTGCGTAGGTACATGTATTCATTATACATTTAGACTAATTGCTCGCATTTTCCTTTTATGTTGACGCGTATGGCCCAGTGTGCATAACATTTACAAAAGAGGTTATAATACGGAAGTAATAAAGAGTGACAAAACGATGATAGGTCTTTATTATTTAAATAATTATAGCATAGCAAAAACAAAATCATGGCCTCAAACTCTGCGCTGTATACGCTATAAACATAATTCTCAAGAAAAACTGAATATTCTCAAACTAGATGCCTATACACTCCCGATCCCGTAACTTTTGACATCCGCCATTCCGCCTCATCAGCTACTCTGCCTCCTATACATGACCCTCTGGAAGCCGAACACGAAATTTTTCGGACTGCCCTTCGCACTATATATACCCTTTCAGGCAATTCCTATGAATTGGTGTAACGCTCGGGAATGAGCAGGTTCCCTGCGCTTGAATTTCGAGTGGCGCCTTAGAAGTTTGCGGATTACGATCACGATGGCTGACGTGGAGTGGAAGGCGTATAGAAGTTGGCGTTTAGGCCTATAGTATATATATATATATATGTATATATAGTATACACGTGGTGGTCTTTATTTCCAATCTAAGGCAAGTGAATCAAGAAAAGCTTTCTACTGAAACGTTCCGTAAATTTTGACAAAACTCATCTGGACCCAAAGACTTTTGCATCGAATAATCTAGAGACTGATATAGTTATATATAACCTTTCCTCCGATTTCACTATCCTGTTACTTTCCATTCACGACTAAAAACCGAACTCTTCAAGATGCACATGTCCTATCCGGATTCTATTCTTGTGCCACCACATGACCACCCTCATCGTCGAGTATACCAACGCGGTTTCGACCCGGCACCGATAGGAAACGAGAGGATTGCGGACTTGATTTGGTATAGCGCCGGTGAATAAGCTGGTTCACTGACGTGGCTTTTGTGGGCGCTGAGAAATTTTCGAGGATTTACATTACCCTACATTACATTATAGACTGCAGATGAATGCGTGATGTGCACTTTTATATCAGAAACTAAATGAGGACCTGTATAGCATGAAACTTCTTGTCATAGGAAATGGCGAATATAGTATGATATATTATAAGAACACCCGGAGACATTTTTAAAGTGGACAAAGTTTTTGAATTGTTGACACAGAGGTGCGGAGAGCAACCGACCAAGTCACCCTCGACGCTTGCTCCCTAGATTATATAGGACGTCCATGGCGCAGACCTCAACATTATCAGATATTAACTTATAGACCTAATATAATATTTATAAATCTTGGTGTTACTGGGATGAAACTGAAATTTGAGAAAGCGGTTCAGACATGCGCACTGAGGGCGGACAAAACATCGATGTTATCAGCACACATGAAGAGGAACGTTTTCCGTTCAAAGCGAAAAGATGTCTCCGTAAGAGTCGTCATTGTAATCTCGAGGTTTCTACAGCCTCAAAAATGAAGGTCGCGAGAACCAAACTTCGCCTGTTAAAGAGAGAGTGCATGTAATGATTAGAGTAATTCGATTTCAGGGATTCTGACAGGCTCACATATTCTAATGGACTTAGTGTCGTAGAGAGAGAAAGAGACGGACAGACAGACAGATAGGCAGACACAGAGTGACAGAGAGAGAGAGAGAGAGAGACGCACACAGAGAAAGACAGAGACTGAGAAATTGACTCCATTCGCAGACATCAAGATCGAATTCGAAGGAATCATGTTTGACACCAATGGCCAAGACGAGTCCGGGCAAAACAATTGGAGCCCCAAAGGAGGAACTCTTACTTGAAAGCACAATGCCAATGATTCGGCTCATACAGTATATAGACCTAAGTCGCAATAAACAGACTACAGCTATATATAGGCCTACCACGTAATATAGGACATTTCGCACGTGAATACAGACCTATATACAGACCTACATGGATATATACATGCACGATTGCATATATATATATATATATATATAGTTCACACAAACGCATATATATATATGCAGACTTCCATGGCATATATCCTATATATATATATATATAATATATATAATGAGGATGTTGATACATGGCTGCAGAGAGTGGAGCGTGATGCATGAATTTGTACACGGGAGGACAGAGTAACCGTTTCTATTGAAATTAGAATTTCTAACGAGCGATACGCTTCATCAGATGCTCTGAATTGATTTACATAAAACAAGACGTAATTAGATCCACCTGCTTCCCCATCCGCCCTCCCGCCGCCTCCGACCCACCCATCACAGCCCCATGACCCCTCCTACATACACCCTCCACTTCTCCACTTCGCGTTATTCTCTCTTCCATCGATTACTACCTCAAACAACGTATACCGTCCCTGTAATCACAAGAAGCAGCATAGACGTGGACAGATCCTCCAGTGAACGGAGAACGTTATGTATACGTGAACGTCACAAGTCCCAACCCCAATAAATTTCGACGTTTTTAACTCTAACAAACTAAATTTCCTAAATAAACCAACATTTTGACTTTTGTAGAGTTATACTTTTTTAAACCTAAAACACCTAAGATTTATAAATCGAATTTAACTGCCCTGGTTGTTTCTGATCTGCTGCTGAGCCTGCTTTGGTTTTCGTCAAAGATCGAAACTATTAGACTGCAATTAAAACAATAAGATAAATATTTGTGATTGAAAACACAGAATGATGTCGTTATCAGTCGATAAATTATATTAACGATTGGTTTCGACTTCATGGTCTGCTCTAGCGCTTAGCGGTGGAATGCGATGGTTCGGGTAATATAATCATTAGAGGCCATATAGACTACATATACCCTTCGAATTGGCCCAAGTCCTGCAGACCTTATCCTCTGCAACCGTCTGTCTATATCAATACGGTAACCTGTCAGACGTTTCGTTGGATTTTGACTGGAACCGAATCTGTTCTATATCAGACTGAAATGACAATGAGCGGACAAATTTATAATAATTATTCATATTTACAACAGTTTATAATAATATTAGGTTATTTATTAATTTCTCTCAACCGAGTATTTTTGAGTGCTATTCTGCACCAAAAACTGTATAGGAAATAAATATTAAAAACGGAAAACGAACCTGTTCCTGGGGGCAATTATAATATTGCCTTGACCTTCCGACCGCCTACTAATAGACTATATATGGGTAACGTGTGTCATATGGTAATCTGATCGACGTCTCTGTCTTGTGACCACGCTTGTGACTTATCAACTGCGGAGTTGCACCTATATGACAATATTCAGTAGACCATATATAGATTCAAATGCATGAATCAGTGACGTTTTTACAAGAGTCCTACGTTGAAGGACTTAAAAAGCTTTCAGTTGAAATAAAGAACTGTACAGCCCTCCGCAAGTCTGTATAGGAAAAACTGGTGTTCACTTCCAGAGTACCATACAGATATAAGGGACACGTAGTGGCTTATACCTCATCACCACCATGCCTTTTATAAGCCTTTACTCAGCAACTGATGAGGGTGAATTTCAAACGCATCTTATGAGCAAAGGCTATTATATGTAAAGGAATTTACAATATTATTCTAAGACATGCAGTTGACAAGGCGGATAATATACTGCAATAAGGATTGGGTTTAAAACTTTACAGACGGTTTTGTTGTGAACTAAACATAAATGTATATGCGCTTGCAACATAGACTTGTTTTCAACTGCCTTTTAACTTTGACGTCCATTTTGATCTATAATTGTACATCAGTTGTATCTTTCATCCATCACTGCCTGTGCTGGATAGAGCATGTCGTTCGCCCTAACATGTCTCTAACATGCATACTGTTGTATCATAATGATTGTGAAATTGATGATAATATCTAAGTTCACGATGCATGTTAAGATATGTCATTTATATATTAGAATACGTATGCATATTATATATGCATAATTATGTAGTCTATGATACATAATTATTAATGAGTCGTGTTGTGCTACAATCGCCTCCTGTATACCGCACTCTTCTTCTCTGTGATGTTGATCCAGCTTTCTCCGGTTCATCATGCCAGTGATCCTCTCCCCTCAATGGGTAGGTACTCTGCCCAAACTAGACTTTCTCTTTAGTTTATCAATTCCTATAATCATCGATCCGTGACGGGTCCGTTCACGTCAGTCGGGATTTCGCAATTCGACGGGACGTTGGAATCTGTCTGGGTCCGTTCAGTTGGTGACAATCATCGCATGCAGGGAGAATCCCTGACGGAATAGACGCAGTATTACATTTCAAGAGTTCATGTTCCCTGCAGATCGAATTTGATTACATCATCATTCGGGTGACAGGTCCAGTTATGCCGTCAATTCATCCCTCATCCTTCACCCTCATTCGCAGCCGCCCGTGCTTAATTGTCCGGTGCAGTTGCGATACCTGGCCAGCGCAATACCTATAGCACCTGGTGGCATCAATCACTTACCTGTGCAGCCAATCAGAGCCGAGTGCGCCCAGAGGGTCGGCCATCGTGTGGCGACCAGCCGGGCTTCAATTGGACCTGCTGGCCGGTTGCAGAACGGGCCACAACTGCTCTCTATAATTTTAGGCAACGTACAACAACTGCGTTCGTGACTGTGCATTCAAAGTGTCGCTGTCAGAGCTGCAAATTCTAAAGACAGTCATCGAGCCTTATATCAGTTCGATAGAGGAGGCAAGTTGTAGCGCTAGAGAAATGAACGATCCGATAACCAGTCTAACGGGGAACCAGTACATGGTCGGAGTGAGCAGTTCGACGTCTCCTTCGTTCCGGACTGGGAGTGGAGCAGCGAGTGGAGTGGCAGGTGATGGGTCCTTGGCGCCACTCCAGAATGCCAGCGGCATCTTCCTCCAGCATCAGCAACAGCAGCAGCAGGACCAGAAGGATATGCAGATCATATGCAACAGCGACGTCAACTCCTACAACCTGACGTCATCATCACTTGGTCTGACGTCATCACTTGGTCTGGCCTCCGATCCGATGACCACGCAGCCGCCGAACAGTGATTATCTCAGCCTCCACAGCAGGTATCATCAGTTCACACCCTACGCTCAGCGGCCAGACCTCTTTCCCTACGACGATCATCAGAGACCTCCGTGGACCTCCTCCTATCAATCGACGAACCTGATGGAAGACGTCAAACCACCCGCCATCGTTGATCCCCGTTACCTACAGCCCAGCCAGAACACCTCATTCTACCAATGGCAACAGCAACAACAACACCAGCAGCAGCAGCAACCGGTTCAGAATCCGTCTGCCACTGATGGGATGCTCTTCCAGAACTACCAGCCTTCGAGATACTCGTCCTACGCCCCACCCTACTTCTCGCAGAGCCATGGAAACAACTGGGTCGGGGGTCTTTGCGAGTCCGCTCTGGACGCACCGGACTCTCAGGGAGTGGAGAGCCAATCGGAGGAGTCCGAGGGATCTCCAACCTCAGACGACATGGAACACTTCGCCAAACAGTTTAAACAACGCCGCATCAAGCTCGGTTTTACGCAGGCGGACGTCGGCCTTGCCCTTGGGACCCTCTACGGGAACGTCTTCTCCCAGACGACCATCTGCCGCTTCGAGGCGCTCCAGCTCAGCTTCAAGAACATGTGCAAGCTGAAGCCACTGCTCCAGAAGTGGCTGGAGGAGGCTGACGTGAGCAGTACGTCACCAACGACCCTCGATAAGATGGCGATTCCCAGTCGTAAGAGGAAGAAGCGAACGAGCATCGAGGTGACGATCAAGGGAGCGCTTGAGTCGTGCTTTGTACGTCAGCCGAAGCCATCAGCGACGGAGATAGGTCGCCTAGCGGAGCAGCTCCAGCTGGAGAAGGAGGTCGTGAGGGTCTGGTTCTGCAACCGACGGCAGAAGGAGAAGCGGATGACGCCAGTCGCCGGAATGGGACCTGGAATGGATGGAGAACTTATGTCGATCGGTGGATCTGATTCGCTCCAGGATGACTCCGACACGGAGGCAGCGCGCACTCCCAGCGGTGGCTGCGCTCGGATAGAGAATGGGACGGTGTCTGTCACCGGCGGGGAGTCGTCGTCGTCGTATGTCTCGTCTGCAAGTGCTGGTCTGCCGCTTCAGCTACAGAACATCCAAGCAACGGAATTCGACGTCGCATCATCCGTTCTATCGCTCAGCACTTACGCAAATAACATCGAATACCAGCTTCAGCTGTCTCATCAGTATCCCAAATATTGCGCAATGAACTTCCATCACCTCCAACAGCCGCATCTTCAGCAGCAACAGCATCTCCAGCCGGGATCATACGTCATGCCGTCGTCATCGTCGTCGTCATCGTCGTCGTTATCATCGCCGTCATCAGCTGCTTCTGCGTCCGTAGCAACCGGACTCAACCCGAGCGCGGATCAGATGCTGACGTCATCATCAGTTACATCATCGATGACGTCAATCTGCTCGACGTTGCGACTCTGACGAACGGAGTCGTAAAAGCGGACAGAAAGCAACTCAATTGTTCTTCTGAGTTCAAAGGAGCATTTACGAGGTGTGAGGCACACGGCGGCTGTGTCGGCATATCTTCGTGTCGTACAATAGACGTTATATTGGTCTTTATTCAAGGTCCATTCGCCGGCGGGCTTCTATTTGTAAGCGTAAAGAATGCTTCGAACTATGATCAGAAGGAACAAAACGACCGAGAGTCGTGGAACAACGCCAAAAGAACATATCGCACACGTGTGAAGACTGAATCCACGTGTCTTCTTCTGACGTTCCTCGACGGTAACAACAACTGTTGCCAGCAATCCCTGCGTATAATACTCCAACGAAGAAAGACAACCGAAGTGTTAAACAAGTCCTAATGAAGAAACGATCATTGGGTCAACGGATAATTATATAAACGACATCTATACAACGGCGAATGGACTGATCGTTTGGATCGCAAATGAAGCGCTATAGAAAGGACGCATCTCTTTGCGGTTTCTGTTTTGTTAGAATGACCTTGGTGCTTCAGTAGTAAGTGACTCTGTATCTCACAGTATTTATATTCCTGCGTCTATATGTCTGCACAACACAACTGGCCTAAACAGCTGTATATACGAGCGAGTGGCATAAATATATCTTGCTTGGAATATGTGAAATTATTGCAACTTAAGGTTTCGTGGGAATGAGGCCAAGTAATTTTTTTTTACTATGATTATACCTTTAGCCTTTAGCTATGTTGAAGTTCGTGAAAGACAGTGCGTGTATGTGAAAGCTCCGTTCTGACTCATTATATTCCATTCTCTCCTGCAGAAGCTTTTGTAACTAGATTTTTATCACAAAGGGACGGACTCCCGTTGTCTCAATTGTTCACCTATATAACAGAAATAGCATAATAGGCGATGGTCATGCATTCCATAGGCCTTACATGGCAATCTTAATTTTTATAGCGCCTCTCTTAAGTGCATAGGTGAACTGAAAGTCTGTGTATGTATACGTCTATAAAGCTATCTATATGTAGGCCTACACTGTATAAATAGGCCTACATATCCTTGAAGTAGGCCTATAGAACGTTTATATTTTATGATTATTACCGTGAACCGTTGAGTTTAATTGAACTTCTGAATGCATGTGTGGACAGATTAAACGGAGCGCCTACCTAATAAGTGCCTATATAATTATATGAATTGTCTGATGGGCTTAAATTACGATTCAGAAACCTCATTTTTGAACTGCGTATACTTTACTCGTGGATTATAGTCAAATGGAAACGATATTCACACAACATTATCTACGACTTTTGTGACTTTTGTATATTTGCATCATATACGGCATATAGGAAGTGTAAGGAAGAAGTTGACGAGGAAGAGTAGTGGAGGATGAGGAGGAGGAGGCGGAGGAGGAGGAGGAGGAGGAAACGAGCAGAAATATAGAACTAGGCAAAAACTGGCCTTGGACGCACTTTCTATATATATGGGCAAACCAATATTAATCAATCAATTTTGTTTATAGGTTACTGTATACAGGCCTAAATAGTTCGAGCCTTTTTCAACAACTCTATCATCATTATCATCATCAGCAGCAGCAGATGCAGATGCAATCTCATCATAATATTAAGATCATCATCAAGATTCATCATCATTAGCATCATCGTCATCGTCTTGCATCATATATACATTATGTTCTTTGTAATGTAGTTTGCAAAAAAACTGTTATAAAGCAGTAAGTAAGTAGCCTTTTAATAATGAAAGACAGACGTTCACGTTATGAAATAGATAGCTGACGTATAATGCAACTGTCGCTGAATGAGGAAGGGCCAGTCCCACAATGTATAATTATATGAAGACGGCGTACTGTGCATTTAACCTGTGTATACTAGCATGATAACAGATTCACTTGCAAACTCATGCATATAGTCTAACACGCAGTGACTGCTTGTGTAACTGTATAATTATGTCAGCAATAATGAAGATTGAAAAGACGAAAGGCTGCACAAAAAACTGAGGAGGAGGAGAAGGAAGAGGATGAGGAGGATGAAGACGATGAGGGAAAGGAAGAGGGAAAGCGGAGGAGGAGGAGAAGGAAGAGGATGAGGAGGATGAAGACGATGAGGGAAAGGAAGAGGGAAAGCGGAGGAGGAGGAGGAAGAGGAGGAAAAGGAGAAGGAAGACGAAGACGAAGGAGATGATAAGGAGGAGGAGGAGGAAGAAGAAGAAGAAGAAAACGAGAGGGAGCCGGAACATGAGGAACAGGAGGAGTAGGAAGAGGCGGAGATGGAAGATCACGGGAAATCGAGGACGAACGGGAATGTAAGCCATAATGCGGGCATAGGTCTATCATCTGCCATGTATACTTTTTGTAATAATCGAATATAATAATCATCATTATCGTCATCGTCGTCGTCGTCGTCATCATCATCATTATTATTATTATCAGAAAACAAAATAATTTGATCAGAGAATAAATAAGAAAAATAGAAATGCTATTGCTGTATGTGAGGCTTTAGCACACGCGATGACGACAACGACGAGGAGAATCTTTGCCAGGGTCATCGTTATGACTACAGCGTCAATAATGATGAAGATGCGATCAAAATTAGATCAGCAAATAAAAAGGTTACAACCTGCGATCAAAGTCATGGTCTTAGCCAATATTATTATAATTGGAGTGGAACCTTATTCAAAGGGTACTCACGCACTGTTTATTTTCTCGCTTAAGGCATATCAAATGAGTATATACACTTCCCCCTCTTTTCCACACTTCTTCTTCTCCTCCTCCTCCTCCTCCTGCTCCTCCTCCTCCTTATATTACACATAATACTATTGCTGCTCCTTTCCTTCTCCTCGTGTCCTATGCTTACTTACGCTCTATGCTGCAATCTTCTCTTGTCTCGTCCTTCTTTGTTGGTTAATTATTATGCATCGCTTCTTCCTACTTCGTTTCGTTTTAGTTTTCTTCTACACTTATTCCTTAGTCGCTTCTTTTACCTCTTATCCGTCAACTGAGGAAAGTGCTTCCTCCATTCCTTCGGCTTCCTTTCGTTGTCTTTTCCAGTTGTCTTATCATGCTGTCCTTCCAATTTGTCTCCTTCCTGCTTCGTCCTCGCACTTCTCTCACTCTCTCAAAGTTTTTCCTCTTCCTCCTCCTGCTTCTCCTGTTGCTGCTTCTTCTTCCTCCTCCTCCTTCTCGGGTTCCTCCTCCTCCTCCTCCTCCACCACATCCTCCTTCTCGTCGTCGTCGTCCTCCTCTTCCTCCTCCTCTTCGTCTTCGTCTTCTTCTTCTTCTTCTTCTCTCAATCCAAATCAATTCTTCACATCCCTCTCATCTTTTCATTTGCCTTCCTTTAATTCCTCTCCCTCCTCTTGCCTCCGTTCCCTCTCTTCCTTCTTCTACGTTTATCTCCACGCTCTTCCTCCTCTTCCTATTGATTCCCTCGTTTTCCTTCCAATCCACCTTTTAACACATCATGTCATCTAATGACTAATTAGCGCTAATTATACTTCCGTCATCAGAGTACAGGGTGGGCCTATACGACGAATTTCTGAAATCCTAGAAGCTGCACTTAGTACTCATATCATGGTGACCAAGTGCCTCCGTGTGAGACGTTAACCTTTCAACTAAGTGAATATATATATATGACTATAAAGCATGTTCTCTGTACCCCTGTATTTAGTTCGTAGAGAAAGTATGTATACGAGGCACGCATGATTTTGCTTTATCTTGTACACTGTGTAGGGTGTACACACTGTGTGTACACACGTGGATAATAAGAGATAAAGGCAAGCAGAGATTATAAGAAGCAATGGAAGTGTGGATTATGAGCAGAATGGAAAAAGTTAGTTGGACAGAGCACAGGACCAATGAAAAGATAGTCTACAGATGGTATGAGCGATCACTGATCTTTTATCTCCTATACCATCTGCAGTATCAAGAGGAAGACCGAGAACAATGATCTTGGACTGGATGATGGAACGGGGCGGCTAAAGAAAGATGAAAGGGATGCCCAGAACAGAGACAAGTGGCGTTATTGGACATGCAAACCTACCGATAAGGGCAGAAAACTAAAGGGAAAGACAGTGGGTTTTGTAGCCTACACATCGTCGTTGAGAATCGTTTCATATTATATTGTAATTATACACTATGAAATATCGCTTCAGCTTCTGATCTGTTTAAGCGCTGTTTCTGTCCATACGACTGGCTTGAACGCGTTCTGTGAAGTGTATATATAGGCGGTGCATTATTTCTACCAGGTATATGGTCTAACGTGGCATTTCCTGAGGAATTGGGTCATTTTGGCGGCCATCTTGGCGGCCATCTTGGCGACCATATTGGCGACCATCTTGGCGACCCACACACGCATGCATACACACACATACATACATGCATACATGCATGCATACATACACATTTCTTACATTAGGCCTGACAAAGAGTTTGTTCTTGACTTCCGTTGCGCCTGAGAGTGAGACATAGTTTCTACTTTAGTAGCAAGATACAAAGCAAGTGATTGCCGTCAATGACCGAAGAAGTCTTTTCATTCAGATGAGTAAACGATCTTCAGTAATCGTTATTAGCAGAACAAACACACGACACACTTCGATTACGATCCACATGTGAAGTCATTTCACATCAAAGACCAGCAATAACAGGTTGGAAACTCCATCATTGCATAAGAGCACAACCACTCTATCAGAAGTATCATCAGTACATATCTCAATATACGCCCAAACACGTAGGGCCTAAGCCTATAATTATATATATATATATATCATATATATTAGATATATGTATCCATATATAAAGGGCAATATTGTAATGTACTCCCTGTTGCGTTCCAACTGAGAATTAGGAGTCAATGTACAAAGGCATTGTAAATATTAGAGAAACGCCATTGAGCCAACGTTGTTGGTCAGCTAAGTGTACAAAGGTCACTGCCCGGAGCCCAGTCTGCGGTCTCAGCGGGAGGTCAGACAGGGGCCGAGGTTATTGACCTCCATCATTAAGACGACACCGAACGTTTAGCGAGAATGATCAACTAACCAATAAATAAGCGATCGTTTGCCGTATCCGATGAATCTGGCAGATTAAATTACCGTCGAGCGTACGTGCATGCGTGTTTGCTCAGGTATGTCCACTGCAGTGGTCAGTCTGGCCTCAGCAGCGGCGGTCACTACAGGTCAGTCTGTCTTTAGAGGATTCCTGTGGTCAGCGGGGTATCTGCTGAAGCAGCCACTTGGGCGGCTTTGATTGACACCGCGCTTAGACAGTTGCTTCAATTGAATGAGATGGCAATTCTTGACGTTGCCGGGACTTGATTATATTGTCAGAGTTGACCGAGCATAACGAGCATATTATATGTAAACTAGGTGAGTAAGTGCGTGTTACAGTGTATTTGCATGTTTGTGTGTATACTGAGAGTAGTGTTAAAAAGATGATGATGACGACGATGACGCAGCAGCAGCAGGTGTTACTGCTTGATGTTGATGTTCTGTAGCAAAAATTGATAAATAAGGTAGGAGATTAAAATTAACAGTATGTACAGCAAAGTGTCCGTAAAACCATATTTAAAATGGCACAAATCATAAACGTCGTATAATCATAGGCTACTTTTCATGAATTCATTGCAGGCACGGTCCCTAAAAATGCCTGCTCCTGAAAATTATTTTTTTAAATCACTAAATATTTGCCCTTCTGCCACCTGGCCTAACATACATGTAGTTACAGCGACTGTCTTATAATTATGTCACTAGGTTCTATATGTTACACAAGATACCACGCATGCATGTATGGTTGTATATAGGCCTACTTGCCTATCGTCTACATCGCCAATCTTTTGGTGTAGGTCTGCCTGTAATTAACGATATTAAGACGAGAGGAGGAGCAGTCAAACAGGTAAAGAGGACTGCTTCCGTTTGCGACGACGGATGGAAGAGACGACTTCTCTGTCTCTATCTCTCTTTCTCTCTCTGTCTCTGTCTGTCTGTCTCTGTCTCTGTCTCTGTCTCTGTCTCTGTCTGTCTGAATTCATCTATGAGTCTGTCTGTCTGTCTGTCTGTCTGTCTGTCTGTCTCTCTCTCTCTCACACTCACTCTGTCTGTTTTTCTAACTTGAACTCCTCTGTCCATCGTCTTCTGTCTTTTAATGACCGACACATTTACGACTCTGTTCATGTCCTCCTTAAACTACGTTCACACGACGAGAACGGTAGAAGACAACGATACCACCGTCTTCTCCCGTATACGATCGCACACCTACATACCTATACACACACGCATACATATCACACATATAATATTTATACACATGTACACAGACCTATTCCTTAGCGTTGCGTCTCTTAATTAACCGCAATAGAACCGCATTCATTGCTCTTATCCCACCGCGAGTATTTACCGAATCTTAATACGTTGCCTCTGGACAACCCTTCTGATTGGACGCAGCGCTCGGCTGGCGCCCTGCGCTTAGTTTATAAGTAGTGCCTTGGTAATCGGAGTTTACGATTACGAACAACAATGGCTCGAAAGGTCCACCACCGTATACTCGTCCGAATACTGTACTAAAAACTACTACGGTATTTCTGCGAACATGGACTCTGGTGTCAGAGTGCATTGGAAGTTCACCATGCAGACAAGTGTTTGAAAGACGAGCGGGTGTATATTATGCTAATGATGACGCCCATCTGGTCATTATGGAGCTGCCGTGCTAAATGAATTTATGCACGCTGTCCTATCCCATTTCCACGAGAGAAGCAGCAGCAGATGCCTTTCTTTGGAGTGTATATATACCGCACGGTTGGTTGAGCCACAGGGAGCGGTGCATTCGTCTCAATCTCAGTAGAACATTCAGCCTCCTATATATATATATATATATACATATATATAGACATATATATATACACGTCACCCAAACATGCAGCAGTTGTAATGGCTGGACTACGATGCCTATGATAATTATAAGATATAATTTCATATAAACTATGCTTCAGCCACTGAAGTTTATACTGTATAGAGCACGGGATATACTGTAACATGCAACCAAGTACAGCTACATAACATAGGCCTATATACACTGTATATACAATATCATTGCAATTTGCAACTAATGGACAAACTTCTATTATATATATACATGTAATTTATACATACAATAATATAGATGCACCCAAATAATATATATTAAAACTAGCATATATACTTGAGTCAAGATGCGGCGGGTGTGCATGCGTGTGTATGAATAGGCCGACGTGACTCTACGTGTATATCCGACTCTCTAACTATTTGTCTGCATGTAGTATGGGCCTTAAAAGCCTATACGATCAGGTCGAAAAGTAAAGGTGTCTGCGATTCGATTTCCGACGAGTCCTCGAATTCCACGCACATGGTAATCAGGTGATGTCGTATGGTAGAGCCAGTCAGCATCGGATGAGGTGAAAGGAGAGAGCGAGGGATGGTGGAGCGATTATGTTAAGACATGCGCCCCTCCTCCCTCCATCACTACCCCATGCCACCACACCAACGGCCATCGATACCTACAGAGATCAAGCGAAGGGTCAATCGATGCGTCAAATCGTACATGGATCGGGTTTCACGCACACACACACATACGCACCCACCAACACGCGCGCACACACGCACCAATAGGCAACTACGCACGCATAAGCGCGTTTAATGTTCTATATATATATACATTATATATATATACGTATCTGTGTGTATACACATATGCATATATATATACACGTCTTTCCCCAGGTACTTATAGATGATACGTCAAGGGTTTAAATATATGAGTTTTCTTCCTTGTTTATTTTTTGGTCCCTATAGGTAGACGTGTATATATATATATATATATATATATATATATATATATATATATATATATATATATATATATATATATATACATAGGCCTACCTATTATTCCTCAGAAATTCTATGCTAGAGAAGTCTAAGAAAGAATGATCATGAAGAATATTTATAGTTCTACTAATCAACGTAACATTCTAGGACGACTTTTATGATCATGATTATTTATATAGCGCCTGTTCGAGATAATGTTCATCAGAGGTGACCTAGAACTTAGGCCGACCCTTCCTGTAGCCAATCGAGGTCTCGTCGTCTGTCTTCGTGTAAGACTTATACGTTGCCTTGTGGTGGGGTCTTGCTGTTGCCATGGTATACCATTGGTTGTGTGTGTCTGGGCATCGAAGTAGACTTTACTCGCGCGACAGAATTTATCATAGGTTACAATGGATCGTCGACATCCATTCCATTCACAGTTTCATGCGTGCCCCAGCATCCTATTATTCCTATTATTCCTATTATTCCTATTATTCCTATTATTCCTATTATTCCTATTATTCCTATTATTCCTATTATTCCTATTATTCCTATTATTCCTATTATTCCTATAATTGTACTGTGCAGAGGTCTAGAAATTTGTTCTTACAATAAGACTATCATAGGGTTATTTACTACGTCTGTTATATATACCATATTATACTATATATATATATATAAAATATTTTATTTCTAAATATACATATGATTCCTGCACAAGGTAACATACGTGCATGTATATACAGGCAGAGCGCCCTCTGAGATGGCTACTTGAGTATAGGATGACCACTGACCACTGTGTAAGGACTAAGGACTTCGAGGCTTGAATATATCTTCATGTCTACTCAGCACCATCCTCTGATGTTTAGTCAATAAACAGCGACGATTAATCAATCTTATCTAGTCCAAAAGCTTCTATAGCGCCACTTTTATAAAGCTCAAGACATCGGTCAGTGGTGACAACTGTTCAAAATCGTTGTGCACCCCAAATTCCGGAATCCAGAGTAAGAGAGTCCGAGTAGTTACGGAAACAATGTGTGTACGGAGGAAATTGGTCTAGGACGAGGTTAGTAGGCCCTAATTCTTATTAGAGGTCTGAAGACAGAGGGAACTTTGCTGGAAGAGAGCTCTTGACTTCTGAGTCCAGTGTCCTGTACGACCAGCAACAGAAGAAACACGCCCGCTGAAAGTAACAGTTAAATTAAGACAGCAACACTACAATTATATAAGTTTATGTACATAACTGTATACACCCATAATCTACAGGGTGTGCCAGCATAAATGAACCGACTTTGCTTGCATATTACTCCGCCAATATTTGTTAGTCACCTATAATTAATAAAAAATTATGTCAAATAAAAGACATTTCATTTTAGTATAGTATTAACATGACCAAAGTTGAACTGATAAAAATCGATTGTTTTTTATGTTTATCCAATGGCTTTTTAAGATTACATTTAAAATAATTTGTGCCTAATTTTTCAAATTTCTGGGGAGTGCAAAATTCAATAAGTCGGGGGCAAAAAAAATTTTTTGAGCCTCACGCAATGTTTTCGAAATTATGCTTCACCCCACTTTTCAAAACCTTGTAACACCTCTGAAAGCTAGTAACAGTTCAACTTTTTAGAAGCTTATGCTAGAGTGAAATATGTAATTTGACACATTAAGCATAGATAACTTACAAATATTGGCGGAGTTATTTACATGCAATGTCGGTTCCTTTATGCTGGCGCAGTGAAGACCAGGCCCACCTTGTATAATGACAACGACAATTATGATTAATTGCTCCTCGCCGCCTCTGATTAGTTATTCTGCGAAGGCGCTATGTAAATCTGTAAATACAATGCAGTACAATGATAATATAGAAAGTCTATATAATATAATCGCGGTTCATATTACATCACGATGGCCTCTGATTACGTCGTAAAGACCTGTAATATTGTCTCAAAGAAGGCCTGCGCTGTTGCGATCGCCATAATATTTCTGCTCAGCACATGAAATCCTCTCTAGTTATTCTATGCAGGACTTTGATATCAGCCGGCGTCGATTTTGGGAATTAGACTGTAACATTGTTTCCCATCTATGCGTTGATTAATGATAAAAGCCATCGCAATGTGTGAGAATACTAACCATGTTTAACGCTGAATAGGGCCCATAGTGTTATCTAGCTTAAATATAATAACATTGCTCAAATGCTCAATGTAAACGATTTAAATGTTGTACAATGTTTTCCACGCTCACGGTGCAACAAAGTGTTATGTTGTTTATTAGCAATAGACCTAATAAGAGCTTAGGCCTACTACTACTGTCTTCTGTAGGCCTACATGAAGTTGCCATTACAGGCCACGTAGGCCTACTAAGTCAATTATTGAAGATCTCTTTGCACAATTAAACAATGAAGCGCACAAATTAAAGAATCAATTGTTCGTCGGAATAGATGGTCATCTTTTGGAATTCAAAGAAGACAGCAACGGTTCGTCCATGCGACCTCCATCCTCTAGGCAAATCGTAGCATCAAACAGTCTCGTCTCAGCAACCTACCAGGTGCATTCGGCTTCTTCATCTGGCTTCAAAGCAACCGGGATGAAGATACTGCAGGCAGTCAAACGAGACGCTTAGGACGCATGCAGCCAGACGATGAGGAACAATTTAAACGAAGGCTGATCGTAATAATGACCATCGTGCAATTATGAATTGTTCTGGAAGATTGCGATCAACACCCGCGGCCTTGCTTTGTCGGGGACTGTTTGGCTTTATCGTCTGACAGGAAAATACGTAGATACAGATGCACAGAGGCAGAGGCAGAGGCAGAGGCAGAGGTACGTAGGTGCAGACAAATATGAACAGAGAGGCATGCAGAGAGCGCACACGATGTGCCTGAGGGAATACATTGGGGAAAGTGGTTCCCTACTGGACTCTATGTTAAGAACTCCGCAATTATACAATTACAAGACCTTTGTATGGACGAAGCTGTGGTTCAGCTATAGACCACAATCTGAGGTTCTTGGTCTATTGAGGACTGCACACAGTGCACAGCAGCACAGTGTGGACGGAAGCCAGCCAGTTGTGGCTCTCAACAATCACAGCGATGTTTGCTTTATGGTCATTTTTTTGTTTTAAATTGACTTCAGCACCGTTTAAACTTGCACCAATTTTATAATTGTTAGCGACGCTGTAGAGGTTGCCGTGGGATGCCCGATGGTCCATTAGTTAGCGTGCGCAACTGCCAACCGACAGATCGTCGTTCAACTTCAAGTTGAACGCCAGAGCAGAAATTTATGTCGAGATTATACTGTCGGTGGTAGGAAGATGAGACGGTTATGGAAAGTATTGGCCACCTCCTACATAATTACAATTATGACGATGGCTCGAGGTTAGGAAAAGACGGTCGCTAGCATTCATGCACAAATATTTATATATAGGGCCTATACATTTAATAGATGGCGCATTATAAGTACGGGTTAAAGTACCTTTCTATAGCGCTATAGATATTTAATTTTAATCGTAGAGATCACTGCTTGACTTCGCCACTTCTAGAACGAAGATGCAGCTAACGGCAAGCAGCAAAAAAATAAAGCCTTGTTGTTGCTGCTGAAGAGCGTTGATCATCAGGAGAGCGTCGAACGTCCAATTAAACAACAATCATCGTTAATTGCCTTTTGTATAATCAAACGCTTAGAACATAAAGAAACCATCGTATGACATTGGACGACAGTTGCCCACGCAGATGTCCTATAATTGCGATCAATAGACCATGTCCGCCTTAATATAGGCCTATATATAGGCGAACACAAGCACACAAACACATACAAGCACACAAACACATACAAACACACAAACACATACGAACACACCGCATGGTCTAAACATAGGCAAAATCGATGACATTCGTTTGTATGGCAACTGTTCAGTTGGCTATGATCAAAAACCTGCGACGCAGACGTTAACTGCTGTACGCAGCGGCTCGGTCTGGTTGATATGACCCAGATTCAAGTGCAGTTGCAAAGCCAACCATAGACGGGAAAGGAATTCAATTCCTACCCAGCTATCTGGATTAAACTCGCATATTATATTGTTTGCAAAGTCGTCGAAAACAGGTAGGCCTATCCATGCGAAGCCCACTTTGCAATGAATTTTTGAGATGACGTAATTATGACGAGCCTGTATTGAGATGCGCTGGGGCTTTCATTTATCTTGCGGATCGTAAATTTTTTGACTCCAAGTTGTAACTTGTTGACGAAACTCAGGTCTAACAATACTGTAGGCCCCAAATCATCTCACATAAGCTTACGCCAAACTGCATGTTTTGGTTTCAATGGCAGGTGGCTATAATTGTAGGGTGGACTAGTAACTGCAATTCGCATGGGTTTGCTAGCAGCTATTAGACTAAGTATCTACGTAATGTAGAGTTCCCAGTCATAGTGTAGATCTCTCAATCTCGTCGGTTTGACCTCCCAGATTCTGATCTAGCACCGGAATGAACAGAACAGTCAGTGCTACCACTCTCAATCTCCAGACCAATATAATACAGTGGCCGACCGGTTAGAGCAGTCAGCCTGTGTAGGAACCTTGAGCAAGTCCTTCACGCACAATCGCTCTGCAGTTTAATATATATTAAACTGCAGTACAACTGCAATTGCGCCGTCGAGGCGTGTGTCTGCACTTCTGAGCAAAAAATGTTGGAAGAAGAGCGGTATCAAATTTCGGTAATAAATAATAATAGTAATACACCTTACATTACTCACCGTAACCTGCCTTCTGGTTACCCATCTCCAGCTGGGTCTGCCCAGAGACATGGCCACCAAGAGCATCAATGCTGTCAATGTCTTGCTTTATTTCCAGCCCTCCTTCCATCGATGCAAACATCGACGGGACCAATTCCCTCAGCTGGGGCAAGGACGGCGGCGTCAGCGCCCTTGAACAGACGACCTCCGGAAGAGGAGACAACAGATTACTGGTCATTTGACCTGTTCGGCTGTCTGTCCGACTGGCGCCTCTGCTGCGCCACTTTCCTCGTCCCGTGCTACACCGTCGGCCGCAACGCTGCCTACTTCTACGAAGATGGGGCTTTCATCGGCGCCCTCTATTGCGTCGGTATGTGCGCCCTTGGTCCCGTCATCCGCTGGAGAATCCGCCAACACAGGCGCCTTCACGGCACCATGCTCACCGATGTGGCCGTACATCTGCTCTGTCCGTGCTGCGCTCTCATCCAGGAAAACCGAGAGCTATACGGGTTCGAGGGATCGCACATCGGAGAACGCGTTCCAATCAACATTGAAATAACCCGAAAATGATACGCAGAACACACGGCAACGGATTCCCAATTCAAGCTTTATTTATGTTTCTCCAGCGAGTAAAAAACATGCTCTAGGTAAACGAAAATCAATACCCAAAACAATACCACCAGCGTCAAGATCCATCAGGGATAAGACTAATCCTGCAGCCACTCTGCAAATCAATGAACGATTAGTTGAAAATCACCCCATCAGGCAAAAATATCACAAGTCATATGGCAAACACTGAGAATGACAGCCTTAGGCCTCAATAAATGCCAACTAATGCTCAGTTAGCTGCATAAACACCTAACGAATAAACCAGAGAAGCCAGTGAAGGAATAAACATAAAGCATTTCTTTACAGTACGGTTAAAACAGGCTGACAATATTCATAATTAATCTGCTTAATGAAAACGAAGGCCTACATGTAATTACAAAGACAATTGTGTTTCCTATTGGTCCAATATTTCATTGGCAAATTCTGATGAAAATTTTAATTACTGTATCTGCTGACCTCTTGTTTGATCAATTATAGAAATGACTCCGTTAGCCAAAAAAGCATCCAAACAAATTCAGACAGAAGCAGTAACTCGTCAACCATTCACTACTGAACGATAACAAAATGCTTTTAATAAACTTATCTACTGAACAATATACAGATAAAAATTATACATTTCAGGCAATTGTAACTGGAGTGAAATGAAAAAGTCCATACAATAAAAACCCTACAACTGCAGCAAAATTCCCACAAGAATCAATCTAGCATTAATTAACCTTCGACCAACAGCAAATTGAATAGAACAATACATTTTCAGGTAACAGAATTTGCATGCTTTGAGGATCTAGGCAGACAACTCCTGCTATTATGATTTGCTATTCCTGATTAAAAAAACCTCTACAGCCGAGTGGAATCTTGTATTGACTGTCGTGATGCCAACAATGTAATTTGATTTTATTGCTCACACAGTGAGAAATTACAAATTTAAACTTATATTTTCAACTAGTCTAGTCTTTAGGCCAGAAAAACATTGTCAGCAGGCAAACCTTTAACACCTCTGGTATAAAGAGATGTAATTTTCTTAGCCTCAGCTTATATGAGCAGTCAACAATACAATGTCTTGCCATCAGTGGGAATGGTCTCTTCGCTCACAACAGCAAAGTTAGCCCGATGGTGAAGATGAAACAGAAACCTCAAGACAAACATAATATGTCCTGACAAATTCCGGTATTAAATGCGATTGAAGGACAAATATAAATCATGAACATCATCAAGCTTTCAAAATTGATCAGTGATGATGCCGCTACTTTTGAACTCCTCAGAAATTAGTCACTTGTGATTAAAATATTTACGAATTGCAGTCAATGTCGTGCCTTTTAAATGTCAGGCAAAGTCTCTAAAATCTAGCAATCACGTTGTATGCATCGGACTGTTATTATGTACAACTAAATGCACAATCGCTAATGAGTGTTAGTTTTCTTTGGCAGCACCGGTTCGTCCCAGTTAGCAGAGCTGGTTCGTTTATTGAAGCGAGCACGTTTCTTGGTGAATACCATATTCAGATCTGGACTCGCGATATGACCAAACAGGTGATCAACATCTGGAGGATTTGAGATCTGACTGATCAAAGCAATCTTCAGCTGGTTCCCTGTTTACGAATATAAAAAAAACACAGTTAATAATTTAACTAAATTTCATTTAAACAACAGTCAACAGTGAAAGCCAATAATCTTCAACATAAATAATAAATTTGGGAACATGAAAGGATCTCCATTCAATATTCATTCATTCATTATTCATTCAATAAGTATCATGGTTGTGCAAAATACTACTGATTCATTGAGCAATCCATAAACCTTCCACAAAGCATCTATACACACACAACTTCTTTCAAATGACCCATAATCATCACTTTTAAACACCTCAGAAATCAGTCACTTTAAAAAAAACTTTACGTAATGACTTAAAGTAAAATTGAACTAAAATCGGACCCTATGCCGAAGGCAGCCAAGTCTCGCATCATGTAACTCAACCGTGGTGTGTCAGTTCATCAAATAAACGAAGATACATACTATCCCATCATGGAAAAAGAGCAAATTTTACAACTGACTACACTCCCAATCCCCAACTCAATTTCAGCCATCTGTACAGTTTTCCACATAAACATGCACAACCCCACTCGATCGATCAACTTGAAACATGAACAACATAGGTAAGAAGAGAATAGAATAAGGACAATTAACTTACCCTGCGCCCAAAGGGGAATCTTTTTCCGCGGCTGAGATTCATCATCGGTAGAATCCTCTGAATGAAGATCATCGATGTTATAGTTGCTATCAGTCGAAGTCGTCTTTAGTTTCTTTATGCGAGGAGTCATCTCATAACTAATCACAAAAGGAGGAAAACAGTAAGATAATAAAACAATACAACTAATCATAGGTGAATAATCAACTTCTGACAAGCACAAACAGCTGTGGTCAACTGAGGGTAATCTAATTAACTGACACATCTCAGTTTATAATAGAGCAGAGGTGTCAAACCTTTTGTGGTGGCGGGCCAGTTGGAATATTTTCGAGCAACTGGCGGCCAGAATGCCGAATGCGTATGAGGAAAATGGGGTAGTGATCTAAGACAGGCCATTAAAAAAATTGAATTAGGCTTTGAAAACGTGAATCTGATATGCATTATCAATTACAAGCATCACAGAGAATTAATGAAACCTTAAAAATGATAAAATTAGACCTTTAACTCTCAATTGTGTTGTCTTTAGACAAGGCTCCGCGGGCCAGAAATATATTGTCGGTGGGCCAGAAATGGCCCACGGGCCGGCTCTTTGACACCTCTGTAATAGAGCATAAGTTTTCTAGGGAGTGGAAGGAAAGGGCAGAACGTGAGCGACTGGAGCTGGAAAAGCAGTTGAGGAAAGAAAAATTGAGGCAGGCGGAACTTGAGAAGAAAAAGGAACTGGTACGTGAAGATACCATATTTTCTGTACTATATGTCACTCTTTTGTATAGGCTGCAGTGATGCAAAAACTGCACATTAAAAAAATCAATACATGGGTCACAATACCAAAAGCAGATATGAGCGCCCCCTACAACATAGTTGAACATGTGTATGACCAGTATTTGCAAATTCTATAAAATAAGCTTACAACTTATTTTATATTTACGATTGTTGCGGTAATATGGTAGTTTTAATTATTTCGAAATTAAAGACTATACCTTTGCTGTTTGTTATGATTTTACAATAAAAGTTCTTGGTCCTATACCTGTTACTTCATGAATCCTTTGATAACATATTGACTGATAGAGCTGCAGTTGGATATTGATCACATTCATCACTTTATCACAAGTAGTTTTTTAAAACTCTACCCTCAACTTTTGTGTAAAAGTGTGGCTTTTAGTCCTAAATATGTAATTATTACACGCAACTATTTATTTCTTGTAACTTATGGCACTGGTGGTCTTACAGGAGCGCCAGAAGTTTGCTGAGGAACAGACAAGACTGGAAGAGGAGAAGAGTAACTTAGAAGAGAAACGAAATCTTCAGAAAAAAATTGAAATGCATAACCAGACATTGAAACAGGGTGCTAACGTGCCATCCTCAGCATCTTCTAGCAGCATCCAAAAAACCCAAACAACTGTATCGAGTAGCGTTGTACTTGTTCAGTGCTTCGTACAGTCTCAACCAGGCTGCACCATCGGCCAATCACAGCAGGCTATTGCTTCGGGCACACAACGTTTGAAAAAGAAGGAACTGCCAAAGCAGTAGCAGTCAACAGCTGTGATTCGTAAGTAAATTGAACATTACGAATGCTAATGGGATTGATAATATATTTTTGTTGAATTGCTCTTGTAGCAGTTGTTCTTCAATTGACAATGCTCAGTACAAAGACTGTTCCATTAACTACATGATTTGTTGATGTGAGTAGAGACATGTAAGAAAAATGAGCCATGCCTAGCATGAAGAAAAGCGTATTAACCGTTCAACGACCAGCGACATATGTTTTTCCATACATTTAAGTACACGCTGGTCGTTAAAGGGTTGAAGAAAGCAGTTGAGTTGTCACGAAGAACAGGTCGGACACCTGAGACAAACTGAAGTTGGAGCTGAAATTATTTAAAGTTTGACTCCGGTTTGTGTGGGTTCTGCTCATAGTACTTTGTGTCCATTGTAGGATCTAACCATCCAATTACAAAGGAACTGGTCTGCAGTCTGGGGAACAAAGCCTGCAGGGCCGTACCGAGGGAGGGGCCTGCGGGGCTGTGGCCCAGGGCGCAAATGTGGGATTTAAGACTTTTTCATCTTCTGCATAACTGGAGAGAAATATAGCCTTATGCATATTCAAAAAGCAACTGGTCAGTTACCTCTCTTCCTCTTGCTTTTGCTTCTCTTCCTCCTCTTTCAGTCTCTGTAACTCCAATTTCCTCAGTCGTTCTTGCTCTTCCTGGCATTCTCGTTCATGCCTGAGTCGCCGTTCTTCCTCCTGATGCCTCTGTTTGACAATTCGCTGCTGCCTTTCCTGCTCCTGCTGTTCTTTATGATGACGTTGCTGTTCTTCCAAGATCTGCTTCTCTTTCTCCTATGATAACAAATGCTCACATGCGACTCACTGACTTTCAGGCATGAATGATTCACATTAATCACAACCAATATACTGTTCCACTATTACATTACACATGGAATCTGCAAATCTGGTTCAGAACTTCTTTAAAAAATGAACTGGATCAGGAATAGTTTAGCCAGCTTCAAATGATGTATCCTTCTAACACTAGCAATGCATTTCCATTCAATTGCACCAGCAAGATTTAGAGCATATAAAGTGACTATCTTCTTAGCATCGTCTGCTGTGACCTTGGTAATGCAAGGTCCTTGGTAATTTCAATAAAATCTGCACTAGCTTAAACCATGCCAACAACAACTCATACAGATCACACATGGAATCAAATATGATACCTGCTGCAGAAGGGCCTGCTTTTTTGCTTCCTCTTCTTGTCTTCGTCTTTGTTCAGCTTCAGCCAGTCTCCGCTCCCTTAGCGTACTAGAAAAAGCGACATAGTTCAGCATCTATAAAACGGCTGTGAAATAAGAGATAGACCTATTTGTAAAATGTGCATATTTACATAATTTCAATTTATTAAATCAGAAGCCCAAAATTTAAGCAAAATTGTGGCTAAATGGCACTGATATTGCCTCATTTTATGCTTAGAAATGAGACTCATATTAGCAACAAACGTCCATACAGTATTTTTTTACGGACCTTGCACATATCGTGAATATAACTATCACATGCATATCTAAATATCTAAAAATGCCAGCGAAAGCGCTTTGCTTAGCGATGCAGTTTGGCTGCTGTGGCGAATAGCTTAAACTACTATTTGGACAAGAGCAAGCAGCACGCAATGGTTCAGCAAGTCTATAATAAACATCAAGTACCCATATGATACAAATTGTGGCTAAATGGCACTGATATTGCCTCATTTTAGGATTGATAATTTATTTTTGTTGAATTGCTCTTGTAGCAGTTGTTCTTCAATTGACAATGCTCAGTACAAATACTGTTCTATTAACTACATGATTTGTTGATGTGAGTAGAGACATGTAAGAAAAATGAGCCATGCCTAGCATGAAGGAAAGCGTATTAACCGTTCAACGACCAGCGACATGTTTTTCCATACATTTTAGTACACGCTGGTCGTTAAAGGGTTGAAGAAAGCAGTTGAGTTGTCACGAAGAACAGGTCGGACACCTGAGACAAACTGAAGTTGGAGCTGAAATTATTAAAAGATTGACTCCGGTTTGTGTGGGTTCTGCTCATGGTACTTTGTGTCCATTGTAGGATCTAACCATCCAATTACAAAGGAACTGGTCTGCAGCCAAATGTCATTCAGTCTGGGGGACAAAGCCTGCAGGGCCGTACCGAGGGAGGGGCCTGTGGGGCTGTGGCCCAGGGCACAAATGTGGGATTTAAGACTTTTTCATCTTCTGCATAACTGGAGAGAAATATAGCCTTATGCATATTCAAAAAGCAACTGGTCAGTTACCTCTCTTCCTTTTGCTTTCGCTTCTCTTCCTCCTCTTTCAGTCTCTGTAACTCCAATTTCCTCAGTCGTTCTTGTTCTTCCTGGCGTTCTCGTTCATGCCTGAGTCGCCGTTCTTCCTCCTGATGCCTCTGTTTGACAATTCGCTGCTGCCTTTCCTGCTCCTGCTGTTCTTTATGACGACGTTGCTGTTCTTCCAAGATCTGCTTCTCTTTCTCCTATGATAACAAATGCTCACATGCGACTCACTGACTTTCAGGCATGAATGATTCACATTAATCACAACCAATATACTGTTCCACTATTACATTACACATGGAATCTGCAAATCTGGTTCAGAACTTCTTTAAAAAATGAACTGGATCAGGAATAGTTTAGCCAGCTTCAAATGATGTATCCTTCTAACACTAGCAATGCATTTCCATTCAATTGCACCAGCAAGATTTAGAGCATATAAAGTGACTATCTTCTTAGCATCGTCTGCTGTGACCTTGGTAATGCAAGGTCCTTGGTAATTTCAATAAAATCTGCACTAGCTTAAACCATGCCAACAACAACTCATACAGATCACACATGGAATCAAATATGATACCTGCTGCAGAAGGGCCTGCTTTTTTGCTTCCTCTTCTTGTCTTCGTCTTTGTTCAGCTTCAGCCAGTCTCCGCTCCCTTAGCGTACTAGAAAAAGAACGACATAGTTCAGCATCTATAAAACGGCTGTGAAATAAGAGATAGACCTATTTGTAAAATGTGCATATTTACATAATTTCAATTTATTAAATCAGAAGCCCAAAATTTAAGCAAAATTGTGGCTAAATGGCACTGATATTGCCTCATTTTAGGCTTAGAAATGAGACTCATATTAGCAACAAACGTCCATACAGTATTTTTTTACGGACCTTGCACATATCGTGAATATAACTATCACATGCATATCTAAATATCTAAAAATGCCAGCGAAAGCGCTTTGCTTAGCGATGCAGTTTGGCTGCTGTGGCGAATAGCTTAAACTACTATTTGGACAAGAGGTGTAGCAGCACGCATTTGTTCAGCAAGTCTATAATAAACATCAAGTACCCATATGATACTAAGAACTCCAGCAGCTGCTCAATTTTGAAGTAATTTCTTACCCGATTTTACTTTTCTCTCGATCGTTTGTCTTGATTGCAGAAGACGTCTCATCCAGTTTAGAAGGACCTTTCTTTACAGTTGACTGTTCTAATTCCTGGCGACGCTTAAGCACAGAATTGTAATGCTCTTCTCTAAGTCTACAGAAAAAAGTGGCATCAATCTGTCAGATGAACAAGTGACCTCTAAAAGACATAATATGAGTAAAAAACAATAATATAATTCTGCCTAAAACAATGTCAGATTTTCCAGACCCCTACCAGGAAGCACCATCAAAAGCAAAAATAACACCCTTCTTTATAAAAAAAATATGCCCCATCATTATGTCTCAATCACCTTTAGCCTAAAACCAGTAATCTTGTCCTGCCTCTCACCAAGAAGCAAGCTCTAGAAAATTCTACATAATTGCTTCAGCACTGGAAATAAGAATGACAACTTCTACCAGCAGCCCGCAGGTGAATGATGTTGCTACACTTAGTTCCAAGGCAGAAGGCAGTCCCTATGTGATGGTTCACATATGGACTTAGACAAGAGACAAGCAGGCACATCATCACTCTACACTATTGCAGTCTAATGCTGTCAAAGACATCAATATCAAACACAGAGACAACAGCAACAGCAAACCCACAGTATGAGTTGTCTATTAGGTAACTGCCATTGACAAACCATAGCCCAGTATATAAAGATGCACAATGTAGAGTCAAACAATGCTAGACTGGCTGTTATTTATATATATATATATATATATGACATAGTTAGTATGACAAGAATAACACAACTAGGGGCTGAACTCTATCTAGGTCAGTGCACATACAAAAGCAGACTGACGAGCAATCTGGAGCGTAATAGATGCCTTTGAATAGCACACAGAGGATTACGCAATTGTTATCTTTTTCTTGTGAAACCAAACACATGTCAGCTTCAACCAAAATAAATCTGAGATGCTCAAGTCTGAAATCTGATAGTCATCAATCTTTTCTGCATTAACTTTAATAACGTGGATGCATAGGTTTTAAACACATTACTTAATTAAGTACAAGACTATACATATACAGTCAATACCAAGTCAGTTGATAACAAAAAGAGAAAATTGTTCTCCAGAAGATCACCTCTTCTGTTCCTCTGCCTTCTTTTGCAGTTCTTCGTTTTTCTTCTGAGTCATTTCCTCCATCTTCTTAACCTTCGCGGTCAATTTCTTGCGACCCACTTCCTGTTGAAGACAAAGAGTTGTACAACTCCAGATCAATGCATCTTATGAGCTCATTTTACTTAACATACATTATAACAAAACCCCAAAATTTAGATAGCTCTAGTTCTCAATGGGCAGCAGAAAAACCTGATGAAAGCAATGCACAAAGCATTTTGTCTTAGACCAAGTCGTTGCTGCTCAGCTAAACTGCTGACAGAAAAAAAATGTACAATTCCAGTTCTGTTGCCATAAAAATCAATGTAAACATGATCGAAAACATCAAATATTTGAAATAACTTAAATGAATCAAACTCAGTCTTATGCAGTTATGGTCAAAATGAGAATATGATCTGGGAGAATGATCCTTAAATGCTGACCTGACGGTTCAAAACTGTTGGAGTGTTGCGTTGTAGAAATGAAACAGTACTCTGACTGTTTGGCGTTGGAGCCTTTTTCAGGACTGGATAACAAGAACTGACATATGTGTCCTGATACAAAAAAAAAACAATGAAATGCAGCCACATAAAAACAAGTATCATGCATTTAACAAACTTATGGTGGATTTCATTTGGTGTCCTTTATTCATACAACACCAATAACAATATTACAGACCAAATCATATAGCAGCTCAAACTTAATCTTGCATGTGATTCAAGCTCTGACAGAGCAATACTATAAAAGCTATATTTTATATAAATTTTGATAATTAATTTTAAAATAATAGACATAATTAGAGATAATGATAGCCATAACACATTTATAATAAAAAATGATGATTGCATAATTAATTCTTTAGTATATTATAGCAAGAATAATTGATTTCAAACTGACATAGCCAAGTATAATTACAAGTATAGTATGATCACAAGTTACTACAGGAGTCAAATGTTACTGCATGGCTGCCATGCAAGGCAGAATTCCAGTTAATTCCTACATTTGAGTCTGCGTTAGTCTACTTTATAGCCAACCGGTCCATATCCACAGCAATGGACATGTTCCGGTGCCTCATATATGGCAATGACTCCAGTCTACAAAGAACATTGAGAATGAAACAGGTACTAACTTTAACATTGTTCTTCAAATCCTGAATAGGGCCAGATGCAGACGCTGTGGCTTCTAAGACATTAACAGGAACAAATGAAATTGCATTATAAACACAGTTCATCAGCAAAGGAACTTAATAAATACTAAACAGTAACATACATTTAAAGCATTCTTCCAGCACAAATCTTTGGAGTCATAACAAATATTGTTAAAATAAGATTTAAACCAAATAAAGTTTTGGCCATGTTCCTGAACCAATAGATACCAGATTTGTGTCATAATAAAGCATGTGATACAAAATCTTGTGTAAGTTTAAATCCGTCTTCACTTAAGCAAATGCTAAACAATTGTCGTGTACACTGTCAACAATTAAGCAAACCCAGCAAGAATTATTGGAATAAGTGTAGCATTTATAGATAATAGTGCTAACTGCACAGTTTCAAAAGCAATCATAATTTCTTTATGTTAGTCGATCATTTGAAAATATCTGACAGAGTGACCAACACACATGCAGAATTCTTTGAAAATTCATTCCACATTTTACGTAATAAGATGACTACTTACTATCAGGACTGATTTTGTCTTCTTCGTTGCACTGACGTTTAGCACGGGATTCAACCTACAGAAAAAGTCAAAAAATGTTACATTTATAAGAATATATGTTTCTATGCAAAACATGCAAAAATTAAATATAAGTGCAACAGTTCCTCATGACAGTAAATCATGAAACTTTCCAAGTAAAAAAAGCAGCCTGAAGAATATATATGAGGACAAGTTTTCTTAAAATCGACACTAGCTATTATGGTGTGTGGCAGGGTGGCCATGGAGTATGGGTTCGGTTCGTAAGGAATTACTGCATAGGAACCTTGAGCAAGTACTTTGCACACATTGCTCTGCAATATGACTGCAATTGCATATATATATCAAGGTATATGTGCACTTCTGAACATATTGTAATGAGGGCAAAATCAAATTACAGCAGTATTGTATAAACATAATTTTTTCTGGTATATTCCTGTTCACCTTAATAAGTAAAGCAGTGTTTTATGCTCTCATAAGATTAATTCGAAAATGTTACTTCTATTGGTATTTGTATCAGAATGCACAAAGTCTAATCAATTGGTCAACTTAGGCAGCATCTGAAGAAAGTCGATTTATGGATCAAGATTCGGTCCAACCATAATGCCCTTACACATCGTTTCAGAGAAGTAACTGGGAAACCAATACAAGGAGCAACAGCTTCAAAAGTGCAGTATATCACTATTAAAAAACATAAAATGACAATGAATGTTAAGAAGAAAATCTCAGACTGACACTTCCAGCTTCCTTTTGTCTCTTTGATGACCTTCGCTTGGTGCTACTTGGCTGATCATCATCATCAGCATTAGCAGCTGTCTGAGCAGGCTTCAGTCCAAATCCCGGATCTTTGCACAACAATTCCTGAAGTTGTTTAATTTTATTTCTGTTGAAAAAACAACAGAATTGCATGTACCTAAACAGAATGGCAAGAAAACTGGTAAAATCATTTATTCGAAACAAAATGTCTTTCAGTTTAGCATTTTTACATCACTGCATTCACACCAGCTGTTTGTTATAACCTGCTCCACTTACATTGGTGATGGCAAACTTTGAAATCTACAGAGGATTAATTCAAAAACATTTCCTGAAGAAATCATCTGGCACTACAATTCACAAATGTTCATACCCTTTGGAACGCGTTGCAGTCGAAGGAGTATCGAATGTAGACACCCCATTGCCAGAGTTTGGTGGAGTAGCCACGGCAGAGACGACAGAAACTGCCTGTAAATCTCTCATCTTAGATCTTGTACACCTCGGTTCAGAAGCAACTGCGACTTCTACCAGTTTGGCTTCCTCTATCGCTTCACGTTGGGATTCTTTCTTAGTCTGGAGATTCTTCCCGCTAAGTAAACAAGGCATGTTTCGCTTTACTTTCTCTCTGTTACATCATATGGGGACATTTCAGAAGCAATTTTTACAATACTTTACAGTTGACTTCCAATAGTGTCCTGTTGTAAAATGTGCAATATAATTTTAGTTATCTGCTAGAATTAGGGCACAACCAAGTAGACAATTTCCACCTGGTACCGAATCTGACTATTTGGATGCACTACCGGATCTGGGTATGAACTGAATAGTAGTGGGAACTCTAACCCGGCGAGAACTATCTGCAGGCGAAGCTTAAAATTAGCGACTGTCGTCACTTTCACCATTTTGCGTAACGAAAAATGAGCAAAATGAATGTTTGTGCCTTTAATAACCACTAATATGGCTTTAAATTTTTTTTTTAGATTGTTAAATGTTTCTAAAATATTACTGAATAAAAAATTTTAATTATAACTATTTGTGTGTAATATTTGCTGAGGCAAATACTTCCGAATAGTCTCGAAAAACGAGATATTCAGCCGAGGCGAATTCTGGTTATGCCCTAGCTAGAATCGAAATGCTCATTACCGATCAATGGTACTGCGTATAGAATGTTGCTTTTGACTAATCTCCAGGCCAGAACTAGCGTTATGGTATTGATAAGAAGATCAGGGCCATTCTAATATTAATCTCCAATCCTGTCTGATTTCTGCTCAAGTTATCGTGGTAGTGTTGCTTACATTTCTAAGTTGCCCAATGTCATAAGCTGTTGTGACAAGTGTGACATAAGCTGCAGAATTTCATGTCATGTGTCACAGTGAATGCCTCTGTGTTCTTTACCTTCAGTTTGAATCCCAAACTCAAGAAAGGCCTGGCTTAGTCAGCCAACATCAAAAATGTGTCTTTGGAAATTACAGAACAGAACTCAAAGCCACTGAAGATCGAAAAATTACTACGACACTTCCTTCATGTCATACATCTTTAGAGAATGGGTGTTGTGTGGTGTCCAAAAGATGCCCCGACATGTTCGGGCACAACCAATCCGAGGCTGCGGAGAGTCTGGCCCACTTGGAGGATGGGAGTGCCGATGTTCCCCAGGGTTTGCTGCAGGAAGGGTATATGCACAACCCGGAGATGTGGGAAAACGGTTCAGTGTGGGCAATGCCAAGACCAGTGCAAAGAAGAAGAAGTTGGATGAGTGTTAGCAGAAACAAAGTTTCATGGAGCAGACAATGCAGGTTTGTCTGCACTGGATGTTATGTGAGGCCAAAGGGTGATTTCAAGAGCTTTACTCATCTGTAAATTATAATTTTATTGCTATAAAGTTTGTTGTTTCATTTGGTATTGCAATGAATCTTTCTACGTTTTATCACAACAGGTTATTCAATTCTTAAGATATTAAGTTGTTTGACTTTATGGATTTTGGCATGGATATTCCTAACCCATGTTTCTTTCTTTCTTTAGCCAAATTTACAAAACAAGTGATGTAAGCATAGTATTTACCAGGGTATTGAATTTAAGATTTAGGACAATGTCTGGCTGTGTGAGTTTGTGCAAATGGCACTGGCCTATACTGACACTAGGAGTTTCTGTTGTCCTATCATGGGTTTGGCTGTGAAAATTTTCATTCTGTGTGATGGGATGAACAAGTTCCCTTTGCACACACTGTGTAGACACAGCGTGGTGCATTTACAGTGATTGAGTCATGCATCTGGAATTACCCTACTACAGATCTGTTTGTTCTTTACAGGCACTGCATACACCCTTTCACAGCCAGTTGGATTGTTGTGTCCAATCAGTTAGAGCGGTTGGGCTTGTCTAAGGAGCTACTGTATAGGAACCTTGTGTAAGTTTTTCGAGGCGTGCACTTTGTTAGAAGGGCAATATCCTATCAATTACAACTGCACATAGGGAACAGTCATAGGGTAAGGTCTCCAATTCTACGCGAATGGCCATTGACTTGAGTTGTCCTAAATTAGATGCCTGATGGCTATTTCTATCTCTTTTCAGTTTAAACTATTTCTATCACAAGTTAAAGCAAAAACATGGGTTTTTCGGGATCCTCTTTTTATCGAGTAGATGGCGCAATCTTTCCATTTCCTTAAGAAATTTTTGATTACATGTCATGGATGATGTAAACTTGCCGGAGTGTAGCTCGTCAAGGAGGACCCATTTGAGTGGTTAGATATTTAATTTTTTTTGATTATTGTCATTTTCTTTCAATATTTAAGTTGTGTGTAAAAATGTGATATATTACATTGTCATGTAAGTGTGACATGTGTGCAAAATGTCAGCTCTGTAGGTCGACGGGAACATACTGGAAAAATAATTGAAAGAACTCCGACGAACCGCCCATGACAAACTTTATGCAAGCCAAGTTAAATAAAAGAGAGTAATAAAAAGACTATTTTAGTACAAGTTTCTGTCATGTATTCAAAAGTTCCAATGCTGTTCGTAAATACCTGGATTCGCTTGACACAGGGCATAACTCACAATAGAAACGAACTCTTGACACGTGCTCTAACAATTACATATATCCACTTGTAAATCACTTTAAAATTCTAGCCATTCTTATACAGATCGAATCAGACTGTGAATCATGACGTGCTTCCTTACCAGCTAAATGCCTTGGTTGAAAGAGTAATAGCAATGCAGATCCAATGAAACCAGGACCATCTGAACCAGGCCTTCTATTTTCTATTTGCCTATTGAAGTTTTTAAATCTCAAATACTGTCATTGGCACAATCAAGTTAACCCTTAGCGACCAGCGTGTACTAAAGTGTAAGGCATAATCATTGACGCTGGTTGTTAAAGGGTTAAGTCTTATTGCAGTTGTAAAATCATGCAACATTTTATAGTAACCAAGGAACAAGTCTCATTGATGATGTTCAGATCAAATTTCAAAGTCATCACTGAGTAGTAATATAGTTTGTTTCAGTTGTGTTATTGAAAAATGAGTCTATTCAATTTGACATGCCAAGTGATGATGAAATTGAGAACACTTTAACTAGTCAGAAGCCAAATGGTCAGATCTAAGGCTCAGGAAAACAAGAATTCTGAAATTTTAAATGCAGGTGGAACAATGCCACCTCCATCGACTGACACTTTACCAGTAGCATCCAAAACAAAGGAAATGCAGCAGCAGCAGCTTATGAATCATCCTGAATCATCAATGAAAAGGGTGACAACATAATTTAACAGAGAGAAAGCAAAGTGAAACCTACCCTGTTTTCTTTGCAGGAAGAATCTCCATACTAATATCTGCAGCCTCATTGTTGCAGACTGCATTTGATCTCAATGCTCGTTGACATCGGCGTGTTCGAGACTTAGCAGATGGAGTCTTTGGTAACAGTTTGATGTCTTCTCTATACATCATTAAAAGACTGATATAAATAAACAATACAAACAACCCTTCAATCAACCAACCTCTACAACAAAACACTCCAACAAACAACAAGAATAATTGTATATAGCAAAATAGCACAATAACATCAGACAAAAATGTTGCCCAGCCTTTCTACCACTGTCTTAGCGTCAGTATACTTCAGTTTCTGAACTTGCAATTCATTACATGTGTCATTATGTCAAATACAGCTGTACCGATTATTCGGCCGGCGATTAATTGGATCGATCATAGAGACATCTGCAATATCGAATATCAGCAAGATAATCGGCGATATTAAAAATTATGTTTTTTTATTTAATAATATTATTTTCAGTCTATAAAAGCAAAGTGACGACAGCAAGATCACTGGGTCTGTGAAGGACGGCATTTCACGCCATTCCCATATCGTGTCGTCGAGCCAATGGCTTCTTCAGACCAGTGGTCAGACCACCCGGTGTGCTAGTATAGACCGTGGGAACATGTCACCATAGGTCTTGTGCCTGCATAAGGGCCAAAGAATGGCTGGCCAATTCAACAGAGAAACCCATGAATGTACATTGCAGAGGCATGCCTAATGAATACATGCTAGCTGCCAATCAGATCTCCCCAACACATGTCTGTGGCCTGAGAGGCTGAGACTAGATGGGTGGCTGTGAATAGGACAGCCGTGCCTTGGCCTTTAATCACCCTGGGCACAGTTTGACGGCGGGTGGTGTGTCTAATCTGTAATGACTGTCCAGGATTAGTCACATACTACATGCTACAACATACTACAACTACATGCATACGTCTCCTACGGGGGAAGTGTTTCCTTGTATCACAACAATAAGCAGTAGCAGTAGGTCTATCTTTTGGAACCAGACATCTTGGGAAACACAAAGAAATAATTGGCTAAATAATCGGGTATCAGCAAATGAATAATCGGTTATAATCGGTATCAGCATAATCGACAAAAAGTGATATCGGTACAGCTCTAATGCTAAATCATTAGTCATTGACAACATATAAAAAAGCACATCTATAAAGTCTGTTTGAGTCATCACTTTTGATCCGTTAGCTCTTAAAACTTCAGAATTTTACACATAGGTCCAGGTAATTTTATTGTAAAACAACCAATAAACAATTTAAACTTGTGATATCTCAGTTCTAGATCTACAGCCGTCATACAAACATAACTTCTTACGTCCTTAGCACATGATTCCATCTTCCCAACCACAAATCAGGCTTTTTAAACAAACATCTTGAATGCTCACTAAATAAATCATCTACCACCATTTTTCATTTTTAGACACCCACACACATTCTTGCATATGAAAACTTTTTCAGCTTGAAATTCAAACTTTTGGAAAGACTTGAAAGACTCACACTGCCAGTGTTTTCTTTGCTTCAGCAATCACTTCACCAACCCAGACATACATATCACCAAGTCGCAAGTCAAATCCTTTCAAAACTTTGACCGATGCTTCATGTATTTGCCATCCCAAAGGCTGAGAATCGTACGGATGTTTTGTAGAAGACATTCTAACACACAATGTCATGGACTAAAGAAAGATCTCCTACAATTGTAAAAAATACAATATAATTATAAGCCTAAAGATTACTGTATGATTCTCGCTGTTCACCTCTTAAATCGGTGCTAAATGCAATTGCATTGCCCATCTTCCTTTCCTTACTCCCAGAGCGTTGTTGGGTCAGCCTCCACTTATGAACTGTATGGTTACTCAAGATTATGTTAACAGATAGTGTTCACAACTACACAGTACACCGACTGATACATTGCAGACTCTTAACAAGCCATCCGACGCCACCAATGAAAAGGAACACGAGTGAAATATGAACTGTCCAGTAACAGTCAGACCATGCATCTGATCATGGTCCATCTGGACCGCTCATCAGATCATCAACCAGCCCGCCATTCATCCGACTCTCTAGTCAGCCGTCCGTCCATCCATCCGACCATCAGTCTGTCCATCTGAGTATTCTCCGCTAGCCCTCTTGTCGGCGAATCCCAAAAACAAATACGAAAACAAGTATAAAATTAAGAAGATATCCGGTAGGTAGATCAGTATAAATAATTATGTTTTCACTTCGAAAAGGTATGTAGGAGATTCGACAGAAATTCACTTTTTGAAAAGAGGGTCTAGGCAACGTAGGCACCCTACACGGTATACATCCTATGTCATGGATGCTATAAACAAATCACGCATAGAATCTCGCAGACATCTTGACTAAAATTTTCATATTCACATTGCATGTTAGAATAATTAACACTTTTTGCAGTAAAATATACGTTTAAAAAAACTTAGACTAACCTTTTGAAATTTTAGCGGAGACCAGCATCCAATAAGAATCCAGTATTGGCAAATGAACTGGTTCTCTGCTTATCTGCAACGTTGGTCTCGGACTTCGATGCTGTCGCAGCCTTCTGCGTGTTTGCGACTTATTAAATGCAAAGGTTCATTATCAGCGCGAACGCTCGAGGTCTCAATCAACAATCAAGACAAATATAGGCAGAGACTATAGAGCCTACATACTTTTTCATGGAACTCAAAAACTGAAGCATTGAAGCTTAATGATGACAAGGAATGTAACAAAGTACGCTTTCGCGCATGATTTTCCAGAACTGATCCAATTCAAGTCCGATCCATACAATACAACCCGGCCTTTATTATCTATAACGTGCTTTATCACGACAAGTCGTGCTCGAAAGCGAGAACAAGTCTCAACGACGCAACTGCAGTTGTAATGCAGAGCAATCGTGTGCGAAGGACTTGCTCAAGGTTCCTACACAGTGACGCCTCGGACGAGGGTCGAACCCGCTCGCTCAGCGCACACTGAATTTACGGGCTGACCGCTCGGCCACCATGCTATGATCACTGACCTAAGACTCCTTTATACTATGCTCCCAGTCACAATATCACCATTTAGCTAACTCGATTTATCCAGGATTTATATATATGAGCCTTTATGAGGTCGTTGGATTTACCCGACCAACCGAGGACCAATAATAGATTCCTTGTCCGATCATCCTTCTACTCGACCAACTCGAGTAACTCAACCGAGGAATCTGCGCTAACCTAAATGTTTCTGTCTTGAAGATATTAGAAGTCTTTGTGTTGGCCGATAGTGACATCTGGGGTTTCGTTAAAAAGATATCGCTTGACACAGAAATTTTGTTGCAAACTTTATATATATTTTGATAAAAATGTCCGTTATTTTAGAAACGTCATGTGGTGACATTACAATAGATCTTTACGTTAAAGAACGACCTAGATGTAAGTAAATGTGTTTATTAGATTTAAGATTTTCTCCAAGCCTCAATCGCCGATCGATTAAACGTTCCACTGAATCTTTGGAATCTATTTTCTAATTGAAAACCATATTATTTGCGTAAACTCTTCAGGACTTTCTTCTTTAAAATATATCATATCTGGAGTGTGACCGACTGGGCTTACTTATAGTTTCGGGGACTCCAGCTTACCCGTGTTCCGTGGTAGTGTGATAGTAATTGCAAATTTATATAGCGTCACTTCCGAAGAAATTCGTCAGAGGCGCTCCGCAAACTCTTGAAGACCATTTTGTTTGACCAGGGTTGGTAAACGTGAAGACTGTGTATGTAAACAATATCGCCGCCCACGAATTGGCTGAAAATGGAGTGCACCAAACGACGCAACCAAACACATCCACACACAGTAAACAAGTAAATAATCAAGATGAAAGGTTACATAAAGAAGATAGCATATTTTATTAAAATATTGAGTTTATTAAGTGAACGTTTAAATGTCTGATAAGCTGCGTTTGAATGTTCGTGAATCTGGGTGAAATACGGCACAGACCAGAACAAAGTTAATTAAAGCACAAGCTGACCTCACACTAGTTGACACAATTGGAAATGACTATATCCACTGTTTTGAGGGCCGTCGGAAGTGTGCTTTGGTGCCTATTGTAATGTTGCGATTTGCTGATTTTCGCTTTAAGTTAAATAATGTTGTGCTATGATGATTGTTTATTTTAATCATTATCTGAATGTCAGTCGTCTTGATTACTTACTTGTTTACCATGTGTGGATGCATTTGGTTGTGTCGTTAGGTGCGCTCTATTTTCAGCCAATTTGGGGGTGGCCATATTATTTACATCAACAGGCTTCTAGTATTCACTTTTACCCCATGGTTTTCTGTGGTCCAACTAACACATTGAAACTATTATGGTCATACAAAATAGTCTTCAAGCGTTTGCAGAAGAGAGGCTTAGAAGATCGTGTTGCACTGGTTGTTGGGTAGTTTATTCCAGGAGGTTAGGTCGACCATAGTAAAACTTCTGTGGAAGTTTTGGCTGGTGGAACAAGTCAAACAACCATGTCACATTGCAGAGCGAAGAAATTTGTGACGGGGATCGAAAATACTGAAATGCAAAGATCCTTGAGGTCTATCAAGTTGTATATTTATTTTTGAGCGTATCTCACGCAGTGCTCCAACTAATTGATTGAAGGACCCGTTATTACCAGAAAGTTCTTTGAGAAAGAGAATGATGCACTTTTTGCATGCTAAATAACATTGTTTTCAAGTCTTATCATGCACTTTGCATTCTACCCAAAATACACCATCCAATCATCATTTTAGCCTGCACCTGTGCAAAAACCCTACAATTATCCTCTATATTGGAACATTCCTTGCAAGTTCATACTCAAAATGACATACTCATCCCCATCACAAACCAGTGCACTATGAACACCCCACACCTTATCCAAAGGGCTACTCGATAAACCCCTCCAACATCTGTTGCAGTAGCTCTGGAAATTATAATAACACGTTTGAACCATTCTTTAAAGCATTCTCCTATGTTTTTGCACATTTTAAGTCTGCTGAGTCAATACGATTTGTTTTAAGTTGATGTTATGCATAGTAAAGATGCTGTGTAAATATGTCTTCCTATTCGGATTATGCATAAATTATACTTGTGCTTGTTTTGTTTTAGGTTGTCTGAATTTTCTGAAGCTGTGTAAAGTGAAATATTACAATTTCAGTTTATTTCACAGTGTTCAGGTAATTTTATAACTAAATTTAACATAGCTTCACTTCTGGTTTTCTGTGACTGTGAGATTTCAATTTGGATCCTGTAAGTGCTGTGATATGACTTACATTATGGTCTCACTTGAAATGACCATCAGTTGATGTGGTTTACCATAATGGTGCTGCAGAGGTCACTGTATTAGAGTAATTTGGTGATAAGCATGCACGATCTGTAACAGATGTATTGACGCATATAAGATTAGTATGTTCTTTATTTCGACTAACTGCTTAGACTGTGCTTTAGTTTACAAGACATTTAAAAAACATTCAGCATTCTTGTCAGAGACATTTCCTTCATAAGGTTGTTTCATCCTAGGGATCATTATTTGTTCGTGCATTTATAATTTACAACCATTTGTAGCTATGTACCTGTAGTTTTATACTCTTTGAACTTTTATTTGTAAATGGTTACGTTGGTATTTTGACTATTGCTCATTTGTTTGCTGAGCTGGAGATATAGTTTCTGGCATATTTACCTGTATAATTGTATATTATCCATTCATTATATTGTGCCAAGTGAGAATTAATTACTGCACATAGACATTTTACTAAGTAAACATGCAAAATGTTGAATGAAATTAGATATTTGTTGAAAATTGCTAATTGGTTCAGTTTCTGCAATAGTGTTTTATTTTAGAGAAATCTTGCTGCACAGACTGGGGATCCAGATGGAAATGGAAAAGGTGGAAAGTCGGTTTTTAGGTAACATTCATGCTTACGAACAATGGAGAGTTTTTACAAGTTTTGTCAAATTCGTGGTATTAGGACGTTCTTTGAAAATGTTTGATAGTTTAGTGCAAAATTAGTATTAAAAGTCATTGGTAACATTGGAGAAAAAACATAGGTACATATTAGGTTCAAGTATGGTGCTTAATAAAATAGAATTTATCATTTGGATTTTGGATGAGCACACTATTCTTTTTCTGTGTTATTCTTTTGCATATTGCTATGTTTGTCTCTGTGTTACTTTGCTTGATCCAGCCTTCTTTATGGAGACCAGGCTGCATACTTTGAAGCAGAGACCTTACCACGTATAAAGCACAAGAAGTTTGGTACAGTATCAATGGTGAATGGTGGGAATGGAGTGCATGGTTCACAGGTTAGAAGTAGTCTTTTGTCTATAAATCTTCTTTATATTACAAGTAAAATTTACTTCGCATATCTGAAGCCTTCAGAACATGGAAATTGTGTGGTACAACCAAGGTTCAGTAACATATGCAAAAGTCTAATGCATGAATTTAGCTTGATGAGCAATTGATTTGAACTAATTATATTAGGTGTTTGTTATTAGAGATAATTAATTTGCTAAGCATATCATCTTTAGATGCAAGTGGTTTTATCTGTTTGAGTAGGGGTATTTTTTGGCCAGCCTACAATGTTTTGCTAGCCTGTGGAGCCTTGCCTAATGGCTGTACAGTTTGATTAATTGTCAAGCTTGTTCTAGGTATTTGAATAAGATAAATTTGAGTTATTTATTTGCAATAACTAGAATCTAGCATACATTGACCTTAGGCTTAATAAGCTTAATTTGACTGTTTGTATGCTAAAAATGCAACATTTAAGATTTTTTATCCAGACCCTTGCTCCATTTTGCTCAGGAACTTAGGCGCCTTGGCTCACCTACTTGCTGGAAAATATTGCCACCATTAAAATGGGTTTGACAACCTTGTTTTATAGACCAACTATTTCCTTTCTTTTGACAGTTTTTCATAACCCTTGCACCCAACATCGACTACCTGGACAGTCAGAATCATACAGTATTTGGCGAAGTGGCTGAAGGTCTGGATGTTGTTAACACTTTGAATGAAGCCATTGTAGATGTCAATAACATGCCATATAAAGATATCAGAATATTCCACACTGTTGTACTGGATGATCCATTTGAAGACCCACCAGGTTTGGAAAGTTACATCCCAGATCGATCACCTTCACCGACTCCAGACAGGTTCAAGGTAAGGGCATGCTTAGCTGGAGTAGGTTTTCTAAATGTAGTTGTCTGGCAGAAGTATAGTGTTTGTATAGTTTGTCAGTCACCTCTAATAGATGCTCATTGTAACAGGGTTACGTATGTTACCTTGACCTAATTTGAATCTAAGGATTATCTTATTTTGTTTTGCAAGTAGTTGGGTTATGTGACAGAATTAGCCAATGCCAAAAGATGAGTGAAAAACAGGGTTTCATAAAACTAATTTTTTCTAGATTTTCATTTGTGTGCTCTAATTCTGGAATAAACACTTTGAAATGAAATGATTTAAATATTAATCTAAAGGGCTTAATTTTGCTATAACTTCCTGCACAGCATCACTGTAGCATTCTTAAAAATCTCATTAGAGGCATTTGCGGCTGGACTTGAATGTCTTGTTGTTAACAGGGTGGTCGTATTGGTGTCGATGAGGAGATAGATGATGATAAAGGTTTGGCAGCTGATGAGATCGAAATGCGTCGTAAAGAAAAAGAGGCAAAAGCTAACGCACAGATACTTGAGATGGTATGCTACCCATTTGGATTTTCTGTTAGAACTGTAACTCTAACGATTTTAAATCTGAGTTCACTGTTCTCTCCTTAGGCTTCGATTTGTTAAAGATAATTTAATAGATAATTTTAATTTAAACAAAATAAGCAGGGTATTACCTAATTTGTAAATATTTGCATTGTTGGCATTTTAAAAGCAACCATGGAAGTCGTTAAGTAATTACACCGTGTGTAAGAAGGTTCTCAAAATGAATTAGCTCTACTTAACTATTCATGTAATGGGATATGTAATAGTATTTGTTTAGAGTACTTGAAAATCACCACCACTTTTTACTTTTATATCATCGTGGCAATTGTGGATAAATTGGAAATCAATTTACAGATTGAAAAAATTGATGTTTGCATTCATGAGTGATTTTGTTTCAGACGAATTTAATGACTTTTCTGTATTGGATATTTGACAAAAATTTTAACGGAATGTATGAATATCATGAGGACAGTTCTTATACATTTTATTCCTTATTTGGTTTTACACATTACAAGAATAAACAATTATCTATGTAAAATGTTTTTATTATTATTATTATTATTTGGTTAAACTACAGCTGCACAAAAGAGCCTCTGAAGGCAACTGCGTTGAAGCGCTGGATGCACACTGACAATCGTTGTAACAAGTAGCTCGTCTCTTTAGGGTCTCTGGTGACATGTGTCAAAAGGCGACCCAAGTCTTTGATGAAGTCTATTCCTTCGTTATTGACTGGGCCCATGGTCTCAAAAAGGCCAATGGAATGAAGAGATAGCTGACAGCAAGCTGGCTGTACTTGATGGTCTTCCTGGCGGTAGCCACCTCCGCTGCAGCCCCCACCGAAGATGACGTCGCTTGGAGATATGATGGAGCCACGGTGTCAATCACTGTCGCATCCCATATCAGGTTCCGTCCTCTTCGCCAAGGGATCAGCGTCAGACTATCAGGGCGTTTTCCGTCCGTTCTGGAGAGTCCCGGGGGTTCCTTAATGTTTGGGAAACCAGCGCGTGTGAGGCTACAACTGATTATGTCGTTTAATGCTGCGTGCCTGGCGAACCGCCCTGGTCCAAGACCACAAGAAAGCCCGTGTGCTCCTTCCACATTAACTCGTGACCCGCATGGGCATACGTGTGGCTCACAAATGCATGTCCCCAGACGGAGACCCACCGCTATTCTGACAGCTTCGTCGTCTAGCCGAAGTCCACATGAAGTGATTGGTAGGGCAAAGAGCCAGCCTCTGGCATGCAGTGCTGCGGCTGCCTTGAATCGCGCCTGATGGTATGGGTCGGTTTAGGCAGTGCTCAGCTCGGCAGCTGCCTTCTGCAGTAGCGGCTTGTCCCAGTTTGATTGCTTGTGTGCTGCATCATTGACCGGACGCATCATTTGGCTCTCGGTGCACCACAGATGTTCCATCTTCTCAAGCAGTCCGTCGACGTCGGACCAGGTGCTGCCTAACATGGAGGACTGCAGTGGTCGGGTGCTCGCAGCGGAAGCCAAAAAGGTGGGAAGCGCCAGCGATGTCACTCGACGAATTCCTAATCCTCCCATCTTTACTGGTAATGATGCTTGAAGCCATTGGTCGTTCGATAGGGTGATGTTGAGAACTGCCTCTAAACCGCTTCGAAGAAGGTCGTCGAATTTGTGTAGCAAAGAGTGACCCGTGCATGAGCTGCATCTTAATGTATATATCAGTTTCTGGAAACTGAGCAAAATGTAAAATGTTGTTCTTTTGGATTAATTGCATGATGTATATGCTGGTCTTGTTAGCTTGATGGTACATGTGAATATGTTGGTCTAAACAGGTTGGAGATCTCCCAGATGTTGATGTGAAACCACCAGACAATGTGCTTTTTGTCTGTAAACTAAATCCAGTCACAACATCTGAAGATCTCGAAATTATATTCTCACGTTTTGGTACGATCGTAAGGTATGATTATGCATGCCTGTAGTTGTAACTAAATCCTGCTACAAATTGTAAAAATAGTTAAGCTGTCCTTGTATGTTTAAAATAATTAACAGGTGTTTAAAATTGTGCTATTTAAATGTAATTGTCCATTCAGAGGTCATGATACTCTAAAGCAGTTCTTGATAAAATGCAGAAATTAGTTCTGTGGAAGAGTTCTTAAAAAGTAACACGATCAGACATAGATATGTCAATTGTCCACAACTACACCTAAGTTCTGGATATGTATAAATTCTTTGTCAATATTTGACCATGCATGGCATGTGTCCAGCCATCAGTCTGATCTGAAGTTGTCCATGTCTTTACTTCCAATTAAAAATGGCACAGCAGCCAACTTCGTTGAGCATGGTTATAATGGACTATCGTGTCCACTTTGGGACATTGGATTTGTTAGAGCATCATCTTATAGTGTAGAGTACACGTTCGAGTCGCCCCGAAAAGGTTAATGTGTAGAAATCTAAAGCAAGTTCTTCACTGACGATTCCTCAATGCCATTGATGGTTGTTGGTTATTAAATATTGATATCTAATAAATGCTTAATGATAATATTTATCCAGTGCCTCTCAAAATTGGCAAGCAGTTCATTGTCATCAGAACAGTGTCATCAGCAATGTCCATCTAGACATTGCCATGACAATGATGTAAAGTGGCAGTCGTGAATACAGTAATGAATCCTATGCTGAATCACTTGGATCTAATGGTCGCCATCATTTTCCTTTCCATCCTAAGGAATCTAAGCTTATACAGTGACCTTATCTACTGGAAAAAAAATGCTTTCATTCTTCTTGCAGTATTTCTTGTTTACTACTGTTGTTAAAACGAAGGTATTTGTTTTGTAGCTGTGAAGTGATCAAAGACCAGAAGACAAAAGAATCATTGCAATATGCATTCATAGAATTTGAAAAAGTATGTGCTTCTGAATTATAGATTATTTGCTAATATTTAGTTAAAATGGTTAATTAGTTTAGTTCTGTTCTTCTCACTGATAACTATGTCACAGTAATTTAAAAAAATTCTGGATTGAATAGTGTAGTAGTGAAATATTGAATCACTGCAAACCTTGCAATGAAACTTGTAAGTATTTTATTTGTTTTTTTTTTAGCCAGAAGATTGTGAGAAAGCATATTTCAAAATGGACAACGTTCTAATTGACGAGAGACGCATTCATGTAGACTTCAGCCAGTCTGTATCCAAAATTCAGTGGAATCCAAAAGGTGATTGACAATTTATCAGCATAGAAATTGCTGACAGTTAAAAAGTTACTTACAATATAGCACACAAGTCACTGTTTGGAGTTGGCAGTAACTAAGATATTGAGCAAAGCATAACAGTGTTAACCATACTACTTAGAAATCCTATCATGCATTTCTTACTCAAAACTTAAAGGCTACCTCTGCATTTTCATAACAACAATCACAAAAACCATCCAATGTAATCAAATATTTTTATCTGCCAACTCAACTTGGATTTTGCAGTGGATTCACCCTAACCCTGCTTCTAAAATTATCTTTTTAACTAGTGCCTTTTGTATGGCATAATAGGGCAATAAAAGTGGTGTTCTTATAAGCTTGACAACTTTACCAAGAGCTGCCGGAACAAGACTTCCACCATTATGAGGCCGTTCAATGTGTGCATATGATACTTGTGTATAATCTGTAAAAGTTGCATTTATGCTATAGCAATGTACATTTTAAAGTGCTTCATGATACAATTATATGTAAAACGTGTTCTTATTAGGGCAATAGGCTAGTTATAGTCGCAACAATGCATAACACAACTATCTGTTCAATATTTTCTTAATAATTTGACAGGGAAAGGAAAACCTGAAACTGGCAAAGAAGAAGACAAGGAGCAGACTTTGCGAATTAAACATCCGGATGACAGAAGGAAGTATCCTTTTCCGAAGAATATTATATACAGTTTTGCGACCAATTTGCATAATTAGGGAAAAACCTTTTATTCTCTGCATTGCCCTAGAACGGTTTTTTACAGCACACATGTATTGACAACTACCGAGATATTCTAGATCAGTGGTGTCAAAGCTTGTTTAATGGTGGGCTTGTGGCAATATTTTCTGCCCAGTTGGAGAACAGGGTGCCAACGGGATCTGAGCAAAATGGGGTAGGGGCATAGGATGGGGCACAGTGAGCCCATAGCATATTTTTGCCACACTGAATCTAAAATGGTACAAATTAGCATAAGTCTTGTAGCTAACACAGCAATTTGATTTAACTTCATAGGCAGTGAGAAATGAAACATTCGAAATTATATTCTCAAGCAAATTATGGTATTTAGGCAATGCTACATGGGCCAGAAAGACATAGGCCGGTCAGGCTGGACTGTTTACACCCATGAGCCAAGATGCAGAACAGTTTTGGGCTGTTGTGCATTCTATGTCTCTGCTTGTAAGGAATGCAATCGATTGCCACTCAATAGCTCAAATTCACTTCCTTTCTTCAAAAACCAACTCAAAACTCACTATTTCTCCTAGGCTTTCAAGGATTTTGAAATCTCTGAGTGCATCTGTTCCTTGTCCCTGACATGCCTCAGATTAACATTTGGTGTGACCTTGCACATTTTACATATTTAATCATCTTGATTTTGGCTGAGGCAGATTTGCAGAAATAATGCTTCAATTGATTTTTTCATATAATATTCTGGAACTATTGAAAAGTATTAATAAAAGTAAGTCACTTTAAAGCCTGGTAAATGTAAATGCTGAATTTATCAGATAGACCTTAATTTCTGCAATAGCGACAAGTATGACTTAGTGTTCGAGGAGGCAACAACATCAGAGCATAGACGAAGAAGGAACAAATCAAAAGACAGAGCAGAAGAGCAGGTGAGTAGTTGTTTGGTATAGTTCAGGATTGGTCCAACTGCAGCTTGTGAACTGCATGTGGCTCATTCATGCTCGCTAAAGATAGTCAAATGTGTTCCACTGTTCCTGAATTCTGTAACATGTACAATAAAGATATTGGCCCTGAACTTCCTCTGTCGTCTACTCTATTCTATTTAATTGTTTGGTCAACAATGACACAGGCAACAACTAATGGTTGGTCATTGATTAGATGCTATATTAAAAATTGTTCACAATACATTTAGACAATGTTTAATTGGCACGCAGTCTGTGAGATTAAGCTTTGTGCCTAATAATCGAATTCATAAATTGTTTATTTAATGGAATGACCTGCCAGTTTGCTTTTGGTAAAAACAGACTGGTTGTCATTTTGTTAGAAACATCACAAGCAAAAGGGACACACGAAATCAGAAAGGCAGCAAAGCTCAAGTCGATCTGAACACACCTCAAAACACAGAACCCGGAGACCCAGATCCCGGAGCTCAAGTCAATCATCTGAAGATATGTCCAAGAGGAAACGATCACAGAGCCACTCGTCACCAGAGAGACACAAACATAAAGACAAGAATAAGGAACACAGGAAGAAGAGATCCCAAAGTCCTCAAAGACATATGGATAAGAAAAGACACCATACCTCGCACAAGAAAAGTTCACGTTAAAACAAGATAATCGAACAGTTGATTGCAAAACAGTTTGGTTTGATATTAAGTTGTGTAGAAACTGTTGAAGTACCTGTACATCATCTGCCTTGGAAGTACTATGATGTACCAGCTCAAGTTATGTTCAGATTTAGTGGGACTCGTTTCTTTTTTATGGCTTTGCACATCAGATACATAGATTTGAATAAAATAGTCACGGTATAAAGAAAAGTTTATGCTCCCACAGTCAGTGTTAAGTTAGTAATAAGAGGCAGCCAGGCTATGAAGTGTTTGTGACCTCAGTTTTCTAAGCCTTGGAAAATAAGGCTAGGGTCTGCACCTTTGCTGCTGGATCTTCTCACTGAAGATGGATGGACTTGTAGCAAGGAGCACACGTGCAAGTAAGTAATTCTGCCCTGCCACAGATTCCAATCTTCAACTTTATGTACACTAAAAGGACTATCATGTTTATTATATATACAATTGTACATCAACTATCTAGTGCAGATCGTTGGTTGAGAGCACTGGAAATAGCAGATGAATGGCCAATAATTGTCATCAATTAATAACACAGTTATTAAGTAACCTAACCTAGCCTCATAGTTCAAAGCCAAATGAAGCATGTGAAATCAGTATTTCATTAACTCATCTAATCTGGCATAGTCCCTGGAACGCGTGCTGTTGTATTTCATGCAACGTCTTCAGTTGATTGATGTTTTAAAATGATACGGGTGTAAAAATTGAGCCATTAACCTTAGAGCCCATTATTACATGTGCACAAAATTATGTAATTTCATACACCTTTCCGCACCTCGTACATTTTGTGAACATCTCATACATACATGAGAATCGGGTCTCTAACCCTCACCCCATAATTCTCTAAAGTAATTTATAAGACATTAATTTTACTGTAAGCTACTTATTATTTATTATTGCTAAACATAATTGCTAGCTACATTTTTTATAACTGTAATAAAGAAAAAATTCTGAACACATTTTAACAAGTTTTAATACTACATCAAATTGGTAAAGCAGGAATAGTCAAGTGACTTGGTTTTTAATTCTGATTTTAATAATCCATAACTATGTCTGAACAATCTGACTTCATAAAGAATAAACTACTTTTAATCAGTCTTGAATGCTGTTTGCAACCATTGACACAAATTCCAAACAGTGGCATCACTCCTGCTGAATCCGGCATTTCATCAACAGACTAGCATGGCTTCGGATGACTTTGGCGTATGTACATAACATAAATTTCTAATTATATTATATCCACATTAGCCAATTTTTGTCATATGCACCTGTTTGCAAAATCTGCTAAATCCAATTACCCTCTTACCCTCAGTGCATATATAATATATGGATAGGCCAATACTTTAGCCAAGACGGCCATTTCTGTGAATTTTCACATTAGTGGCACAATCTTGTAGATACATACGACCTAACTAAAATATAAAATAAAAATAAAATCTGCAACTCCCGCATAAATGTCAAGTACTCACCTTGTCAGCATGCAGATGCACCACTGGTTAATTAATTACTAAGAATACAATGAAATGAGGGAATTTTATATTTTTTAATAGCTTATCCAAAGACAAGATGAGATAAAATACAAGCAAGACCTTACAAGACCAGGTGCGATGGACAAGGTCTGTGCTATGCCATGAGGTTTGTCTGTTGGTCAGATTTTCACAATTTACAAGTATACATAAAATGAAATCTATATCAGATATATGTTGAAGTTTTTGATGCTGAAAAAGATTCTTCTTTTACGATACAATCTCAGAATACATTAGCATGAAAGTGTTGATAAACTAGATTACAGATTCCTCCATCCTCATTCACAATGGTTGTGCCTTAATCTGCTTTATGCCAGCATTACTGGATATCCTTTCTGGTAAAATTACAGTTCAAAGTAATGAAAACTTCCCCACATGCTCACACACCTTTCAGACAACTGTTTAAGAAATTAATTCATGTCAAACATTTACATAGTGCCGCTTCAAGAAAACTACTATGATCATTGAAATTAAAATATTGCTACTAGCTTTAAAGCGGGACACTGGGTTAGAACAACATTGCTGAACGTGATTACAGTTGATCACTATTGCTACCAGGGGAATGTTGTTCAAATTTATATTCCACGTTTCCCATGTTTTGATCAAGTGACCTGTTATTTTTCATAAAATCATAGGCAAAGGCAAAACACCTAAGCACACATGGGGACAAAGACATGTAATCACAAAGAGGCTAAACATGATAATTTTAAAATTTTTACAGTTCAACTTTGATCTTTGATCCTTTTAACATGGAGCAGAATTTTGCTTGGTTCAACATTTCAACATCACAGCCAAACGCATTCAATCATATTAGACAGACATCATCATATCCACACACACACACAAGGACTATGATACAATAAGTAACGAACTGGAGAAAGGATCGCTTTGTAATGTGAAGTGTGCAGATTTGAGTATCTCTTCACTAGGTCACAGATTGGTTGAGCAAACCCTAATTCCCAATTGCTTTGGATCATTGATTGATGCTTTTAAAAGTGTTGGTAACGCTACATAAACACTGAATAAAATAAATTATAACCTCTGCAAAATACTTACAGCGCAACTTTCCAAATAGAGGGTGAACAATAGTGTAGTGGTTAGCATATACAAGTGCAGAGTGCAGGGTTCAAATCCTTGTGAGACCAGAATGATTTTTAAGTGTTCTGTCTACCTAATGCCATACCAATTAAGTAAAATTAACATTAACCACACTTTTCTGCATTCATGCTCATGATCCAAGATGTAAAAAACAGTGGACATAATATCCGATAAAAAACAGTTTTAGTTTATACTTGGTTGGAGACACTACACTACTGCCATTACTGGTGCGTGTGATCACAACAAAGCATAAAGACAAATTTATCTCAAGTCACAGGTTTTTACTGGACATGACTCAAAACATTATTACTACATCTGAATAGGACATACAATAGCTATGATAGGTAAGAATTGCAAAAGATAATAATTCAACAAAACACACAGTTTTGACGAAATAGCGCAATCTTTTACTGTTAAAACAAATAACCGACATTACACAGCATACCATTTGAAACTTATGCTCTACAACGCAGAGCATCATAACGAACTTGAATCAATGGAAGATGGCAACCAGAAGTCAATATGCGAAGAACAAGTACAGGTTCATTACTGAAATACGTCAATACCACGAGCAATAGGTACGTCACTGATTCATATCAAACTGCGATACTACAGTTACAGAAGTCACATGACCAACACGGCTGCCATTTTATCTATAAAAGAAAACAAAACAGTATGACAATTATTCTTCACTTGACGGTTGCCTGACACCAGTAGAACACTACATATCAACAGCTCAATATACAGATCTAGCCTACAGTGCAAATAAATCATACCACAGGTACAACAATATACACAAGTATTGCTTTAACTCCAACTAATCTTTCTTTTTATGTAAGAAATTTGAGAAATATGCCTCGATGATGCACTTACTAAATATCTTGAGACAAACTCCTTCAAACCTCTACAACAGCTGGGTTCAGAAAGTTTAACTCCATAGACAGATTTCCAAAACTGTCTACAGCATTGCTTTCATGTTGCCTTTTTCTCAACAGATGTAAACCAGAGGGAAACATTGGATCAGAAATTTACCATCTCAGAGCAGGTAAAGAATGTTACGTTGAACAAGCTTTGATTGTTTGCATCGGATTTGCACAATATGTTGCACACTCACTACTCAAGCTGCTATGGCCCTGATGTTTGCTTTTATATGCACCAGTGTTGATTTTAAGACCATTTCTGAAGGACTAACTTATGTTGCCTTCATCTGCTGCAATTTTATGAGATATTGTTGCTTGGCTTATTGGTGACATACCTATGTTTAGTGTATATTCAGTTTCAATGTAGGAGGATGTACACTGGTCAGCTATGCAAAACACATTTTAAGATTCCTTATTTACGATATCTCTGCTCTGTCATACAAGGTGACCTGATTATCTCGGTGACTTGCTTGTCTCATCGACCCAAACTTCAAAGGTCAAGCATTGAAATTGAGCTTTTGTTCTCACATCGTTCTGGAATTGGCCACATTGGAACCTCAGCTTCTCGACATTTATTTGTCTCATTTTCATCGTCAGAAACATTCTATTTGATCACACCTTTGAGCTGTCGGGTGTTGAGTCCCTCTGATTTGTTTCTCTTCAAGTGGCATTATATCCATTTTCATTATCACAATTACAAAGCAAAGAAACAAAAGGTATTTACACCATTGGCTTTATTATAAACTTACCGATACCTCAGTGTACAGATACAACTTGATTACACAACAAAAGGACAGAGTTGTAGAACAACAAAAAAGCAAGATGGATCAATGAAAAACAAAATTAATACAAAGGCATCAAAATGAAATAGGAATTTACCTAATTAACTCAATTATAGTATTAAGTAATAGTTGAAATAAAGGAATCATTGTTAAATATTCATTTCATGCCAATTAACTAACACTTCAGAGGCATAATAACAAAGTTATCATAAAAGATTCTGGTTAGGATAGCAGGCTGCAGTTAGACCTAAAATCACCAATAAATGACACAAAGCAAAAGGGTAAATAACATAAGAGAGAAATTCTGAAAACAAACAACAAAACACACAAAAGAGAAGCAAATCTGTAAGAACAAACTTAATAGAAGAACTTCAGTCAAGTGCTGCACAAACCTAATACCAGGTAGAAAGAATACGAATTCATTTCTCATGAATGTGGATACATTGCAGAATCTGCTTTACCCCATCTTCATATAAAACAGGAGATATCAAACCCCATTGATAGTATGAAGACAGATTCTTAGCTACAAATCAGTGCTGTCAATGTTACCTGGTTTCATTCACTCTCTGTAAAATCTAATCATGCACTTACATACTCCTCAGTAGGGCTTGCCCTCCGTCCGCGGTTTCTTCAGTTCCACCTTCAGTCTACGATTGCCAATCTGAAATCCGTTCATTGCCTGAATGGCATTTTTGGCAGACATCGGATTGTCGTAACTAACAAAGCCTGAAAATTTTTAATTAAATTACAGAATCAGACTCCATTTCCTCACAAACTTTAAGATCTAGACTTTGGCTAGTAAGAAATCACAACACTGCAGTTCTGTTATAACCCATTTCCTTCCTGCAGATACTTATTCGTGGTGACAGTTTCTCTGTTTATATCATTAAAAAACCCTAAACAGTGAGAAATTTTAGTGAATTAGCTAAGAAACTAACTGTACACAAGAATTTTTATGTGCAATAAGGTCTTCTTTGTCATTCAAGACAGTTATGGCTAACCTCTGTCTGACAGACCATTTTAAAGTATGCAACTATTCAGCAATTCCCCTAATAAACACATTCAATAATGTTAAGCAGAGTGACGTCATAACGAAAAAATAGAACTACTATCCATAATCTCCTTGTATGGCACGGTGGCTGATCGGTAAGAGCTGTTGCCCATAACACTCAGTGTGTGCTGAGTGAGCGGGTTCGACCCTCATCTGAGGCGTCAGTTACTGTGTAGGGACCTTGGGCAAGTCATTCATGCACAATTGCTCAGCAGTACAACTGCAATTGCGCCGTCGAGGCATTTGCGCTTCTGAGCAAAAGATGTTGGAAGAAGAGCGATATCAAATTTCAAGAATTTCAAAAAGCTTGTAGCTGTGAACAGTAATTAGTGAAAGCATAATTATCAATTAAACCCCTCAAGAATAATCACTTGACACTTTAACAACAATCTGCATTGATTTCCCAGTCAATTTAAGTACAGGTTTCTCATTGTGGGTCAAAGATTATAAAAGAAATACAAGAGAAATGGAGCAAAACTTGTAAGAGTGCTTACCAAAGCCTTTGCTAATGCTTGTCTTCTTATCAATGAAAACACGTGAGGAGACAATGTTGCCAAATGGTGCAAAGACCTGCATGAGATCTGAATCTCCAAACTCTTCGGGGATGTGATAGATGAACAGGTTGCATCCCTCCGGACCTACCAAACGAACAAGCAGCAATGATAGAAAAAAGAAAAGATAAAGACAGAGATGGAAAAAACAGATTTAAACTAAATAAATTTTTTTTAAATTATTTTTCAAAACAGTTTTATCTGAAATTAAACTTCCCTGCATTGCCTATCCCTCTTGGCAACACTGGACTGACCACACAGTGATGACTAGCTTTGCAGTTGCATTGGCTTGCATAGTTAACACGATTACACCGGGATCAGGTCATTCCCCCCCCCCCGCAAATTTCCCCCCCCCCGGAAAATTCCCCCCGTAGGACATTTCCCCCCCGGAGATTTCCCCCCTTTGATCACTGACCCATGTTAGAAAGATTGGTGCTGGACATTGGTAGACTGTTTACTGCTTAATTAATAAACTAGCTAATTAATTAATAAAGTGATGTTTACTAAATATGTTACAGAAGCAGTCACTTTGTTAGAAAGAATGGTAGACTGTTTAATCTGACATGCTTTGAGTCTTAATTAATGGAGTCTTAATTTATTGACTCAAAGCATTCAATTCTTTGTCAGAGCGATTGGTGTTGGACATTGGTAGACTGTTTATTTACTGTGTAATCTGACATGCTTTGAGTATCAATTAATTGATGTTCACTCACTTTGATGCCTAAAGTAAATGTTTAATAAAGTGTACATGTTTGCACAATTTGTTGCTATATAATGTGCCACGAATTTGTTAAAGAAACAGTTTCGAGAAAACCGTCGAGATGGAGTTGGAAACTGTAGCTAGTATACGTGGAAAAAATAAAGTTATTTTGAATGGATTTGTTTACGTTAAAAAAAAAAATTAGCGAATAATGTGATTAGTTACGAGTGCGAACTTCGCAGAGGTTTTTTGGTATAGAATATATGACCTTTGCAAAATGTGACTTACATATGGGGGGAAATGTCCGGGGGGAATTGTCCTAGGGGGGAAATTCCGGGGGAAATGTTCGGGGGGGGGAATCACCTAGACCCGATTACACCACATTACTAAAGACACAATAGAAACACAATACCATACAACTGTATTTGATATTGATCTCATTCAAAAGTTCACAACCATACAAGAGAACATCAGTAGGACTGAGCAACTATGAGTAAAGAACTTGCCCATGGTCCCTACACAGAAACTGTCACGGCCAAGGCTCAAACTCATACTCTCCATGATACAGTCAGGCGGTTTAACCAATTGGCCAGTACTCATAGAAAATGTTGTTGGTCTGATCAAAACTTTAAAAACATTGATAAACAGATGAACATGGAAGACGAGAAAAGAAATGAATACATTCCTCTTCAAATCACACTGATTATACAAATTCACTGGTATTATCATAAAACAGTTATCATTTGCAACATTATGGCATCGTTTAACCCTTTAACGACCAGCTACTTATGTGTTCACATACAGCTTAGTACATGCTGGTCATTAAAGGGTTAAATAATGGCAACTGTCAGCATGTCAAACATGGAAAAAAACTAAGGAACCGATTGAACAAATTTAATTCGAAAAGATCATTAACCACAGAATACCTTCTGCATGACCTTTTCCAGAATTGAAATAAGGTCGAGCAACATTTCTCATGCCAGAATTTCCTTGTGATCCATACATTCCTCCTGCAGAGATTCAACGACAAATCAATGCAAAGAATATGCTCATATACGTAACTGTCTCGACACATAACTCAATCAGGTGTCTGTGCCATGTATCAGCACAGCTCTATGAACCTGATTACAAAGCAAATGCATTAATAATTCACTTGCTCTTTCGATCTCAACGAAGCCACACATTGGGTCCAAAGCACAAAACCTTTTAAAAGTCGTTGCTGTCAAAATACTGTTAATTTTGTTTCTTTATCAAAACAAACGTATATGGCCTTTACTTTGCATGTCAACAATATTCCTTTTTATTTTGGATGCAATTAGAGTCATTGTAAAGATAATGTTTGAAGCAATGAATCTTATCACACGGTTACTAGACAACCAAATCATTGCAACCCTGAGAGTATTTCCTTACTGCCAAATATTAAAACACATGACAGATCAACAAATGTTCAGAAAGAGATGCAATTACCTTAGGCATCCATTTAACAATAACCAATTATGGCCCATTAAAGTCTAGTGATGAGCATTTTGGCTGCCATCAAAAAGCAGGAGTTTCAAAACCCAGCCATAGTAGGAATATGTTTAGACGGTTAATGCCACCTAGTTAACTAAACCGTAATGAGTACCGTGGCAATACACCGTCAGTGAGTTCAGATCGCAAGGAACAGAATAGGTGTCACCTGCTCTCATGAAGACATGTGAAGTTGCTAACACTTCATATTCATTGCACATCCACTCAGAGGATGCCTACAAGACTGTTCTGTTTCTATAAATCATCTGAAAATACTATTAACAATTCAATACCTTGAGACATGCTCGTGTTTGATTGTCCAGAGGGCAACATTCCAGAAGATGGAGTGTTCATTGAAGAGAGCTGCTGAAGTAAGGCCATGTTAGGATTCAGCAACGTATTAAGCACTGCAACGACAATATAATAACTATAACCATTGTTGTTTCCATAACCATTGTTATTTCCATAAACACAACATAAAAAATACAGACAACATATATCACAATAACAGGGAAAACAACGGAAAAGAATCCATCATCACAACTGTAACCAGCTTCAAAATATACTCATCAGAGACACTCTCTATGCTAGCATAATTAATATCAGTCAGATCAGAATGTTCGTCAATATGCAAACAATGCTCACATAGCAAGACATCATCAATCTCACCATCACTAATATTAGTTTGTAAAAAAGGTTTGCAGTACCAACAGATGATGTAAAACCAAGCCACAAACAACTATCATTTAACCAAAGTCTGGTAGACGATAATTATTGCATTCGTCATTGAAACAGTTTTCAATATATAGGGCAGCTCAAAAAAAGACTAGTCAAACTAAGTACAATTTCTCCACAAACAATTGAGATTTGTGCTCCAAAATTTCATAATTTATGGGGAGAAATTTTTTCAACATTCCCTGAAATTTCACAGAAAAATTTTCATTGCTTAACAGATTATAGAGATTTAAATAATCTATTATGTATTTTCAAAATTATGTTATGCAGAATTTTGAGAAAAACTGACAATCACTTGTTATTTTCAATGTCAAATAACATCACCATTCATTACGAATTCAGAAATCTGTTGAACAGTTTATCCTAAAGAGCATTTTAGAAGATTTTAAGTTTTTTTACTTACAAATGAATACAACAAGCATGATTTTTTTAGTGTATGAAGAAAAACATATCAGTGTATTCACCAGGGTTGCTGGCAATAGCAGTTAATGCAGACGCTATATCCTGAAAGCCAGCAGCAGGATTGTTCATTCCCTGTCCTGTAAAGGAAACAAACAGAATACAACTGCAAAACATTGACAATGGACCTAAACTAAATGGTTAATACATCATCTGCAAATGCAACTTCAAGATACTGTCCACATCCTTTGTACTGCTCAGTCCTGAATCATACAACACATCCAGAAAGCATTGCAACATAAATTTATTTCCACTGGTAATAATTGAAAAGCAGAAAGCACATACATATAGTTTTGTAAGTGACTAAAATGAGCAATATCTTCATTAGCTTTGCTGGGGTCAGCAGTGCTCCTTGAATGGGTGCTATATAAATCTTTGTAATGAATGAATGAATGAATGAGCACACAACCATTCGAATGACCACAAAAACATCAATACAGTGCATTAAATCAGTTCTAAAAATGGATCAAATAACAAACAGATCTACATATCTAAGAGATTTACTGACCTTGATTAGACATTGAAAACTGCTGTGTCATTCCAGGTCCTGCTGATGGCTGAGGAAACCTTGAACCTAACGGCGTATTATATCCTGATTGTGGACCACTCAAGTTACTACCGCTGCCCCCGTGAGAAGATGCGCCTTTAGAATAAAATAATTCTAGTTTATTATCTCCTGTGTGAAAAAAGAAGAAAATGGTCACATTAAACGACATGGTTCCCTTTACAGCATCTTATATAACAACAACAAAAGATACGAAAAATATTTAAAAGTGATGAACTTAAGACAAATGGTACTTAAACTTGAAAATAAACTTAGTTAAAATGGGTCCAAATTATTGCAAACTAACATGTCATATCAAATACCTCGCAATAACAGGGATGCATAAACCACAAATAAATTTACTTTCAAACAAACAGAATCCACATGGAAGCCCACTGTAAATTGGCAAATTAAGCTGTTGTTAGTTCATAACTTCAGAAAATAAACAATCATCTTATTCTGGTGACAATATAATATGCCAACAGAGTGTCGAAAGTCTAGAAAACGTCAGAAAACTAACCACTTCCAAGGCTGCCACTCATATTGGCCATATGACTTCCTCCCATTGCTTGCTGAAGCAGCTACAAAGAAAACACTGATGACAAAACGAGTGGAAAACAACAACAGAAGACTAGTAAAACAAGGCTGCCAGTTGCAAATAAAGGCCACCTTAACTTACTTTATTTACACAAAAGTAATTATATTATTAGAAACATAATGACGATTCAATGTACCAAGGCTGCCAGTTGCAAATAAAGGCCACCTTAACTTACTTTATTTACACAAAAGTAATTATATTATCAGAAACATAATGACAATTCAATGTACCACAATCAACAAGAATAGTCTACACAAACATTGCCTACAGGTGAAAACAAATTCAGTGCAAAATTAAGTCTGCATAAAAATAAATAAATGTCAAATGCAATAACCCAGGAAACCATGAAATCAACTCCTGATATCTTAATACAAGACAACGTTTGGTCAAAGCACAAGAACGAAAAGATCGAAACGCTGTTCTCACCGACATGTATGGCGATGAATTTGGACTGTTGTCCATCATCTTCTTCTGCTTTGATTTCAGCTCCTTTTCTTTCTGTGTGTCAGCCGGTTTAACGACAAGAGGCATTCGACAGCCCTATATAACATCAACAAATAAACAGTTAAAAAAATTATAAACGGATGCATTACAACAATAAGTTCAAGCATTCTTTACTGTTCTCAATAGCCGCCATCAAAATCCAGTTGTTAGATGGAGGAAACAGTTTACATTACCATTGCACAAGTAAATCATCAATAACATGTACAAACTCTGGATGAAACTTAGTTAGTTGCGAAACAACCACTTACAAAACAAAAAAAATGCAAATAAAATGCATGCAAAATACATGTACAATATAATTCATGAGCATGATTCATATGTAAACCAAAATGTTTAAATATTCCTGCCTCTGGGTACAACATAAATAACTGCTTTGCAACATGTTTTTGTAAAATGGCAATTTCAGTAACTCAATTCGCAGTCAATGACTTTGATCACATCATAACAGAATTCATGCTATACAGAAGCCTGTTTTAAGGAGGTCCTTGTGTAGAAAGCATGTCATGTGTACAGCACAATTTTGCATGCGATTAAAAATAGTAAATTGATATGAAAAATATGTCTGATGAGATATATCTTTTCATGACATGTGTACAATGAAAAAACCTCAAGAGATAAAACTTATACTATATCCTGACCTCAAGTGTCTTGGAATGATGCAGAGACTTAATAGCGAGCTGTGCACTTTTTCTTGAAGCGTACGTGACAAAAGCACAGCCTTCAATGACGAACAAGTCAAATAATCAATTAAATAATAACATTGGAAGTTGCTGATTTGAAATGAAATACAGAAATATGAACAAGAATCTAGAAAACTTACTTTTACAATGAAACCACTGCAAACATCGAATTTCTATTAAAAGGCCAAAAGTACATCACTAAGATATGATAGATATCTCAGTTTAATGCCACATAACAGAAACATTTGCAAACTTGACAACTTTCATAATGAATAATTAAACAATTTCAATATAAAACAAATAAAAACAGAAGACAGAAAAAATGCTTATCTGACTGTCTTGCAGAAACTTTAGTTGCATGCTTTTCACAAAAGTTTTAATTTTAACCCATTTGGTTGTATTGATTGGTCTGGAGTGCCTCTCAGTAATTTTTTTAAAGTGGTGCTACATAAATTATTCATTGTAATTACAAAATACTGCATATAAGAAACACATTGTGTGACAGGCAATTTGTTCATTTTCCCATTTACTACAGAAACAGAGGCAAAAAGAACGTTATGCTCACCTTTGCTCTGGCCATCACGATCTTTAAGGATGACACAGTCTTCGAGAGCACCATATGGAGCGAACATCACAGTCAATTCATTGTCACCCATTGTTTTTGGTAGCATTCCGACAAAGAGACGTCTCTCCTCCTCTAAAAACAACAAAGAATCCACAAAGCTGTTACAAGAGATAAACATCAACAAAGCAATACAACATCACATAATTATAATTTATACAAAAGAAGCAAAACAACTGCAAGTTTAATGTTTTGCCTTTAAAACTTGATTTCTTTCATAACACAAGGCCACTTCACACTTAATAGACAAATTCGTGTGTGCAAGTTCGCGTTTGTAAATGTGCGCATGTGCGTGTAACAATGACCAAAAGTGCTAAGAATGCGGTATATTCAACTCTGAGATAATCAAATGTCTGGTGAAATGTCAATTCAGCAATACAAAGCTTAGAAACCTAATTAAAAGCAACAAATTTACCATTCTTTAATTCACTGTTTGCTGGCTTTACTTGCAATGGGTTTTTCATCTGAAACAGCAGAAAACTTGAGTAGTAATGCAATCTCTTACGCTTAAATGACACTATTGACAATTTCATTTTGAGTACAGAAATCAACAGACTTCAAAGTAAAAAAATCTGCAGTAAGATGAAATAATAATAATAAAAGTACTTTCCATTTATTACAGTTGTTGTAACAACGAAGATGCAGAATATTTACAGTAAAAAGTAAATAACTAAATTAAAATTGTCAAAATAGATGCAAGTACAGATGACAATCTTTGCAGGCAGTGTGTAGATAGCACTGAAAAGTCTCATAAGTACAAGTAGGTAAAATACTGCATAAAATATGTTACCAAACAACATCAGTGGCAAAATATCACTTACTCCTGGAAGTGTTTTTATTCCATGCAATGCATTCTGAGCATCAATGGCAGCCTGTCTTGTATAATATGTCAAGAATGCACATCCTAAAACAAACACTGTCATTTTATAGCAATGACCTGTATTAACTCATAATGTCACAAAAACCTTGTGAAAAAATAAATCGGTCATGAAGTTGTCATAAAGTTGTCAACACAGCAGTTTTTTCACTTCTCTATCTGGGATCAAAATTGTAGAACTTCAAAGGTAAAGAAAAAGTTATTGTTGAACTATGTAAGAACTAGAGCTCCAACGTACCCAGTAGGAAGCAAGGAGGTACTCATTTAAAGTTACATTAACCAACCATCGCAACACGATCATCAAGACTGGCAACTCAGAACTGATTGTACCCAGTTTCACTCATTTTATACTGAGTGTGTGCATGCCAACAAGTCAACAAGTTCAGACACCTGTAATATTTATGAAAAGAAGAAATGCCAAGTTAAGTACTACAGTTGGAAAAAATAATGACTTTATTATGCAGAATTCTATGTGTCATGTGGAACTGAGAACTTGTCAAACTGTCTTGTGTTTGTGCTCCATACTTGTGGTCTCTTGATGGGTAATTCCATTAAAAAAACCAAGCAATATACCACATCAGAATCTTTCTCAGCAGATATTCAGATAAACATTTCACCTTGTATTGCATTTGGTGTGGATTGCCAGAGAAGATATATTACAAAGAAATGAGATGGCATGGTGCCGATTAGTGGCCGACTTAATATCGAATGACCAAGTAATGAATTAAATAAACGTGGCCTATTTTACATTAAATAACTGTATAATAACTAAGCAATTACAATAACTAAGCAATTACCAGAATGTCAGGAAAAGCTAAGGTTGAACTCACCTTTGTTCTCCATTGTTCCTTGATCTTTCAGAACAACAACCTGAAAAACTGAACCATAGACCTCGAACATATCACGCAGCTCCTCTTCAGACATGCTGCGAGGAATCTGTCCAATAAAAAGTTTGATGCAGTCTGTGTCGGGCTGCTGAGGATGACCATCACCCGTTCCATGGGATGACAAGCTCTCTATATAACAAAGAAATTAAAAAAAATTTCAATTGTATGATGTGCCAAATCCTCTGCAAACAATAATATAAGAAGACTGAAAAGAAACAGTATGCCAAAAAGTATTTACAAGTGTGCAGTGAAGTCAAATCAGCTAAAGTTAAGTATAATTTAGGTAAATTGCAAAAAAACATCAAGAAATAAAACTTCACACTGTGCAAGTTCACATTAGTCTTTCGTACGCATTCTCTTTCCATTTTGTTTTTGTTATGCAGAAGTTGTTCAGTAGTTAAATTAGTTAGAGTTTATCCACTTTGCTAAGTTTGCAAATCTGCCAAACAAACATATTGTTTGTTTGGCAAAACTATAGTATCAGAAGTCAAAGTTTATGGTCATATTCACAAGGCTACAAGGGCTAAATTCACCTAGAGCCCTGGGGCAATTTCATAAGACATATTTAGTGGTCGTGTATCCATTAGTATGTATTGTGTGTATGGCATAACCGAGTAGACAATTTAAGAATCTGAGTATTTGGATGCTACTATTTGCCACAGGAGAATCTTAAAATTTGCGACTTTCATCACATCGGCCGTTTCGCATAATCATTAACTAGTAGAATAAATGCTTGTGCCTTTAATAACTACTACGCACAAGCCTTTTAAAAACACGTCTTGTGATAAGATGCCACTTTGTCATATTCCAGTTTCGTCTAACATCTTTTTATGGTTATCTACTCTTCTCGCACCTTATTATATTCGAAACATCTATTGTACATAGGTACAAGTTGATCAGATTTTCTGCTATTTCTGCATTCTGTTAGGTGTACACAACTACTGAACAGCGGTGACGGGTGAAATGCGAGAGTGCTGGCTGCGGGAACTGCGGGAGCACAACGGGTGAAAAGCGGAATAGTCATAGTTTTGAATTAATTACGCTAAAGCGAAAGATTACCAACAACAATATAATCATAAGTAGACTTTTGTAGGCCTGACAATTTACATTTAAGCATTAATTATACATTTGTGGGTGCTACTTTTGTATTCCTATTCAAATTGCTACTAAATATTTAGATATTAATGAGATATTATTGAAACATTGATCATGCATTTTTTGCCAACCCGCAAACAGGTTTCTTCCCACTTTTCATCAACATTCCCGCAACAAATTCCCGCATTTCACGTCCCGCTTTTCACCCGTTGTGCTCCCGCAACCCGTAGTCCCGCATTTTCCCCATAACCTGTAACAGCGGCCATAGACGTTGACCTGATTTCATCCGTAACTGATGAACCACCAGGCTGAAACAAAACGATTCAGAACATACAAATCCGCTATCAATATGTCATTGAAACTGTTTTACCAATAGCATAGCCTTCCGCTGTATTCTTCATGTCCATATCCATTTATTTCGTCAGCCAAACTATCGGAATACAGAGAACTATATTTTCGGAATACAAGATTACTTTACTTCGGGCCGCAATCGTCAACGGAACAAAGGAAAAGCAGCACGCCGGTTTGTCTAATAACAAGTAGAGTCAACAATTATCTATCTCATTGATTTATCTCATACTAATGGATATAAATGCATAAAATTTAATTTTGCTCATTTAAACATGTATTTTCCCCATCATATTTTTGCTACAACTGTCATGAGTGCTACAATACATTGTTTAATGCTTGCAGTGTTGTCAAGTGAAGACAACTCCATAGTTATTCCATAGTTTGTATAGCTAGGTGACAATTAAAAATTCTTGCTCGGTCGTTTTCAATACTGCGTTATTGGGAAGTGGGAACAGGTGTAATCTCTTCGTGTCAATAAAATTAAGAAAACTTAAAAGTCAACATACTTGGTGTGTCAGATGTTTAACTTTCAGTTTGATCAATTGCGTTTGTATATCATTAGAAATTAGAATAACGCGTGGCGCTTTTATTTTATGCTAGTCTGCATATACTCCGCAGCGAACACGATTATAAAAAACATATTATGTCTGAGATTTGAAGAAGGAAGGGTGCGTACGTGAATTTTGGGTCGTAATTTGACATTTTTGTGCGTAATTGTGTGCACGTTAAAAAAAATGTAGAAACCTGCATGAATACGTTTTGGAGGGAGCCCATATAGGCCTACACAGGGCTGCAAACATGTTGTTTTTTTGGTTACTTGTTTTTTGGTTTTTTACAAAAATAAAAAAAATGGCCATTTTGGTGTTTTTTTTAAATACATATATTTTTTTAATTTACTAATATTACTATTATATTACTAATTGTGTGTTATTCAGTAGGAATCAAGCTAAATTAATTATATAAACAAGTTTGAGCTCTTTTCATGCTGTGTTTGATGCTTTTTATTTTTAAAAACTGTTAATTGTTACAAGATCCAAAGGAAAACTAAAAACAAAAAAACAATAAAAAAAACAAAAATCAACTTTTGATTTTTAACAATCTTGGTTTTTTGCAATTCTGGGCCTATACAATTTTTCAATTAGACCAGTAGTGGCATTTCTTCAACTCTGACCAAGCTCTCACCTAACCTCGCTTGGGTGGACCTATAGTGATCAGGATTCAGGCAGACTTACTGGTTCAAACTTTAGTGAAGTACAATTTCAAAACTAACATCGTACTCAACGACTATGTCCGAATAATGTCTGCTAATAAAGTGAAGCTTTCTAGCTTTGATCTTAATACAGAATATGTCGGAATAACATAGATCATTGAGCAAACCGTCAGATAGCTCTGTGCAGGGACGTGCCCCCTGCCCCCTCAAAAAAGCTTAAATGACTTCAGCTTTTTTTCAGAGGGGGCAAGCAAACATTTTGATGGCGACGGAGGTAAATTTTTTTATGGCGACGGAGGGGTGTTTTCAGTTGTACCAAAATGTTAATATATCAAATTCAATGAGATTTGTTATTAAATAATAATATGGCTATTAAATTATGACCTTGTATGGATATTTACATTCACTATAATCTAAATCTGGAAATTCAGGGGGGCAAATGCCCTCTGCCCCCTAAAATGACGTCCCTGGCTCTGTGTCAGATATATTTGCTATAGTAATTTGATGCACAAATTAACGCGCTAAATAAGTTCAAGAAACGAGCAACAAAACAAACCGGAAGTACTAAGATAGTCAATTAATCAAGTGAGAACTTTTACAAACTAACTACTACAAATGTAAGCCTTAATGGCCGATGCAAGCTGTGCATTTATTAAATTTATATTATGTGAAACACGAACCAGTCTGACTTTCAATTCCAAATCCATTCTGATTCTTCCTGGGCTGATATACTATTGACCTGAGAAACTTATGCATTCGAGGTTCTTGCCTTGTACCGATGGAGCACCAGTCAGACTTGCCGACACACCAATATAACGGAGCGTTACATAAGTTATTAAACGATTAACAATGGCTGACGTATGAAAGACGACTCCTCGGCATGACCTACCCGGATTTTGACTTGGCATCGAAGCGAAAGGCAAAACTTGGCTATTGTTGAGTTGATAATTTATGGTATAGCGTCGGTGAACAATCTGGTCTCCCTGTCGTTTCGTTTGTGGGCTTTGATTAATTTAGAAAGTTACAAATTACATTGCGTTTTTTATATAGCATCCTGAATGTATTCCTTTTCCCAATCAAGATGTACTCGTATTGTGATCATATTCTGTGTTCTACTTTATTAATTATTCATGCCAATGAATAATGGTTTGAAATTTTGTTGTCACTTTGTCTTTTAAATCTTCCATTAGTTTATCCAGTGGTCTTTCTGATAGCATATAGCACTGCTTTCTCACAATCTGGGATGGCCTTATTAATTATAAGTAGGATGATCGATAGACGAGAGTGGCTGATTTTATAGACTTACTTGACAATTCAGCATTTTTATTATGCAAGAAGTGTTTTTATAATTGCATTGAGGGAGAATATTACAAGGCTTATTAGAGATTTTATATAAACTTGGATTGTGATAAAGAATTTGGAGTTAAATACTTTGCAATTACCCTAAGACACTGTCAGAAATGATAATATGTATTGCTTATGTGGTATGGCTTTCAGAGCCTACTGAACCATCTTGGTTAAAGTTTAATTCAACCAGAAACAACAATGGAACAAATTGACTGCAGATCAGACAGTTCAGACTCCTCAATTGACCTTGATGAACCTGCAAATGGTAGGAATATCTGTACTGTTTGAGGAACTTCAGTTGGTTAAGGTCCTTACGTATCGTCATCAACATTGGAAAAAGTTGCTGATCCCACTTTGTCCGGTTTATCCCAAGATGACTACATTCACGCTTGACTGCAGCATTAACTGTTATTTTCTGCCCCATTGTAAGCAGACGCTGGTTATTACCAGTGTTAGAGTTACTATAATTGAAATTACGACGTCGGGACGACTTTGACAAGAAACTCGTATACATGTGAAGTCTTTATCTGTCTGTATGTTAGTCGCATGCCTGGCCACAATTGTGTTTGCTGGGGTTTGACCATAATTTGATTTGTGTTGTTGTTTTAATAGCAGTGTTTGTTAATTTGAAATTTAGGAATGAGACTTTGCTGTTTGCTGTGATGTTTAAATGATAAGTGATTATTCACCTGATGTAGCTGAAAGGATACAATTATAATATAGTCTAATAGAGCTGCAGTTAGCTGTTAAATATATTGATCAGTTCACTTCTTTACATAAGGCTCCACCTATGACTCACATGTAAAAACTATGATGTACTGTCTGAAAAGATACAGTTAGTTGTTTTCCTTTAGCAGTGAATATCTTTTGACTCTTTATGGAGTATTGTTTTGTGTTTTCCCATAGCAATGACCATCTGTTGAAAATTGTGATTGTTTTCCGTGTGTAGTGACATCGACTGCAGGTACGGCGACATATATTCCGGGGGCTTCACTCTCCGATAAGCTTCGTTTGGCAGCAAGCAAGGGTCAGACCGATCGCCTGAAGGCCCTTGTTTCACTTGGGGCTTCATTTGAGCCTGATAGAGTAAGCCTTGTAGATCAGTTGATAATCAAGTGTATATTATATGTTTCTGGACTCTTTTCATCAACATTTGAAATATGCCAGCAGTTTATTATGTATAATTTCAAAGCTTATTGGGTGTTTGAGTGTTTGTTCTATTGCATAAAGGACCATCATGCTGGTGCTTCAGAAGTTAGTTTATATATTTAACATTGGGTCTGATCCTTATGATGATAATATAATGATGCAACTCACATAACCACTATCATGGTCAACAGTCTCAAAGATGTTCATGTAGAACTATTACATAATTTTTTCTTTTCATAATATGCAAACACTTCATGACAGCTACTGATGGGGAAAGCTTCTAATGTGTTATGCACTTATTTACAGCTATAGGCGATGTTATTGCATTTGAAGAATGCTATTTAGTATAGCATTTTCATTAATGTTTTGAATTTTGCTGCAAATTTTTACTGAAATCCTTATTTGTCATTAATTATGATATTAATGCCATTTCTATGATGCCATAAAACAGCCATGCTGTTACAAGTGTGCCTAAGAGTTACTATTGCTCAGAAATTTATGTGGCATCAATTAGATTATAATTATTCACCTCAAAAGGGTAGGTAACTGTGAAAGTTTATGTTTGCAAAATGAGAAAATTGAAAGGGATGGGGTGTGCTTTAGGGTGGAATTGAAACTTTTAATGAAGAGGTAATTTGTATATTGCTCAATGCAGCGTTTTTCTCTGTTATAGGAGGGTCGTACAGCTCTTCATTATGCTGCAGTCAATGGATTTGCAGACACTGTGATGTGTCTGATTGCTATGGGATGTGACATAGATGCCAAAGATAAGGTAGAAGTCCAGAAACAGCGAGAATTTTGTCAATTGTATATTTGCAACTTTGGTCTCATTATTGTTTTGGTGACTAGCTTCTTTCTATTTTATGCAGCTTACTGATCAAGGTTAATTATTGCAACTGTTATGTATAGACTTATACCTGTACTTATGTATGATATGTATCGTGCATTTAAGATGAATAACTGTTCTATCATTTATTTTCATTATTATTTATTATTTTGTAATTTGCGTCATGCCAGTGTTTAATAGTCTATACTGCAAAGGGTATTAGCTGATGGCCCACGTAACAAGCAAATAGGATTCAGGTTGTTCCCTTTCAGACAGTACAGCTTTGCTGATGATAAGATTGTATGAGAACTGATGAACCCACGAACAGTATTGATTAGGTCAAAGTTGCATCAAGTAAAATGGCAAGAACATGTAATGTGGACAGTGCAAGGCTTTATGCATCGTTCTGTAAGAAGATATGTGTAATGTTTCTTTTACCAAATGTGAGGGTATAGATGCAATATCATAACTTTGCTTCATCTCCAAAAACAAAGTTCAGAGGAAGCGACGCTTCAGCATGTCGAGTGCAATTATTTATGTTTTTCTTTATCTGTGCTGTTTTCTTTCCGTACAGCTCGGATACACAGCTATGCACCGTGCTGCAGCTCAGGGTCATTTGGAGGTCATCAAGATGTTGACGGAGCAAGGATGTTGGATAGACAGTCAAGACGAGGCAGTGAGCATCTTTTCTTACAGTTTTAGAAAAAAATCTCATTATTTTTTGTAGTAAATGTTGAAATACTTACAATATTAATGCCTATAAGAGTAAGTATTTATCTGTCGCAAAAGTCTGAATTAGTTTGAGGGCTTGTGCTAAATATATGCCTGATAATCACTAATTTATTACATGACTTTTTAACCCAATATAGATGCACAGATGTTTTAGGGCAAAATCGATTGTCGTCACTGCATAGGAGATGAGTTACTCTTCTTGTCATATAAAAACTTGATTCGTAAAAGAGACCACTGAGTATATAATCTTATTCCTGAATGTATTTACAGAACGGTAACACGGCCCTTCACGAAGCTGCATGGAATGGCTACAGTCAGACTCTTCAGATTCTGATCATGCAAGGAGCAGAAGTACAGCTCCTGAACAAGGTGAATTGAACCTTCAGAAGCAATTAATGTGATTAAACAGTAACAGATGACCTTTGAAGAGCTTTGAATGACTAGACTTTTCTATATCTGGACTGAATAGACAATAATAAAATACTTATGTCCACTGTGTGCTGTTAGAGTCCAATAGAGGTACCGTGCTGAATTCTGTCCGTGGCTCCTTGTTAGTAGGTAAATTCACATGTCAGTTTTGTTCATTCAGAGGACTTGTAGTGCACCCATGACCTACTCAGAGGCATTCCCAGCCCAACTCCAAGTGCTGTGTCTTTGAAGTGTGTGCAAAGGGATCTGCAAGTTTACCTCGAGATGCAGTATGAAGATTTCTGCTGGCAGCCAATCCCAAGGTGGGGCAAAAAACTCCCATAAATAGGCTGAGACATTCCCAAACTGGCACTGCCTGACCCAGACCGAGATCATAGGCAGGAAGCTGTATAGTATACACTGTACAGTGACTAGTATAGTCCAAGATGTTTAATCAGCATGTATAATGAGGGTCTTGCATATTGAACAGTTGCAAACATTCTGACATCCCTTGTATAAGGATTCTTGTTGAGTTAAATTCAAATGAAATTACAGTCTATGCAGGAATGTGTTTATGTTTTGGATTATTCAACTAATGAGTTTATAGGATCTTGTCTCTTGAGTGCCTCTGATCTTGACAGGTGTTATATAAGTGTTCCTTCATTGTCACTCTCTTCGTAGAGTGTTAAAATATTTTTTGGGTGAGACATTTTCTCTATCTGGTCCTAACACGTTTGACTGTTCATTGTTCATTCAGGCTGGGTTTTCTGCTTTGCACATGGCTGCTCAGAATGGTCACAACAACTGTGCTCGCATTCTACTTTATGCTGGATGTAATCCACTTAATAAAAACAATGTAAGCAAAAACGGATTTACTTTTATTTCTTTTGCAAACTGTCTTATCAGATTTCTATTTTGACGATTGCACATTCCTTAAGTAATTTGGTTGGCAATAACTGTCTCTTGATCCATCTGTTTGAAGAAATATCCGACATCGCAATCAATGCTTTATCACTCATTGTTTGCTCAAGTTTCAGATCTTTAATTAAGGTAAGATCTGCAATTAGAGATAAAACTGACGTTTAATTTTTCTTTGCATTTTGTTTGCTTACTGATGAAATTGCTATTCTTAATTGCATTTAGATTCTTATAGGTTAGTGATCTGATTAGTTTTTTGGAAGTTATACTATTTTAATTTCTAATAGCATAGTTCTGTGACTGTCTTTCTGGTAGGTTCTGATGAGGTATTGTAATCTTGTCTGGCTGCATTTGCCTTCATCGAGACAGTTATGCTGCAGATCAGCGTCAGATGTTACTAATCTGTGACATGATATTCTTGTGTTACTAAACCTTATTCTGGCCATGGCTTTATCATTAAGTGAATACAAAAATCAGTATTCTTGCATTACAGTACAAATCAATATCTTTTAGCAAGTCTTTCCCATATTTCTTTTGAGAATGATAAGTTTTTTGTGTTTTGTCTACGTGCAGTATGGAGACACTGCCTTGCACACAGCCGCTCGGTATGGCCACGCGGGAATAGCACGCATTCTGATCAGTGCCAGATGTAACATCAATGACCAAAACAAGGTTTGAATGAGGCAGCGCTTATGCAGTTGTACTTAAATAGAGGTTACTTAGGAAGTAGAAATTGATTGACTGTGAACTCAGAAGTTGAGGTTTGAGATCAGTATGAAGGTATTCAAGAATTTTGAGATCAGTATGAAGGTATTCAAGAATTTTGAGATCAGTACGAAGGTATTCAAGAATTTTGTACTTCTTGTTATTTTTTTCAAATTGTAAATCAAATGACAAATGATCAGAGGAAAAATGAGGGTGGCAAATGAGAATCTGACCTATTACCTTGGTTTGAAAAATGAAGTCGATAGCACTTCATGCCCATGACGAACTATTGGAGCTAGCTATCGGAACCATTCTGTCTTGATGATTTGTTGCTTGCCTTCAAATATTTTGATGAGTGATAATAGCACTGATAAGAATGTAATGCAATAAAATTAATCTAGAAGGGGGTCATCCATTTATTTATTTAGCATATGATAAATTTACTTGTATATGGGTTCTACTGATAAAGTATGTATGCATTAGCAATGGGTGGGGAAAGGACTGTGGCAGAAGTGTAACTCGTATGCCACATTACCTCTGACTGTTATTAATTGCTAACGATTTTCGATATTAGTAATCCTTGATCGTTTCTGATGGATTAAATATTGACCATTCTGTAGGATTTGAGGGTGCATCAAGCGTACATGTACAGGTCGGAGTGTTAAAAAGTACAGGGGGCAAATTTTTCCAAATTTCTGCATACATTCTTCTCGGCTTACAGTCAAGCAGTCTTACTGCTGCCTACGTGGATGGCCCTGCAAAGGAGTATTTGCCTGCTGTGTCCTTTCACTTACCTTATGTATTCTTATCTCACCAGTATATTACCCATTGATCTTTTGGATTTGTGAATGAATGCGACCCATTCTACCTCATTGATCTTCTTTTAATTGAGCACAGACAAAAAAGCTTCTTTCCTCAACATTTGTGTTTTGCAGATGAGGGTGAATGTCTTTTCTTTTTTAGAATGCAGATACTGCGCTTCATATTGCTGCGGCTCTGAAGCGTCGCAAGATTACAAAGTTGCTGGTTGAAGCAGGCATAATGACAACAATACAAAACCGGGTTAGAATATATAATAGAAGTATTGTTACCAATTGAGTATAAAATAATTACATATATGATTTCCTTGAATATGAAAGATGAGCAAGGCATTGGATGTAAAGACATGAGGTCAAACGAAACTTGGTACTAGGCATTGAGAAATCCAGTTATCTGTACAATTTATTGAAAAATAATTCTATGCAGATTAATTCAATAATAATTAGAATTGACTTCAAACAATGACACATTTTCAAATAAAATTAATATTAGCTTAAGGTAATATTTGTTCATTAATATTCCTTAATGAACAAAATACTTCTACTTATAAAAATTTGGAGTTGCAATTGTCATCAATAGTGCTTTGCATCATACATACAGGTGTTTAACATGATGGGTTTTTTATTTCATGTTAGCAATGTGAAACGGCGCTAGATGTCGCTCAGCGGAAGGAACTCACTGAGATTGTTCATCTGCTTACTGCAATGACCAAGGTAATATTCTAATTTTGTTATTCAACTTCATAATTTGAGTGCTCCCTGTTGAAATGCAATCTGACTGCGAAAACACAGAATGTTTAGTGACTGATATTTACTGTTGTGTGCAATATGTACATGTATGTAGGTATTTAAAAGTAAAAACCTTTATATAGAATCTTTAAAGTAATTACCATATTCAAAGCACTGTTATGTCATTTATGTATCGCCAAAAACGATTTGCTCAGAGTACGTTAAACACTGTTCATAGTGTGATCTTTTTTTTTCACATGTTTTTTAATTTTTCAAAATGTATGTAAAAATACAGTTACAGCAACATTCAGATAGTGGAATTTTTATTTTGCTGGGTTTTGTTTACATTCCTATTGATGAAAACGAGACGGTGTTAGCCGAGAGTTAAAACAATAGTTGCTTACTGGAAATTAAATTTTTTTTGTAGTATAAGCAGCCGCCACCAGAGATGAACTGGATGCTGCAGGACAATGGTGGAATGAAACCCAGTCATCCACCTGTGGTGTCAGTTGTCTCTGAAGTGCCACAGGTGGTTGCAGATGAAGAGGGGAAGAAGAAAAAGCGTGGATTCTTCTTCAAAAAGAAGAAAAAGACAAAGGTCAGCGCTCATTTTCTTTCTTTTATGCTATTTGACTAAGTAAAGTGAACGGGTTCCTTAGTATCAGCAGACTTGTGGGGCATAGGGTGAAGGCACAAAAAAAAACCCAAATCCTTGCTGATGAATTGCTCTTAGCTTGACATCTCTATCATGAGATTTTGACATGTTAGATGGAGACTCAAGACATGATTGGCAGGGGTTAGTGGTTGTGAATAGGCTTCGAGACCAGAATTGCAGCCATGAGAAGTACAGACGTATTGCAATGCTTCAATGAAAATCTCAAACCTGTTCCTGCACTGATCCATTATGTTGACTTCGATTAATGAGTTGAAGGTCATATAGTTATATGTCAGCTTCATACTTTCCTGTGTGATTAATTATATCCTGACATCTACTGTGTGTGATGCCTTCAAATATGTCATTCTTCTTCATGGCATAAATTTTTGTTTAGTTTGAGAAAAATGAAAAGTTCATCTGCTCTCAACTGAGATATAATTATGATACCCTCGTTTTGTGCTTACATTTCTTCGTTATGATATGTCCATCACATATTTGTTTCTAGCTTCTTCAGCACAAAGCAAAACAGAAAAGAAATTGTTTTCAGTAGCTTACACAAATAAGGCCAACAAGACAAAGACCAGGGTTGAAGACTGCATAGCATTACTTGTTGACATGTAATACCATGCTGTGTAAATGGAAATTTATATATACTGCAGATTGAAGGACCATGGCATTCAATCATCTTGAAGCTTCAGATCATCCTGTCTGCTAAGTTAGCAGAGTTCGTACCTACATGGCACAGCAAATACGCTATGGTTGGCACACCTTTCAGGAATAGTAACCTGTGACATGAGCTTGGTCTTCCTAGGCCACATTTGTGTCAGCTGCCAAAATTTTTTCCTTGATCTTGTTTTGTGTTGTCAAGTTCTTAGCTTAGCTGAACTGCCTGAATAAGCAAGATACAAATATGTGACAGCCGTACCGTTTCTTTTTAGGAGAAAGATCGTTCTGCAGATTCTGGAAGCACCGATGCTGCACTTCCAGCTGGTGCTGTTCCTCCAAAAATGACATCTCAGCTACCCTCTCCAGAGGAGCTAATGCAGGGTTTCCAGAAGCACCAGGCACAGAAGATGCAGGCTGCATCATCACACAGGCCCATAGCCCCATCTGGTCCCTGTCCTGTCAACAACTATGATACATCACGTCCAGGCATCCAGTGCTACATGGATCTTGCTGGCAACATTCGACAGGTTAATTAAGCATGAAATACTTTCTGCCCTGCATTGAGACATTCATTCATTATATGCCATTTCGTGTAGGTTTCTGTGTGTGTGCTTACATTCAGTAAGTTTTGAAATGTTCAAATTAGGGATATTCTGTGGGGTACAATACCTAGCACTAATTTGATTATGGGTGGCCAAGCCATTGTGGCGTTTACCTCAAAAATTATTTGGGCACAGGTAATAAAAGTCACAGGAGATTACTACTTATAGATGAGGGTTGATAGCTTGACATAAGTAAGATGAAAGTATGACTTGAACTCTCAAATTGATAGAATTCTGAATTGCATTTCTAGTTCGTGGAGAAGCAATGCGCAATAGTTTCTGTCTAGACGGCTGAATAATTGACTGTTATATATCAATATTTAAGCTTTTTTATTTGTTTATAGGGACCTTCTGGTTTTGGCCCCATTTGTTCATGTCCACATCCAATGGATCAGCTGAACAAGGACAGACCTTTCAACCCTGGCCTTGTTGGCATGATGGTTTCCGACCAGATAGAGGCCGCCAACCGGCGCCTGCTGCATCAGGCCACTGCCGCAGATGTAGAGCGCCGGTGCCAAGACCGGAACTTCCACTTTGACGAGGTGACATCGCTGGAGCAAAGAGTCAGGAAACAGTTCAACATGCAAAAGGGTTTAACCAACGCTCAGCCAATGCAGCGGGTTGACCCTCGACTCGCTACACATGTCTGCCATTGCGAATGGTGTCAGGGCCAAACGAATGGACAACCCTATTGCCGCGGAGACGACCAAATGAATCATCACCGACGGATAGGCGTTCCAGAAACTCCACCACCTGGGAAAATGTACAAATCTAAATCGGACGAAACGTTGTCGACCATTTCAAGTCATGCAAATCGTCGACACTGGCAGTTGGGATCTAAGGAACAGGAGAACGCAGATACCAGACTCAAACATCACCACAGACGGCCCAGAGAAAGACGCGAGAAACGACAAGAAGCTGGCAAAAAGGTAGAAGCTGCTACCGGACGAATGATTCGTGAAAGAACACCAGAGGTTTATCTGGATGATAGAGAGCTTCACAATGACAGTGCGCCACTTGTTGTTCCTGCAAATGTGCGGCAATGGTTGATCAAGCAAGGGGAGCTTGATAAGAATATGAGGCTAACCAATCTGAATAAAATTAAATACACAGAAGTTTATGACCTGTAAAGGGTAATCTAGTCCAATCACTAAACACTGATTTTGTCCTTTTATGAAGTAGCATAGCATTTATGCTTTGTCAACTCTGTTTTTACAACCTTTGCAAAAATGTACTATCACCATGTTTTATTGTTTGGGTGAAACAGTCATAGTGTCATAATACAGTTTCTGTGTTCTATATCTGCCAAGCCTTTGATGAAATTTTCGAATGTGTTACAATAGAGATTTACATTTTCGAGCAATTATCATAAGCCTCTGTAGAGTTAAATGTTTTAGCATTGACATGTTGTCTTGTTTCCTATTTATTTGTGTGCTTGTCGTGTGTGTGTGTGTGTGTGGGTGTGTGTGGGTAATGCCTCACAACATCTTTTTATACATTGCCTTCATTGTTGGTTGTTTCCAGTTGTACTAAAGTGCTTTTAATGATTGCTGTGCATCAGCCAAATGTTATTATGTAATTGCCTTAAAAGACTGCAGCATCTTGCTTTATGTTGTGATTACGCTTTTATATATCATCAGCTGAATCATTCTCATGCTAGGTTTCTGGAGAAGACCAAAGTAGTATTTAATTACTTCTCCATTGTTCGGTAATTGACCTCTTAATGTAAATGTTTAAATTAGTCTTGGCTGATTGGAAAGTTGATTGTCACCATCCTTTGTTTACAAGTCGGCATTGCAGAATTCACCAGGTTTGCAACAGCTTCTGACACCTTAATCTCTTCCTAAGAACTTAATTTTGATTCACATATGATGTCATGTGCTTGAAATATGCTGCAGTAATGTTTGTATAAATCAGTTCTTCAGAGACCACCATGTTAATCAATGCTATGCATATTTGGCACCAATCACTCGACAGGGAAAGGCTCAATTGGAGGACCTATCACACAATTATTGAACTGCTGCTATAGGAAACTGGTGGAAAGTTCTCTTAAAATGCTTAATGACCAGAAACAATGCTGATTGATGATATTTGCTGAGTGTTTCAGTTTTATACTGTAAATTATTTTTATTGCATGTGTGGGTTTATTTGCAAGTTTTGTACCTTGTCAGATATACTGGCTGGAATTAAATCAGCATCCAAGGTTTTCCGCCACTTTACTCGTCTATGTGGATCAAGGTATTGATCGTCAGTATAAGGGAACTAACATGTGCATCTTCAAATTATATATCACTGTATTTAAATTCATGTATATCATATTTTCGTGCCTTGTACCATATTGCATTTAAATAATTGTGCATTTTATATTGTGTTATTTAGAACATCGTACATTTATAAAGTATATTAAGCATTTGGCAATACTAAGTAAACATTATTACTAATGCAACATTTCTCCATATCACAGTAAATAGCAGGACAAATCGCTTTAGGGTAAACATTTCACCTCGACCAGATTTTGTATTGACCATTCGGCAACAGTAAATGTAGCACGGCAACTCGAATATATTGGCTTCACAACTATCAAGCTACAAATTAGGCTTACTCAGGTACATGTTATGATTATCTTGGACTGCTTAATGAAATTAATATTAAGCAGTTAAGCTAATTCCACTTAAAGGCAGCAAGAATGAGCAGGCCCTAGTTCAGTATATGCTCTAAATTGATGCAAATGTAGAAGTATGTATGCGGATATATGCCTCTCATTATAATTAAAGAGCTGTGGTTCATCCATCTATTCAACTATATGTGAAAAAAATAGGCTGATCCAACAATTATAACAAAGCTGTAATGTTGTACACTTACAAGTCTGCTGCCTGTGCATTATCAATCAATCAAAAATACTTTATATAGAATACCCATCATAATTATGTGTGCAATGGTATGTATGATTGATCTCTTTCCACATCATGTGACCAGAGTTCTGCTTACCATGGATATAATATTACATATATGGTTCTTAGTTAACATCTATTTATAAACTTGTACCCTATCTCATCACTCAGGTGGCGACATTCTTTCAAAAGAGCCGGCAAGCAGTAGGCCAATATGAACTAAAGCGCCTTGTAGCAGGATGGCTGCATTACGGCGCTTTGGAAATCGTCCGTTTAATAATAATAATGAACTGAAGCATATTTCTGCTTTTGCACGGTTATATTCATAGGACAGAAAATCAGTTGCATGGTGATTTCATCTTGTAAGAATAATTTAACATTAAAATGCACTAATTTCAGAATGCCAAGCTTTCATTTTGTACTAAGTTACATATTTTTGTCTTGTCCATTTTCATCACTAGTGGTTTAGTGGTTGAAAACTGTATTGAAAATTGTTTGACTAATGGTGTCTATTGATTGTAACATCTGATCTTCCAGACTTCACAAGATTATGATTGAATTACCCGTGCAGGGACCATGTCCACGGACAAAGCATTTTTATTCTGTGTCTTACACAAAAGATACACTGTTGCAAGTGTTGGTTTTGTACTTTTATTAATACAAACATGATTTATCGATGGATTGCACATCATTATGAAAATTTTGATGTATTATAAAAATTTTGATGTACTTAAATCAAAGCAGAGATGATAGAAGTAAATCAAAAGAATATAGAGCTCACATATATAGCAGTTTTTAATTATGTTTACACGTAACAAAAGAAGTTTCTGTCTACCATTTCCATTAAAAGCTAATGTTTGTGGTGGCTCCTGACGTTAACCACTAAAGTATGACTGCCGCTTGAACCAACATCCGAACTTTTCAACTTTATATCTGGACAAGACCGCTGCTGTGCAGATTCTACTTTTTCTTTCCACGAACAAGCTGAGACTCGAGGTTCTCATCAAAATCTTTGTCATTCACATTCAACATTAGTGTTCCAGTGTGGATGTACACACGGTTCTTGGAAGTGGCAATCTAAACAATGGAAAATATGGACATGTAAATGCCATGAAATCACTATGAACATACATTTCTTACAGTCCAAAGAACAAGCCATCTCAATTTATTTTAAAAGCACACATTTAAATTCTATTTGTCACTTTCAGAACATGTGAAACAATATGCAGTAAAGTTAACTTCTTTGGAAAATAAGTCTGCCAAACCTGCCAAACAAATTCTCAAACCTGCACATTTGGTCAACTGCTTTGAATAAATTTTGCCTCAATATTGTGTCTGTTCAGCTAAAAACAGTATACAATTTCTGCTTACAGCCAGCAGCACGTTGTTAGATCTGTTCAATAACTATTGATGTTTCAGTACTGCCTGGTTGTCTTTAGAACTTGAAGTCATTACACAAGTATTTAGAAACACGACATGGCCCAGTGTTCATTCTTTGCATTCTATGAAGTGCATCCATTTTTTTACTTCCATATTCTGCATTTATATTAAATTAACTGATATACAATGAAGGGACACAATAAAGAAATTGAGCAAAAAAACTCTTACCGTTCTTGCAATGTTCTGTGCTGCTCGAATCTTTTTCAGCTTAAGATAGCCTGGATTCTTAGAAATGGCCTCTCCAATCTAGAGAAAGCAAATTATATTAACATACATGTACATCAGGAATTCAGAAGGCTAACAGCAAATGACTAAATTTCACTCATGAACCTTTTTATTTATTTAACACTAATGACAATTAACTGCATTTAAGTGTTAGAACACAAGGTTGGTCACTCTGAAACTTATGCACAGATGTTGACTGCAATGTTGGCTAGGAGACTCCTAATAAGAATAAAGAGCACATTGTCTAGTGATTCAAATGACAATTAGGGGTTAGCCTGCAGTTAACTGAACGACAGTTAAAACAGCCTCAATTTATACCAAAATCACATCGGCAAAACAATAGCACTGGAGAATAGTAAAAAACACATTCAGTTAATTACTATGACTCTATTCCATGAATAGCTTTAAACATACCATCTTTGCTGAAGCAGCCTCTCCCTCAGCCTGCACAACCTTTTGTTGCCGTTCCTGCTTTGCTTTCTCAACAATATACTGTGCTCTTTGAGCCTCCTGCTGTGCAATCTGGTATTCAACAACACAACATAACAGTAATACAACTTCTCATAAAAGAAATTATTATACAACTCAAATGCTTGTGCATTATGTCAAACAGGCAGAATGCCAAAGCACTCTTTCTCATCAAAGACTTTAATGTGTTTGCCCTTCGTTAAAGACATGGCAACATGTACGCCAGTGAACTAGTCTGCTTCATTTAGATTGCCGCTAAGTATTTCTACATTACCTAACAGTACAGTACCTAAAATGTTATACAGTTCTGATAAACAGATATTCTACATCATAAAAATTCATAGTTTACAGGTAAGATAGACAGTCCGATTAGCTCACGATACAGATTGTACATGGAGTACATGGACTGATGACTCAAAAATGAATTCTTTCAAATCACCCATAGTGTCATTTACCTGACAAACTTTATAAACAGATGGAGAAGCCAAACCTGCTTTGCTTCAACCGCAGCCGTGTATTCCTTGCCAAACGCCAACTCTGTGATGGCCACATCGTCGAGAATGATGTTGAAGTCACGGGCACGATCTATCAGCTCCTTACGGACCAACAGACTTACTTGCTGACGCTGTGTAATCAGCTGAGAAGCATTAAACTTGGCCACAACACTCTTCAGAACCTAATGGAAGAACAAACCTCACAGTAATTGATAATGGAAATTTACAAGTCATCAAATTCAACAGTATACACATTCTTCACTAAACTACAGATGCCAAAGTCCCCAAGGTCTAACAAATGTGAAGTTTAAAGTAGAAAATAATTAAGAAATTATATGCATACATTTAACAGCATTATAAAATTGAATGACAAACATCAGCACATTATTTAAATTCAAATATAAATAAAGTAACCTCACTCATCATTTAAGATGAATAAGTATTAACTCCTCTTCATACTGTCCACTAAGGAAACCAGAATGCAATGTTCCCAACAGGATAAAGGAGGAGGGTTGTGCGATGGGCTTGCAACCCACCCTGGTCGCAATGCCACAGAAGTAATGCTGCATCAAAAGACGAGTGAACGATATATTATGTTGTCAATGTACAGACCTGCATAGGATGGCCTAAGAACTAAGTAAGTACATTGAAAACCCATAATTTACCTCATTACATATAGATGGCAGCACTCGTTCATCGTAGTCGACTCCTAGTTGACGATAAATGGCAGGCAACTGAGCAGCGTCAGGCCGAGATAAAACACGTAGAGATATGTTTATCATCTGCAAATCTAAAAGAATTCATTTACAAATTTACATAATCCACCTCATGTATAATAATGACAACAGAGGGTAGATAGAATGGCATTAAAAACACATCTCAGGATAGAAATTGAGTAAATTTAAAAAAATGCACTGCAAATATTTGTTGGAAATGAAATTTTTTTCGAAAGAGGCAATTATTCGATCAGTTATCAACAAGTAATCTTCAGGCATTGGATTTGTACATTTATCAATTCATTAAAAAGTTTTCAACAAGATTTTGTCGCCTGATAATAATGACAACAGAGGGTAAATAGAATTTCGAGAAAAATGAGTTAAGACCGTTTGGCGATAATGGGCAGAAAATAAAACATCCAACACAATAAAATTTACCACAATAAAATTTCACTCACAGTTAGTACAGATATCATATTACATTACTCTATTACAAAAGTACTTTTCTATGAATATCTTTAACAACCAGCATTATTAATTATGCCTTACACTTCAGTACACGCTGGTTGCTAAATGGTTAAAACAACCTATTATATCCTAAGTCATTGAAATGGAAGATAATAAAATTTCCGCAACAAATCAAATCGAACTACTTTCCGACTAAAAATGAAGATACGATAAAATAATTCTCAATCAACGATTTGTAATTCAAACTTCTTGCCTCACCATGGAATCATATCGAAGAAGAAATTATTTACCCTTGCTACCAGTTGGCGAAGAAATCTTTCGTGGTCGCGCCCTGATATCATAGATGATTGGATACTGAAACCATGGCACCCTAGATAATGAATAACAGCAAAAAACAGAATATTCTTTAATAAAAACAAGTGCACATGTCACTAGCTTCACTTTCACAGCATATCAATTCAAGTCAAGCTTTCATTCATGCAACCCTACATTTACTAAACAATATATTGATATTTCTACCACTAAGAATTCATGTACAACTTATAACAGTCAGAACCATACCACACCATAGTATTATCATGTGAACACCAGTATGCTGATGCATATACATCATAATAAACTGCCTAATACACCAAGAAATAATAAATTTATCAATATATACAACAAAGCAAGCTTCACTGGACACAAACACCTCATTGGCTACAATAAAACCATTTTCATTTCATTAAAAGCTTTTACCATATAATCTTAGTATTTCACCTTAAATGCAATCCTTCTCTATAGATGTCAGGCTGGATTCCTCCAATTCTACTGAAAATGATTGCTCTGTGACCTCCATCAACTACAATCCGAACCAAATTTCAGAATATTGCAAATATCAGTAGAGTAACAGTAAGTCATGCCTGTTAAGCAACATGAGGATGGTCATGACTGCATTGGTCACAAGAACATCAAGAAAAAGAAATGAACAAAATATAATACAGAATTAAGTCCAATATTTCTAACATTAGCCACACTAATCCACAAACCTAGAATTAATGAATGTCAGGCCAGTGTGATAGCACTAAAAATAAAAATAACAGACGGTATAGGAATTAAAACTCATCGGACCACCGCGACCAGGTGTTGGTAAAATGCGAACCTCGAACCGGCATACTGCGAACCGGTAAAACGCGAACCAAAATGCGAACCATAGGCGCGAACTTATCAGGTTAAGGCATCGTGAGGGTCGGTTAGGGTCAGGGTTAACATCGTGAAGGTCGGTTAGGGTTAGTGTAGTTAATAGATAGGTTTCAGGGTCATAGCTAGTATCGTTTACATATACTTGCCGAAAACTGTTGGCCGCATGAATAAAAATATAAATGGCAACCATAGGAGCGAACCGGTCGCGTGACTTTTGGCTGGCAATCTTAAACAGGTTCGCAAACGGTTCTCATTTTACCGGTTCGCAATTCGCATTTTACCCACACCCACTGCGACCAGTAAAGAATAAGATGACCATGCTGCAAGCATGACGACATCCATAATTGACCCAATATGTCCGATCAGCAACGCACACGTCGTAGTGACGCAACTGTCTACTGCCGCAGTAATCAAGGGCCAAAAAGCTTCAAAATGGTAATAGTTTGACACTCCCATAAGCATAGAGGACGGCCATAGCAAAGATGATGACACTCGACGCCGGCAACGGCGGTCTAGTTGTCCAGAACATGCACTTTGTATTAACCTGTGTACATCGACTGATAAAGGCCATAAGCCAATCCACCGGCAGCTGCCAAGAATCCGAGACCAACTCCGGCACCTTTTCCACCCTTAGCCAATCGGTTGGCGAGATCGGCTAATTTGTTTTTGTCCATTTTGATCAGAGAGCGCTATTATCTTTCGTTATGACCTTCGATTCCGAAACGCTTGATGCACATGGAGAACCGGATATGCCCCAGGCCACAACCTTTTACCAAAGAGTTAATAATCTATCTCCTATACCGAGCTCAAACTTTTGTTGAGCTTTAATTTTTGCGTGGAAACCTAAAGGTACTCAATAGAATCTATAGTGTCGACCAACATATGGCTGATGAATCTTATTATTCTGCATTTTTACACAGCATAAATTTTTATTCTAGTTTTGTTAGTTTTCTTGCAATCCAGAGTGATTGAACCTTCTAAGTTTCGACAATGCATTACTGCTTCGGAAGTTGTAATATATCGCGCTACGAGAATCATTTCAGTGGTGGATTTAATCGTTATTGTTTATCAATAAGAAAATTGTCAAGTCCCATAACAAGCGCCACTTTAAGAAAAGCTCGTTACCGTCATCTTCAAACTTCTAAGGTGCCACTCGAAAGCCAAGCACCCGTACTTTATTCATGAATTCTGAGCTGAATCAGAGATGATATTCAAATGGTAGTTCTGAGGAGATCAAGCAATGTCCTGTTTCTAAAGGAGAAACTGGGTTACTTACAGTTATACGACACTGTTTGAAAACAAGAACACTTGGCATCACCTCTTTGCTTGGCCGTGGCACTGGCACTGCTCCCTGCTCAGCTAGCTATATGGAAGATCCATAGCCAAATAGAATAGACTTCAAGCACTTGAGTTTCCATATATGCATAAACAAATATCTTTGATTAAATCCTAGTGCTTCTATTTGCATCTATTATAATTTTATAAAGCCTGTGCTTTCAAAACTGAACCCATCGATTGCTGCTTTCCTCGCGCCATTTGTTTGCAAGTGGAACGCGCCCACGTTCTTTGATGGCGCTCTCAAAAATGACCACGTGACTTCGTTTCTGTTTATGTTAGCAACGCCATCGTTCGGGTTGTGAATTTCATTCGACAGTGGTGGATTTGTATCAGATTTTATTAAATGGGGATGACTGCCAGACCGAAGTACTTCACTTCCAACGAAGTAGCCATCCACAACACGTCTGACGATAATTGGGTTTCGTTTCTTGGCAAAGTTTATAATCTGACGCCTTTATGTGAAAGGCACAAAGGTTATTTTTTTACATTATGTTAACAACACCACAAGTGTCTTCACGCTCTTTGACAACTATAAGCAGGGGTGACGATCCCGGTAGGGTTTGAGAGGTGCAAATCGATCCACCTTTTAAAGTGAGGGACACATTATACGTGTGTTCCCCTCCCACATTTGCTACCCCCTCATTGGGTGTCCCCACACACCTGTCAAACGATATCGCTGCCTCTGACTATAAGGATGCCTGCATAACCTGCAAGTAAGTATATCGTGCAGTGCAGAGTAACATGGCAATACATGGTGTGCAAGTCGGTTAAACAGCTACAAACCATACTGAATGCAAAACATGTATAACTGTTGTAGAACTGTTCTGCGACAAAAAATGCAACTGGCCTAAGTTATAAAATTATCAGGGTTTATTTATCTACTCTAAAATTTTGGCATTCCGCAGATTTCAAGACTAGTTCGTGTTTATGGCGTTGTAGCTTTGTGTGAAGATGGAAGAGGTTAGGCATCAATCAGCCGCACACACACACGCGCACACACATACACCCACACAACCCCCGCGCACAGTCATGCGCTTCACCACAAACCAGCACACAGCTTGACATTGCAATTCATATTGAAAGCTGGGTGTGAAAGCTGGCATGTAATGTCCCTTGTAACCAGCAGAGCACATATTAGATGCAGCTGTTAAATATCAGTAGCAATTGAGATCGATGTAACTTACAGTTTAGTAATGGTGTGGCATTGGTGTCAATTTTTATTTTTTCATCTGACAGGAGACATTTTACTAAAACCAATTATTCAGTCAGCTGGCAAAGACATTTCACACTGGTTTAATGCTAAAACAAAAGACGTGAGTTTTTCTTGTATTTTCTTTTGTTTTTCTGTGCTGGCTTTGGGTTCTGATCCCATTTGTTTTAATGGATTGAGATTTACAAAACCATGGACATATACATACACAAATCACAAAAGATACCTTTCAATAGGTTGACTAGCCCTTCTATCGCTACGGGGTGGAATTGGTTAAATTAGATGTGTAATGGGATGGGCGCCTTGTATGGCTGTTGTCAGTTAAATTCGACTTCTGTAATAACTAATCATCATCTGTTCATACTAAGAAATCATTATTATAATTATTATAACAATGAGAAGCGGCTCATTCCTTTCTGATAATCTAGTGCTTGCAGCATAGCATTCTTTGCCTCAACATGCATTGGTGTGTGTGGCCTGTGCAGTTCCTTATCATCTGCTTTTCCCACTGTACAATTATGCACTAGTTTTGCTGGTGGGAATAAAAATTTCACTCTGTCTTTCTGCTGTGATCAATATTTGAATTTGGGAACCAAGGGTTGACAGCTTGCAATATGCTTAATCTATCAACAGCAGTTTTGCTGCTACATATTGAAATTATATAATTTGGTATGACATTGATAATTGCTCTTGTTGATAATTTTTTAGCAAACTCTGTAGTTGGCAAACTGATTCTAAGATAATGCAATGATGATGCAAATCTTTATTTATATAGCACCTTTCATGACCTCACAAAGGAGCAGAATATATACATCAGTCTCGACAGAAACTATGCAGCAATGATTAATTTAAATTATTTATTTTACTAAGTAGTCATTATTTAATTCTTTTTAATTTACCAAAGCAGAACCAGGTGCATGCTCAAACATATAGTCATTCTACATGAATTAGCTAATTTAAAGTTGAAAACAAATGGTGTACGGTTTGCAACAGATTCGCACCTATGTGGACCCTCAGACCAATTGCCTCATACCATACACTCCGCATGGACGATTTGTCCACATTCCGCCTCCTTATCCAAGCAGTGACTGGGCGAATGATTTTGGTCGTCCGTGGTGGAAGGACGATGCATACTGCATGGGAGTCTTGTCTAAGAAGACGCGTCACATCAAAATCATCAACACCTTAACATCACAGGAAACAGTTGTTGAGGTTTGTATAGCATCATCTCTTCTAAATGTTGGCATGCGGTCTTACAATCATTTGTTTTATTGCAATTGTATTGTATTGTTGGATTTCTATAGTTCTTCTCCCAGTACCAACTAATCAGGGGCACTCCCAGTGTGAAAACCCTGCAGGAAAAGAAATGTCTTAAGAGTATGGGTAGGAACAGAAGTACTGCCAGATAAAATCGAAGTGAGTTGTAGAGGGAATATCCTTCCAATGCAAAGTCCAACAGACACATAAGTGCGATATTGGGCAGAAGCAGCCAGAGAAGAAGAAGCAATTTCTGATACATTAAAGTTACAGTATGTAGGATTTGTGGAGTGTTTTCTGTTTAAATGAAAGACCTGCAAATAAGAGATTATCAGATGTGTATTATATGTAGTTGGAATATGTCTGACTGCATCTGTGTGTTAGTTGATTAGGTGATCATACATCTAGAAGATCGAGCGTCTGGGATTATATATGGCTCTTATAAACCTCATCATATATCTATGTAAATATGAAGCTCTTCACAGATTAATGAAGATGTGGTGGTCCTGCTTTATGGACCTAGATTCCTAGAAGGATCAAATCTCTCTATATTGAACTACATCAGATGACAGCTGCAGTGAATTGCACTGCATCCTGTTACATCAGACTGTGCCATAGGCAAATTAGGCATACTTCTAGAAGGATATGAGGGGTTCTTGCAGGGGTGTAACAAGCGGGGGGCATAGGGCACCGGCCCCCTCAGTTTCAAAACTGGGGGGGACAAAGCCCCCCAGTTTTAGTGCTCAGTTCCCTCCCATGTGCCCCTAATCTGTTCTTTTTTATGTTTATCCAATGGCTTTTTAAGATTACCTTTGTTAAAATAATTTGTGCCCCACTTTTCAAAACCTTGTTACACCTCTGGGTACTTGTACCCCACTCTTTGGTACTATACCTTCCACTTTTCATACCCAGAAGAAAACAATGTCAATTATTTTTTTCTGGAAGGAAGGTCTTCATTTGAGCCCTCAAGACTCAAAGCAATTACCCAGCATCACCGTCAATGTGATCACTATCATCATTGCTACTATCAGCATTATTATTAGGAATAGTGCATAAATGGTGCCATTTTAACTGTTTAACAGTCCAGATGGGAAATTATTTGAAATTGTGTACCCCAACTTTCTTGAACAATACTGCTCCTTTGCAATGTAGAACACAATGCCAGGAAAAACGGCCATGATATAATAATTTAGATTACCAACATATAATTACATTACAATCTTGCAGGTGTGCACTGAAGAGACAATTAATGAAATCCTGAAGCGCTACTTGACACACAACAGTCATGCAGCCAGCTACACCTGGAAATACGACTGCCACAACCTGGACATGGATAAAACTCTGGAGGAGAATGGAATCAAAGACGATGACGAGGATTTCTATCGACTGCGGATGAACGACGACGAGTTCCTCCAGTGTGTCCATCTCTACTTTAATGATGATCTCACTGAAGCGTAACATTCGGTCAAGTCATGTGTGATAGGTGACTGACCAGAACATAAATATACAATGTTAGCCGCTATTTATTGTGCTTCAATATTGCACTGAATATTAATGACTGGGATAATAACACAAATTCTTATGCTAATGGGGAAATGGGTTCAATTCATCTTCATTGTGTTGGCAGCCTCATTCTCCGATTCTTGTTGTATGTTACCAAGAATTAGCATTATAGGTAGGCTTCAGTGTGACTTTGCCTTTACTTGTGGTTCTTAATATTTCATTAAATTTTAGAAGTCTGGTCCACAATGTAAATAGGTCTAAGTTATATTTGATTTTAAAAATCTTTTTGTGATTTTATTCCATAATGTAAATTTATCTTGGCTTTTCGGTGTCGGATAACTCTTCCAATCCTACACTCGGTAAGGGGCCGTCCATATATTACGTAAGCAACGAGGGGAGGTTTCAAATTTTCGTGATCGTATGATTGGGGGGAGGGTCCCGAAATATGTATATACGCAAATGTAGTTGTGTAATTATGACGTCCACAATACAGAATATGAAAATCAGAACTGTAAACCTAATCACAGACTATACTCCTACTTAATCAATTAATGTAGTTTTAAAACTGTTTCAAATGCAAGTGTTGTTAGTGTTATATTTCTTCATAACAGTTAGCAAATTTTAGATGTTAAATATGATGCTTAACAGCAATAAATATATGGTAAAATCAATGTCTTATGGATGTTTTAGCAATTTAACCTTTGCAGTGGGGGAAGGGGTAGAGCTCAAATGTACGTATGCATGGGGGAGAGGTCCACGAAATGTACGTGATGCAATGGGGAAGGGGTTCCAAAATTCGATTTTTTTGCATACGTAATATATGGATGGACCCTAAAGGTAAGCGGATTAGTATGGATAATAATTTATGAGCTATATAATAGGCCAAGTATTGAAGTTGTTCATGAGAATAATTTGTAGAAATGTTTGGATGCTTGGGGGTCTTATTTTAAAGGAGGTCATGTGACCAGATGTCTCAAAGAAACTGATGCCCATGACTCCTCCACATCAGCACTTGCACGATTTGTATGGTCTGCTGATCGGTATTAATTTAGACTTATCGCAATGCTTTTATGCTACGTTGAACTACCCCATGTTTCGCTTTAATTAGGCGTAAATATTTTTAAAGTGACTTGATTGTGTTTAGACTTAATTTTTTACAATACCATCCAAAATGTTTCAGTTGTAATTTTAATCTTCGTTTTGCACAGGTGTGTTTCTCTATGTTTTCGTCTGTCTTTGTTTGTCTCTGTCTGCCTGTCTTTGTTTGTCTCTGTCTGCCTGTCTTTGTTTGTCTCTGTCTGCCTGTCTTTGTTTGTCTCTGTCTGCCTGTCTTTGTTTGTCTCTGTCTGCCTGTCTTTGTTTGTCTCTGTCTGCCTGTCTTTGTTTGTCTCTGTCTGCCTGTCTTTGTTTGTCTCTGTCTGCCTGTCTTTGTTTGTCTCTGTCTGCCTGTCTTTGTTTGTCTCTGTCCGTCTGTCTCTGTATGTCTGTCTGACTGTCTTTATGTAGCACTAAAACCTACAATTTTGTCTACTCATCATTTATGTATATTTACAGTATAGAATGCGTAGTTGTAATCTCTAAATTTCTAAAGCATCAGTTTATTCATGAATGCTGTGTCAAGTCATAGGGGTTGTCCAGAGAGTCAAAGTAGCTATAAAGGTGACTGGGTGTTGTTAAGGTCAATCATCTATTAAAATTTTTAGGGCATATGCCAGTGCCTAGCTGGGCTCATAGTTCAAAAGGAAGATATACACTATAATAAACATCATGAATGTATTCATAAATTATCCTGAAATGACAATACTGAGCTTAGTTAAAGCAATGTCTTTGCAGATAATGCAGGGTGAAAGCAGACAAAACTCATATCACATTAAGCCAGAGCAAAATAGCAATTTTATCGTCACTCTGATAACATAGACCTATCTAAGTAGCAAGTCGGCCTTAGTAAAGAAGGTGGTGCATATGCTATTAACACGGATAGTTCGGCTACAGGATTCATGGCAAACAACGACAACACTCGCCTAATTGCGTGGCCAGTATCTGGACCTGTTGCATGCATTGAGGATGCAATTGTTTCTGTCGTCGCCTTGATGTTCTTGACAGTAGAGGGCGATGCAGTCGTAAAAGCTCAGCTTGTATCGCTTCGTATTTCTTCTCGGCGCTCTGTGCGACTCGACCTCGAACTCTGAACCCTCCGCTGGATAGACCACGGACTCGCCGACGTTTCTGTCACTTAGCCGATGAGCGAGGTTGCCTTTAACGTTTGCGGGAGAAGAGTTTTTGGCCGCGGTTCCATCCATGGCATCGCTTTCATCTGCTACATTCAGACTGAGGTTATCAATTGACGCCTCGTGAAGTCTAGGAATGAGCTCGGACCATTCGATATGTCCAGCGTATCGTTCGTCTTTTGCCCTACAAGTAAAATAGTTCAAAATTCCCTGTGAGAGCCACCCTATGATACCAGAGCGTCCAGATAGGGGTCATGAGGCAAAGGTCTCCAATTTGAGGTGGGGGTATTTTTTAAGTCTTAGGGGAATGATCGAATGAATACCTTGCCTTCCTGACACTTGGGACTGAGGTTTGCCTCCATCACTCAGAGGGGATTGACGCCCCTGCTTGGTACCCCATCAGCCACCCCACTCTAACCCCTCAACCACCCTGCACCCTATATATTGTCTTCGGGTCACACCCAGTCTCCGAGTCCCCTATAGCAGCGGTTCTCAACCTTTTTGACATGGGGACCCACTTTGCAGTAGCTAGATTCTAACGACACCCACAATTCCAAAATCTGGGAGCATGTATGCATATAGGCGGCGCCTTATAAGAACCTCTCGTAGCTACCCAATAGATCTAAACAAATGCGATTTGAGTAATTTAGAAAAGTTGGCTGCAAGCAATGCATTGTTGCGAAGTTGTAACAGAAGAGCGTTCCAGTATCATATGGTCCAATGCATGAGAAGGCACGGTTTGTCCGCATCGATGTACGGGAGCGCGGGACCATCAAGTCCCCACAAGTCGCAGCACGCAAGGCTCGACAACCTGGCTGCTGGAGACGAGGAGACAGAGCTCTCAGATGTATTATGGAGCCGTGCCGACCACCGATGTCCGGCCCATGAAGATGATCTTGAATGTGATCCTATCCTCAACCTGGAGCAAGTGCAGTGTGTCACGCGTATAGCTTGAAATATGAGAGTATTTTGGCAGCTTGGCAACGACTCAAGCGGCGCAGCTGAGAACAGATTGAAGCTGTCTTATTCAGAACTTTAGCAGACCCACACGAACACCATTGCAGTAGTCCAGGCGAGTCAGCTCGAAGGAGTGGATAATTATCGCAGTGCTTTTATGCTACGTTGAACTACCCCATGTTATAGCGGCGTCAATTGACAGATTTCGCCGAATGACTCTAATCTGGCGCAATTGATAAAAGCAAGACCTGCACAGGGAACTGACATGTTCCTCCAAGGACATGTCTTGATCCAGAAGAACTCCTAGGTCCCGGACGACGCGTTGAACCTTCCAATGAGGAAATGCTGCTTTAATCGCCTCCTTGTCAACCCTCGAACGCGCTTGTCTCATGCCCAGCCACATAAATTTAGTTTTTTCCTGGTACAATCTTAGCCGATTGGAGGACATCCAGATCTGCACTTAGGCCTACTCCACAATTGCCAAGATTTTTGGCACTCACTTCAGTGCCTCAGATAGGTGGCATGTCAAGTACAGTTGGGAGTCGTCGGCATATTGATGAACCCGGGCTCCAAGAGCACAGATTATCAGTGGTTGAAGTGGTTTGGGTGAGCAGTGGGAACTCCAAAGTTCGAGTTGACTCGATAGGAGAGAGGACCATCAATGTCTACAGTCTACCTCTAACCAGGCCTTATGGAAATTTAAGAATTGTATTCTTCGATGAAACCGCATTCCACATATCACAAATGTAAAAGAGAATACATTAGAAAATTCAACAAATAAAAATAATTTATATTGATTTTTAACATGTATCATCTTTCTTTCAATAAAAATAAATATGAATCCTGCAGATTTTTTGAATAAATAGATATACATGTACATGTATACAGCCTAATGTCTATAATGTGTCGAGTTCAAACTCAAAGAGCAAGGGTTCGGATCTCATATACAGTTAGGCCTATATTGAGCCAATCAAATAGCCAACTGTAGCTACATATGGGCCTAACAAAGAAAAAAATTAAAGAAATTTTATTCAGTCTATGATGTTGTCTACACATGAAAAACTCAATAGACAGCTGTAACCTGATCAGTGATGTGCAGAATTAATATATTCATTTTACTGAACCCCTTTCACACTCGCCGTGCTTAGCCTACTGGTTAAGGTGTTTATTCGATTCAGCAATTCTTGGACATGATCAGCAACCCTGCCACTACCTCTACTATCTTAATAATCTCGATGATCTTGCTCCACAGCAGTATATTGACGTAGGAACTTACCACGTAGGTCTAAATGGACAAGTTATCTCTCACCCCCGCAGGGTCGAAATCATTTGGCCAAGCATTGGGATCAAGAGATCAGACACTAGAACTACACAGATCCTTCTCTGAATCTGCCAACAGTTTCTTTGTCATGTCGTCTACCAATGCTTGGTAAAACTGGCCTTGATAAATTTCCCTCTCTTTCCCACTGCAAGGAAACGATACACCTTTGAAAGCTCTTGCATCTGCAGCCTGGCCAGCTTCAGCACAGTACTGTCCACTCAGTCATTTCTAGCTGTAATGACTTCGAGTTGTCTTGTCAGGACTCAGGAGTAGATGATCAACAGGAAGAGTGATATCAACTATCTGCAATGCTAAGGACAAATTTCGGCCAACTCTTCCAGGGCATCATACACGAGTCTTTGTGAAAACAAGGTTAGCCAGTTTCATGACCGTTCCCAACAATTTCTGCTGTTCTAATTCAGCTCTCCTACTACTCACTGATCAATTGCTGAAATAATTTTGCAAACACACTGTAGGATTGCCGAATATCTCTAACCAAGACCAAGAGCTTACATTTGCACCTCACAATCACCGTTTCCTGTGTCACTGTGTGATTCACGCTAAAAGTTGCGTCAGTTCCGCACTTTTACTTGCTCGATAACTCCAGACGCCACCGCTACACTTGCCCACTCCTTCATCAAATTACTGCGGCTCACTTTATGTAGGCCTCCAAACTGGGCGGTTGCGGTGCCTGGACCGGGTCCTGCGTTCTGCTGCACGTCTTGTCGGTCGCATTTAGATGCTGGATGCGCTCTCCGGCTCCCAGCTTTTGCAAAACTTCCGTTTTGGCGTTTCAATTTCTTATTTTAAGAAAGCTTAACTTTTTCTGTTAAAAAATAATCATTGATGGAGACAAAGATAGCGATGCTGAAATTAATACTAGAAGAACTTTATTCTGTAGAGGTATTACATGGGTTATAATATAGTGCCTGTTGTGTCCTTTCTCAAGACGAATTTCTTTTATCTGGAAGCGACCGGTGTGCGCTGACAGAGGCGCTATATAAATAAAGAGATTTAAATACAATACAATGCAATATGTGATGGCTACCGTACCTAACTTCAAGGAGAGAAGGCCAACACTTCTACCAATGCCCCTCAACTTCCACTCCCTATCACCATCTATTATCCTCTACCTCTTCCTCGTCCCCTCCTCTTTATTTTTGTTCTCGTGGATCCTCTCCTTCCGTTGTCTATCACTATCCATTGTATTCTCATTCAATTCCCATGCTAATCCCCTCATCTTTCCCTCCTCCCCTTCACTACCCTCACAATTTTCTCCACCTCCCTCCCATTCATTCCTCACCTGCCCATCCTCTCCGATTTCAACAATTCGTCCCATCTCCTTGCTCCCCGCTTAAATTATTACTCCCAACCTCATTGACCCTTCCCTCCGTTCTAATCCTCGCCCATCTTCCGTCCTCCACCACTCCTCAATGTCCTCATCATCCTCTATGATGAGGACATTGAGGATTAATTATTATAGTGATCCGTTAACATACCCGGTTAAAGGCCTCATACATGTCGTTAGTGTAAAGCTGCTTAGGCCTACGGGCGGACAGCAAACACATTGTACAAGTAGTTCTAAATAAGACTCATTATTAAGATTCATGAATTAGTTGTCGTTACCGAACGGACGTTTCGAAGAAGAGTTTTATTGGAACAAATGTGTTCCGAGGGTTCAATTGCATTGTGAGTAGTGGGAACGCAGACACAGGATTTCGAGAACAGTGGTAAAACCCTGCATATTAGGGCCTATATGATCTTTGTTAAATCAGCAAGTCACGCATCAATGTATTGTGCGACTAACCATGATGGCGTATAACAAATCTATAAATAAATCATAATAAAATTACATAATGTCATAAAAAATAATATTAAGAAAACCTTTATTGTTTTACTCACATTGAGACAAAAAAACTGTTAATGAGATGGCTGAGCTTGCATTCTTGTCAGATGTAGGCCTACAGTAGCCTAAGTCAATACGTGGGCTTATGTTGGTTAGACACAAACTTAAGTCGTTATTTACACAGAGCCTATTCCAATAATTACTTAGTCTTGAGTGTAATCGTAATTGAACAGCCGGTCTCACAGATGTATGAGTAGTTTAAATGGCAGCAACACTGACAAGGCATTGATCTATAGAAAATATAGCGCATTACATTCACGTGACAATATTTTTCAGTGGAAAAAAATTGCGATTTCAAAGAAAAGTTGGCGACCCACATGAATATCCTTTGCGATCCACTTGCGGGTCGCGACCCACAGGTTGAGAATCACTGCCCTATAGGCCCCTAATGATGCTACGAGTCATGATGCTCTGCATCACTCAGTCACAGTGCTGTAGAAATTCTAGGTTTCATCGTCATCAATATATGTAATTCACAATCTTCATCCTTAAATCAAATAGCTAGGTCTGCCTCATACTCATAGGTTTAAACCAAGCGTTCTAATACTATTGGCCAAGTCAAAAACAATTCCTCCGTTTACATACTTTTCGCTGGTCGGCATCATAGGTTGAGGCAAGCTTTGACCACATGCAATACCTAAAAATAACAACGACGTTAGCGCATTAGGCCCACATGTATCGTGCTTATGGTTATAGAACCGCAGTCTCCATTTCCTAAAAGGCGTGAATTAATGGACACTTAATATAGAGCCTAGCTCTTACTTATATAATTACACTCACAAAAGTATTGCAACATATCAATTTTCTCTATATATTAGGCAAAGGCGGCGATCTCGTATGAGAGGTGGTGGACACCCAATTAGAGGGGGTAAGGAATTTGGAGGGGGACTATTATGTGTCCCCTCTTTGTAGAAAGTGAGGGGGACTGTCTTAATTGTAACTTCCCTCGGGATCACTGCCTCTGATATTAGGCCTATATACAATTATACGAACATTTTGTATCGGGTCTTAGCCCCAATAATTCTATCGTTTAGCCTACTCGGACATTTTGATCTATAGCCAAGGGGTCTATGCGTATATTCGTAGTTTAACGATTCTTGAATCTTGATCAATGTAATTTTAGATCATTTCATTCGTTAATTCATTTTATAAAAAAACAGCAAAACTACTATAGGCCTGATAGTTCAATGTAATCATTTTGAAACGGAAATGAGCCTATAGTCTTTGAAGATGTGTGGACTGTAGGCCTGTACCTGTGCGGCCATCGATGCTAAAGCCAGAGGCGGCGATCCCGAGGTTTCGATGGGACAAGTCCCCCACTTTTCACAGGGAGGGGACACGTTATATTTGCGTGTGTCCCCCATTTTACCTATTCCTCTCATTGGGGATGTCCCCCATCTGTCAAACGAGATCGCCGCCTCTGGCTATATATTGGTATAACCACCACATTAATTTTCTTCAACCTGATGGCTATAACGTCAGATAAACGCTGTATAGCTTGACTCAGTTCAACCCACTATAATGTTTAGGGCCTACTACCCAGCAATCAAAGCTCATGTGCCACAAAAGCAATTGGTCGATTTCGATAGGCCCTATATATGTGTATATATATACACTTTACATTTTAAGCGAAATTATTAAACATCTCCAGCATACCTGTTAAAGTCAGAAGCAACGAAATTGCAGTCAACCCATCGTTTACGTTCCTCTTCATTGCGATTCAGGGTGAAATTCAGTGGTCTGGAACAGTTCCTTTGGCAACAGCTATGCGTCGAAAGACTTCTTCAGTACGTCTGCGCAATCCCATCTTTCGCGGCCATAATATATAGTAGTACTGCTGCAGTCGATGCGCTGGGGTTCGATTTATCTCCGCTCCCGTAACGCAAGATGATTGACTTCAACTAACACGCTGGGCATTTGCGACCTTTTTCAAGTAGGCGCATTGTCACAGAATTGGCTGCTCAACCATAGCTCATAAGGAGCGCGCAAGCAGACAATAGATAATCATTAGACAGCTGGATTGTCTCCTGGTCTGGCCGTTCTATACTAATTGGCTTAATTTTACGATAACAAATGATGCTACGGTAAAGCTGGTCGCCTCATGGACCTTGCAAGTTGTAAGCACACGGGCTTAAAAGCTCATGGCGTTGTTAAAACCAAGTTCGACAAATAGCATTCATAAGACGCCTACGGGACACACCATGTATACCGACGCTGTCTAATGACGAACGATAAAGCAAGGCAAGACATTGTGATGGATTAACTGACAGGGACTCGACTAGACTAGACGTTGTCTAAATGCCCAGCTGCTGTTTAGTCTCAAGCAAGGTCATATTTGTATCTCTAAATTCGTTAAGTATTTCCACGTAACACAAAGGGTGTGCTCTCTGTTTGTTCTGCTAGCTAAAATATGTCAACTGTTATGAAGAAATAAAATACTAGCAATACAAACATTTACATTACAATACAACATAAAATTTATAATCCAGTGATTTGTTTTTTCTTCTGATTTTAATATTCCATAACTTAAGGTAAGAACAAACTGAAAAATTTCATTATATTAAAACATCATGATTTCAGTTGCATTAACCCTTTCGCCTCCACAATATCAGAGATAAACAGGACCCTTGTGTGCCAAAAGACATAAAACATTTTTGCAGTAGCTTTTTATGCACTAGAATCACTTTTGCAATGAGTGGAATTTGCAATAATATGAATCAGTTTTATCAAGACAATTGCTGTTATTGGTAATTGTTTTCATAGATATGGAATACTCAGTATGCTAGAATTTACGGGTATCTGGAACCAAATGGTTAACAGGAATGGTTAACAGGTTTCAGTGCGATAACGGTTCACAAGGTCCTCATCAACAAAGTTTGAAAATGTCAACAGCCTAACAGTTCTGTCAAAAATCAGTTTCTGTTGTCCAATAAATATTGGTAGGTTCTACTGATGGTGTGTGACCTGATGATGGTTGCCACCGACCTATGTCTGAGTAACTGATTTGCGCACCCAGTTCGTAAAGCGTCTGTGAATCTTCAGAATCAACCTCAGATTCTTCCCCATTATTGCTAGTTAACTCGTCACCAGACTCATCATCACTAACATTGCTGTTGTTTCCTCACCACACGCAGCTCGTAAATCCGATCACCCTCCCACAGCACGTACGTAATATATGGATGAGCCCATACAAATTTTACCCTTCATTTCTCAACTTTTCTGCAATATTCCCCTCTTTCATTTACACATGTTGTACAAAGTATTATCTTGTACAGTTTTTAATTTAAGTAAAACTAGCTTGGGCAATCTGCAAAACAGTGGAGATAATGTTCATAATAATCACATCTCTGCTCTGGTTTGTGAATTACCCATTAAAACATAACAAAGGAATGCACAATACCTAACAGTCGCCAGGGTTTAAAAAAAGCTTCTCATCAGTAAGCTTGGTAAATTAATCACAAAGCATAACATAACATCATGAAATCAAAAATCTTTATTACTGATGCAAATTCTGTGCATCAAATAAGCATTTCTGATTTTCCACTCAGGCAGTCAATCCCAAAAGGTCCATGTCAACAGTATTTTTTTTCATTGCGGACATTAGCAAGGTTGTCATATTTACACTAGTAGCCAAAGCCTTTAGAACCTTGGCGCTCCATATGCATCAGGCATTCGTTCAATAGAAAATCTACAAGAAAAACGAGACAATCGACAAGATGCGTTCTATTAAAACAACTGCAGCCCATAAATGTAAAGATAGCATTCAACTAGAAAGATAACAGTAAGATCAAACTGTTCTACATTTGACCAACATAAAAACACCTTTGTTTATAATTATAGTGTATGGTTTGCAACCACTTTATTTTAATGTTACACAAACTGACAAAGTTACAAAATAGATGACATCAGAGAAATTAAGAACAAGAAACAGCCAGCAAATATCTAGTCAACATTTTAAATTCAATCTTTTGCTTTGGACTTGATCTTCAAATAAGACAATTTTTGACCATTCACAAGCTTGCCAAAACCAGCTTTGGTTGTGTACAATGCACTAGGATGCGTAACGCTGCTTTATGTTTTAATACGCGCTGGTTGTTAAAGCATTAAGCACATACACAACCAGCATTCTGAATCCCTGTTACATGCTTCACATTCATTTGTTATTGAATTAATTACATCTGTGCAAAATACAATACAAATGGAGAAATCGAAAGCACTCACCTGTGACCAGTGATGTACATAATGGGCACACCAGGCACCTTTCTTATTCTACGCTTTAAATCTTTGTCACACGTTGCAACAATATAACATTTGCTCTGAAAATAAAAATCATTCAACAGTCAGCACGGTTCTTGATTCACAATTTGGCTTCATGCCATATGGGTTTCTCTTGATTTAAAATAAGCTGGATTCAAATGAGAAGTACAATTGCTATGAGTCTCTTAACTTACCATTAAATTATCATCACTGCAAGAACAGCTTCAGTGGCTCAACACTGGCAAGTGAGCAATTCAATATTGGCCCACCTCTACACAAGCATATGCAAAATTGTGCACCACATCTCACAGACTGCATCAAAAGTCTTTTGTAAACAGAGGCAGTAAAAACCGTTCTGCCAATGACATTCTGATCCCAACTAAAATGTAGAATCAAAATTCTGGCTTTCTCAATTGTTGGTCCACATTAACAAGACAACCTTCTCCTCCCACATCTATAAAGGGCCACTTGAAAAGTATCTTGCTACTTATAATACAAAATCGCCATGATGGGTTGACTTGGCATAAAATGTCTGTCTTTCATGACAAGTGTAATTTCCTATTTATATGTTTATTATGTTACAAGTCATTGAGTCAATTGATTTGGTTTAGTTACAATAAAATTATCGTTAAAAGTGTCTTGTAATCCATGTTTGGTGACCTTCTCTACTTTCCAGTTTTGATGGCTGTATAATCACCCAGTTTTCCAAGACCTTCCTAACATTCCAATTTTACTATAAAACCAACTCAGGGCCTACAACGAGTTATTCCACAAAACTCAGATTGCTAGCACAGTCGTCTTTGCCTGGGGAGGTCCAGATATTGTAAACTTGGCAGTGAAATAATTGATAGAAAAACTAGCATTGTGCAAAAATATTTTACCAAAAAATATTTTTTTATCAAGTCATCCAGTATTTTAAGTCTCCGTTAACGGAAATGTCATTATATAATTTAGGCATAAAGGAAGAGATATTTTCTGATAGCATGAAACACCTAGAACCTGTTCAAAGACACTACAATTTTAGCATTGAAACCAGTTGCAGGTGACAACCTGAAGTGAAAAGAAATCCAAAAGATAATATACCTGAGTTATTCGCTGCACTATGCAATCATCAGCATATGTACCCTGATGGCTGCAAGTCAGGCGCTCAAAACGCGGATCTTTCACTATTCTGAAAACCAGATGCAATTGAAACTCTGAACATATCACCCTGTTTAAAACGTTTCACTCAAAACTTCCAAGTAAAATGCTGTTTACTCAAACTACTCGGAGTTAAAATAAAGACCTTCTTTATTACTAAAACAAAAGCTGAATTTATACAGCACCATTGTAGAAACTCAGAGACTAAGGACCCACTTGAATGCGACAAGTAAGATTTCGATCCCAATGACAACCATAATAATAGAAGCAGGAAGTTCGTCCTTCTGGTGAGGGGTAAAGCAACTCTGCCAACTTTTGGATAATCCAATATGCAGAATAAGATGAATTACTGAATCCGTTGAACAGACAGGATAGCTGAAAAACATCAGCTGAGAAGATAGCCAGCTGAAAAGATAACTCACCTCAGAGAAATGACCAAGATATATATCTCACCAGCTTACAGGTTGAATTGAACTGAAATGAACAGGTTGTACAGCAGTACAATTTGACAAAATCTTAACTGCCATGAACAAACTCACCGCAGAGCAACTCTGTATTTTCTTCCAAGTTTCTCCAACTCAGCCATCACACAGTCGGTTATGTAAGGAGTGCCTTGAAAAACATGGTTTGTTACTTCAGTTAAAGGCAATGAAGCAAAACCCAACAAGGTGAACCATTCATGCCACATTATGATCATGATCAGAGAGCCTCAAACGACTAAATGATCCAGCCAATCATAATCAAAGCCTCTTAATATGCAGTACATGTATAGTCGAATGAAAAAAATGAATCCAGAAAAAATGATGTAGTAAGGTACATGTGAAACTAAAGAAACTGCAACTTTCTGTTTAAGTAGTCAAGTTAAGCAAGCTGTTGCCTAGTCCCAAACCAAATCAGACAAGTGTTTGTTGCATTTAGGTAGAGTTTATTAGTTGACATCCAATAGTAAAGATCAGAAACAAAACAATAGAGTGAACTAGGGACAGTTGAGCAATTGATAGACCATGTACAATAGATAACATGTGCATCATCTGCATAAAGAAGGCCACTTGCCCTCTGCTTAGCAAATACAAGCGGAATATTAGCAGTAAAGAGAATGTATTGGACGAGGCCAAGCATTGAGAATTGGAGATAATCAAATTTAACCCATTCAAAACAACCCATTGAGTCCTGGAGTATCCAAGGACAACCATCTACAATTGAGCTATGCATGTATGCATTAGGTAGACTGCTGAAGGGACAGAAGTCTTAGCTAAATAAGACTTCATTAATTTCAATAATCTACTAACTATAAACATCGAAGACAGAAACCACACCAAAAGCTAAACTGCAATGTTCAACGCAGGCATGATACCATATATATCAAATTCAGCTGTCCTCTTAGGTAGGTATGTTAACTGAGATTGGCCTTTGAATACAGGACTACAGCAGCAACTATAACAGACAGCTTTCGTGCATGACGCATGCTGCTAGTACTTACACTTTGCAACTAAGCATTCCATCATTGACTTGATTACATCCAATTTGTTGGATATGGCAAAGTTAATGAAGTTGGTGTCGAGAAGAACATGATAAGGTGGACCAAGCTGCTCATTGTATGAGAAAAACAGTGCAGACGAAACTTGAGGTCTACAAATAATATCACAAATTGTAGAGTACACAAAAATGAATTTTGTCTAAAACTCATAGAAGCAAGCTGGTAAAGAATGCAAGATAAGAAATTATTAATAACAAGCAAAGTATATAAGGCATGGCTTTATGAGAATATTTATGAGAAAAAGCAAATACATTATCCAGTTCTGTAAAGTCGCAGCATTTCAGATCTGCCGCCGCTGTTTTAGATGTACTATCAACAATTTATTTATAACTGGTATAACTTGTGGCTATTCATTGTAGGAAAAGTCTGCACTGTGCAAACTTTAAGTCATAAGTCATGCACACAAAATAATAGATAAATTAAAAATAATTCTAATCATTTACAACATCTAAAATCATATCAATAACATCATGATTTATTTATTTCATAATTTTACTAACTAACATTATTTATTTTCATATTCTCCTAAGACAAGCATTCAGTGAAAGAATTTTCAGGCAACTTACAATTCTCGAACTTTAATGTTCTGTGGATCTGGTTTCTTGTGCTTTCTAGCTTCCCGATACTGCTTTTTTCTGTAAAAATATATTTAAGCAAGCTCCAAAAATTAAGAACCAAAAAGATAAATGTAAATACCAGGGTTTGGATTTGAAGCCACAGTTTAAAGGATTTTAATATAAAGACACGCAATTGATATCATTGAGTATATGCAGACTCTAGCTAAAACTGCACGCAGATCTGAAGTGGTCGGCCCAACTACTGAAAAGGCACAACGGTGATAACATCAAGAACTCAACTGACTGACACATTTTAATCATTATTTCATGTGTCATTCACAAGCGTGTCACATTTTGTCACTGACTCAGATTATTTACAACTTTTCCAGACTCTCTCAGTCCGAGGCAGCCATATTATCACTAATTTGTGACGTGCCTTTAAGCTAATGGCCAATCATTCAGGGTGAAAGTTAGTTCGTCTCAAACGTCAAACTTTTCATGAGGACAGCATCGCTATATACTCCTGAATTGTGAGATGCGGTATGTTCGGCATCCACAGAAACCTTTTCAATCACAGATTTAACCTTAAAATATTTTAGCAATGAATGCTTAAAAAAATTTGTATTATCGTCAACCTACATCCTCGTGTCTTTCAAACTTATTACTCTCTTCACTTCCGCGAACTTCTTTGTCTTTTTTACTTTACCCTAAAACAGCAACAGCAATGCGAATAATAATTACAATTAATTAATAAAAATTCATTAATAAAAGTAGCAGAATTCTATGAACATATTCATATAATTAAAACACCTCAGCATACCATTTTCTACTTCAAAGCCAAAGCGTGTATATTGGTCCTTGCAAAGCGTAAACAGAGTCAAAGACTATAAAATTTAGATATCAAATCAGAATTGGACTGTGATTGTTAGTGAGTAAGTAAGTCAGGCAGAGAGAAAATGTTAGTATTTGCAGGATCGTCATTGGCAGATCCAAGAATAGAACAATACCGAGTTACAAAAATCGAAATAGACGAGGGGTTTGGAATTTATATTATATTTGCTACACAGGAAATGTAATGGCGTTTACCGGCAAGTTGATTATGCGCCATCTGGACGTCATCGTCATCTGTTTAACCACAGCACCGGTAGGTGACCATTAACACAACAACACAACACATGTTTTATAGTGGTTCAGAAGATCATATCTGTATAAGAGCCACTCCTTTTTCTTCCTTTGTTTCCTCGTTACTTCTTTCTAATACCAAAATTTCTTCAGTTTCTCCTTGAATACCTTTACTGAATGTACTGCAACGGTCTCTTCATCTACTCATTCCATGCATTTACCACCCTTGAACTATAAAATCTTAGCCTCCATATCCCAGCCGGCTTTTTATATATCTTGTATCTGTGTCCTCTGGTTTTATTGTCAATGGTAAAGGTCGAAAACTGTTGTACTGGTAGTACGTCCTTCCCTGTCATTATTACCATTGATTACATACGTGTAAAAGGAAATCGAGTAGATCTGCGCTTATGTGTGTTTAATATGATACGTGTCGTTACTTATATTAATTTAATTGCCTTCGTGTTTTGAAGTAACTCTGGCTTACTTATAGTAGTTAGGACTCAAACTTACGCATTAATATATTTGATCTTTGGTCCTCTGCCAATGGTGAGAATGAAATACTTCCAGTGCATGATTGACAAAAATGTAGACAAGTGCGAACAAAGTTTTTTTGCGGACGTCCTTTATGGACGACCCCTAAGACGATATAACAATGTTAGAAAGCAATGTCTCAATCTTTACGTAAATTATAGCTCACATTGGAACAAACGATTTCTCAGATCAAAAGAATGCTTCGCACAGGCAGTATGTAATTCAACCGTCCAAGATGACTCGTGGTAGTCAAATAAAATTTTGTGTCAATAAGTGCATGAATTTGCTATGATGATTCAAAAGACCTGTCCATTGTCATGGATGGTTCATTCAGTCAATCATTCCAGAATATATATATATATATATATATATATATATATCACCCTTTAATAAGTGCTATATTCTGTGTGATTTTATGATCATCAAGACAACTGTTTGGTCATGCAACACCCTTCAACAGATAGGCCCACACTTGGGAGTGTATTTTTCATCAACATACACGACGCAAGAACGATGAATAATTTTTTTAACCCTGAAAGCATGATCAACAACGTTGACGAGAATTACAGACTACTGTCAAACACATCAGTTACAACAGTGGTCCATGTAATTAGTAGAGAAAGATATCTAAGGTGCATATCCAACATCATCACACTCAACATTGGGACTAGGACTTGAATGCATCTAGTCTGGCCATATACTGGTTCCTGGACACTATTATTAGTAGAGAGGGTTAGCAGAGTGTTACTAAACAGTTACCTTGAAGGGACGCTATATAAATTCCATAGACAGATGGATTTAAATAATTAGTCTAATTACCTTGACAGAGCATGGTAAATTAGAAGCAGGTTTTTAATGCAAATGCATTGGTAAAAATTTATGTAATGCCTCTGAATAATAATATTCCAAGAATTTATTTAAAAAATATTTAATGACAAAGGATGGTCCTCCTGATTGTCCATTGTTTGCTAATCCTTCCTGTTGGATAACTGCATAAATTATTATTGAATGAATTAATGAAAAACTTAAATATGGATGAATGAAACACTTTCTATTGCACATTAAATGCACAATTGAAAAGCATTCTGCTTGGCAAAGCATGCACATCTTATTTCTGTATTGGCTCTTGATATGGAAAGAGATCGTGGAATAGTCATGCTCAGTTTCCTCTGCATTGCGAGTTTTCCTTTGCGCAGCATTCAAAAAAGGCAAGTATTAGATAGGTACAATACATTACATAGGTCCGTTTACAGGTCAACATTTATTCAGCATGGCAAAAGTGTTCTTCATTTCAAAAGACAATTGAAATCATATCTACATGTATTACGTAACTCTTGCTTACATTTTTAAACATAAAACTTAGATGTATTATGCAGCACACTATTGAAGAAATTGACAAAAAACTGGTTTTGTTTCTCCTGAAAACATGAAAAACTGACCTTTACTGAATACTTTAGAATTAATGCATCCCAAATTTCACTATGCAATGAATTCAGTGCATTTCTAATCAGACGTATCTCCGAAAATTCTCAATTTTTTACCAAATACAATAATTCCAAAGGTTAAAGCAAAGCCAAAACTATATTCTAAAACAGGCTACAATAAAACTTAACAGAATCAAACCCTTCCAAATAAATGTTTTTGTGCATACAGAGTAAATAGCATTTGGTCTCGTTAATTTAGTCAATTCTTATATATATATATATATATCTGTATATCTTTCCTTACATGTCTTAACCTCATCTATGATCGTATCAATCCCCAATTCTTGAACTGAAAGCCAACTTCTTTTACTAAAAAATATCCGAGATTCCACAATCAAATGCGTAAAGAAAACCACCAACCAAAACAAGAGAGTACACGACAATAAGTTTTGTTATTTTTCTTTCTTAACAGGCGAAGCTGTAACCCAGACTTCGTCCTTTGGCTTTGTCATGAAGCCATACTCCTGCACAGCCACTTGGTCTGGTGCCAGATCAATGGTGAAAGTCCCAAGCAAGTAAGCCAACAACGTTGCTGACTCGGCAAAAGCCAGATGGTTTCCAGGACAAACACGTTTTCCAGCAAAACCAAATGGCTCGAAAGAAAATGCCGGAATAGTTTTCTTATTCTCTTCGTCAAAACGTTCTGGATCAAACCTAAATAACATAAAGAAACTGAAGTCTATTGATAGTTTCTCATAATCAGATTTCATTGAAGTCATTAAATGTTCTAAAATAATTCCATATCAGCATTAAGAAGGTAGATGACTTGAAAACAGCAGAGGTAACAGTGGCATCAGAAGCAAGAACTAAATTAACAGGAAGTAAAAGATTTAGTAAAATTATCAACACTAATTAGGCTCCAGCTTATGCATCATCAAACTTCGTCAGTCGTGTTAACCCTTTAACGACCAGTGTCATTGATTATGCCTTACACTTTAGTACATGCTGGTCATTAAAAAGTTAAGGTGAGTTTAAATTGACAAATGAATTATGGATTGACTACAAGGTGCGTATCCTAATTCTGCTTGCCTATCTATTAGCAGTAGTGGCCAATTGAAATCGATTATCAACAAGATCTAATGAAAACACAGCAACAGAAGTGAATTTAATGTAAAAATAGCATTCTATCTAAACATATAAAAGAAAGAATGGCAGAAGACTGACCTTAAAGCTCCTAAGAAGTGAAAAAAGATAACATAGTAGCCAACCTGTCTGGATTAGGAAAGATGGTCTCATCGTTCATTACTACACCCAAGGCTTCAACTACAGGCGTCTAAAACACAAATCAGCACAAATACAAATATAGCACAAACACAGACAGAACAGCACAGCACAAACTAATAATTTGGCACGATGAACATTAGAAATTAAAATGCTTTATCTTTGTTGCAAATGGCTAACTCAGTTAGTTACTGAATAAGACTAAACACAAGACAATCACAGGGTCTTTAGCACAGCATTTGAGACAAATTAGTCTTTCTTGAGCAGATTATGTGTTGTTTTAATTTTAGTTTTAGTTATGATTGTTAGTCTTCATTTTTAGGTTTAGTTTTAGTTACGATTGTTTCTCCATTATAGTTTTAGTTTTCATTTTAGTTTCTATGTCCCAATTATAGTTTTAGTTTGTCAATTATAGTTTTAGTTAGTTTTGTCAATTAAAGTTATAGTTTTAGTTGCTGATTTTAGTTTAAGCGAATTATAGTTTTGCTTAAGTATGCTAATTACAGCTTTAGTAATTTAATATCAATTTAAGCTATTGCAATAATTCTTTAATTCTAATTTAATTCTTATCGAACTTCCATGGTAGATCATAATTATTCATCACATATGAGGCCAAAGACGAGAGAAATAAAAATTTCAACATTTCTGAATTAATTAAGTGAACTTTTCGCAATAAGTACTATACATTTTTGCTAAATAAAAATCGAATTCGCGGTAAACGGTAATCGGAAGTAGACACATCTCATTCTCATCGTGTGTCTTAGAAGAGGTACTGTGTGGTATAACGTCACATCATTTGCAGAATTATGCACAAATCATGCAAACAACAAATAGGTGCCTAAGTTAGGAAAATTTTCAAGCAGAAATAGTTGTTTTATTGTGGCTAAATATCGTTTTAGTGTTTGTTGGTGCCAAAAGTTAGTTTTCGTTTTAGTTTTGTTGGTGCCAAAAGTTAGTTTTCGTTTTAGTTTTTGTTGGTGCCAAAAGTTAGTTTTCGTTTTAGTTTTTGTTAACTAAAACGTTTAAATTTCGTTAATTGCCATTTTCGTTTTAGTTAACGAAAACAACACTATTAGCTACCAGTGGCCTCTACGTACACCGGTAATTTTTATAGCACTGTCTTTGGGTGTGCTAACAGCAACGACCTCAACGCAACAAGGTCATACCATGATTTATTTTCAACAGGTTAATTACTTCTGAATTCAATTAACTGATCATATTATATGAGAATCAGTGTTATGACATTGAAACAAGACCACAGCATATATTAGATTATTTCATATGTTTGCAACTTGCTGTATAAGGCATACAGACGCTTTTCATCAGAAATTGAAGTCTTACGACCAACTAACTGATGCTAGCCATACAAGTGTACAAACCCCAGATGGAATTTTGTGACCTCCAAGCATAGTATCAAAGTCCTGAACGCGAGCTGTATAGGGCACAATGACTGCATGACGAAGGGTCTCCTGTAGGACCATTTGCAGATACCTAAGCATCACGAACAGAATAAAAAGCTTACCCAGTTACATCAGCAGTTCATACATGGTTCAGAATTCCAACCTTTGTTGACAACATGGGCCAACGATAAAATCAGTATTGAGGCCGACGATGGCACCAATAAACCCATAAGCAACAACTAAAGCTTAATGAAAATTAGTAATTGTATTAAATTTAATAAAACTTCATACAAGTTTTATGCATCGTGGGAGCTGGATTTTATGATCACATCATCAAATGATAAGCCAACTAAACTCAAAATCTGCAATGTCTGCTTTAATTGAACATTCACAAATCAAATGTTAATTCCATTCCATTCAATTGTATGTCACACATTCCAGTGCTCACTCATTCCTAGTTTTCTAAACCTATGCTTAAGCGTGGAGCTTCTGCGGCCAAAAATTTGGCCTAAAACGCCAAAAAATTACTTCTGCAGCCAAAAGTTATTCGTGTGTCTAAAATCGACACTAACCCTAACCCATCTAACCTTAAATGACTCTCACAACGCATGATTACAAATTTGAGGTGTTTTTACCGGTGCACATGCGCCAATGGTAGCGCATGCGCAGGGCTCTTAGTCGCAAAATTTTGTAAGGGTTCGGCCGTAGAAGTAAAAGTTTTGCTTGTTTTTGGGCCGAATTTTCGGCCGCAGAAGATTTATCCTATGCTTAATCAATAGTTCAGACACCTCAATTCAGCCTGCAACCCATGTCATCGTTCAATCGTTTTAAACCCAACTTTAAGTCCATTCCAAAGCTGCTTACTTCTGTCCAGTATAAGCAATTTCCTTTTCAATCCATGACTCACTTGAAACCTGTGACATCTGGAGTGACTTCATCCCCTTTACCAAATAACTGTGAGACCTCGGATCGAACCTTCTCCTGCATGTCCTTGTTAGAAGCAAGAAAGTATAGAGCCCAAGTGAGAACTGCAAGAAAGAACCATCACACAACTCTAAAAAATGAACAGGTCAATAACCAATTTTTAAGCAGCAAAGCTTAACTTTAAAAAAACTATACAATTGATTAAATCGATGATAATCAAATATTAGGGTGGTCCAACAATTTATAAAAACTTGGCACAGGATCTAATATCGCTTCTTTATAGAAACCGATTATTCTGTAAATATCATGAGGTTCGAGCAATAGCGAGGGGTTGCTCAATCAACCTACAAGTTACAAGCAGTAAATAGCATCAACCGTTGCAGCTGCGGGTCTGTTATCAAATACAAAGTCATAAATCTGATAGAATTCATTATTATGTAAAAGATGGACCGAAATACTCAATCACACCAGAGTAACAGAAAATAGACAAACTGGAACTAGTCCGTCAATCCTTGATTTGCAACACTCCAAGTCTGTAGTGAAGATATCATCTTCCCATCCGAGGGGATGATAAAAATGGCTTCTGAACAACATGAAACTCTACTCAAATGTTTCCGAGCAATGTTGTAATTGTTTGTAACAAACCATATGGCGAGACAGATATGCTAACACATCCTGATTAGATGCTTTTGCAATAGCAGCAGTTAATATTTTATTTAAATTGCAGACCTACAGGTTAGCAATGAATCAAAGTAATAAATTGAAAAAATTGACCAACCAAGAGTCAGAGCATGGTTTAACAGACTGAATATTGAAAACAAGCCAAGTCTTACAGTTGTCATCTTTAGAGCAGGGCTCTTGCCATTTGTCACTTCAGTTTCAGATAAAAAACATTTTGGCAATGAGCACGCTAAAAAATTTGTCTAATTGCTCTAAATGTTTTGAGAAATAATATCAATTTGATAGATGACAGAAATAAGCCAATGTGCATTTAAAACTGATAAAAATATTCTTGCCATACATTTGTGGACCTCCCTACTTATGCATGTAATACAACTAAAAGGCACAGGAAATATTACAAGTTCTTTATTTTTCACAGATTTTATTCAGTCGTGAGGAACTTATTTTTACTTTGGGCAAAATATTTAATAAAAACCATCTTATAAAATTTTCATATAGTTCATAGAAATGTAAGATTCAACCAGCAATTTATGCAATTAATAATTTGACATTAGATAATGATATATAGGATGTCTGAGTTTTCCAACATATTCTATGAGTGCTGCACAAATGTTACCTGAAATCTATCTTTCACACAACAATTACCACAAATCTTGGAAGAAATATGGAACGAAAGTCATGAAAAAAAAATCTGGCCATAATAATGACTTACCGAGTGTACTCTTGTGGAATCCAAGAACAAAGAAAGTCAACAGATCGGATAGCTTTGTTGCCTCGGGAAGATCAAGATCCAAGACGGCATCGATCAGAAGTTTCTGTCCATCAGCAACAGTCTTCATGTCCTTTCGCAGCTTCACTGCATCCTGGACAACCTTTTCCAAACTGGCTTTATCTGTGGCACAAACACAGCGGACATAACCATCGTATGCAAAGATAGACAACTTCAAACAGGGTAAGACATAAGTCATCTCTGATGACAATTCATGAAGATTTTCATTTGCAAGGATAACAACCAAACTCAAACTGGAGGATAACAAAAATAAGATTACATGTTAATGAAATGAGAAGTTCCTAAAGTGCAGTCTACTAAATCCTCCTGTAATGAAGGTTACACCAGAAATTGAACCGTTTGGCATCAGCATTCAGCAGCATCCTGGAACAATTCACTCCATGTTGTCACACAAAGTCGCTCAGCAGGCTTTAACTCACATTCATCCGAATACAAGCCTAGGACACTATCAAACAGGTCACTATGTTGAAAATAGTAGACAACAATGTCGCACACAATGGCTCTCTAAATAGGTCCGATAGCGTAGATACCGCCAGCCATAAGTAACAAATTATAAAATAAAAGGGAATAAAAACCCTTAAAAAGTGAACAGCTGGTATGTTATTTAACACAGGAAGCAATTAATCTAATTAATTAATAAAATAAAGGCTGAAAACGAAATCATACGCTGTGAGAATCTTTTTTCTCTGGGACTCCCAGTCTCCATCCAGTCACCAATCAGGAACTTTTCTGTATCACTCCAACACTAAAAGAAACAAACACTACAGAAAGGTGGAGTTAACAACTGCGTCGATGAAAAGGGCTTTGGCAGTCCCATAGCAAATTGTGTTTACCACAATACAGAAAAAAAAGACTTGCCTTATACGTTCAGTAGCACTGTTAATATCGATATCAATTTATTCTTAACATTCCTAATGTTGAATGCCTTATGATGAAAAGCAATCCTAAGTCAATCACGACAGACAGCCATTGGAATGATATGATAGCAATTTCATTTTTTAGGATCAACCTATGAGGGGCGTCTCCATGGACACCCAATCTTCACCCTAACAGCGTAAACATTTATAGCTACGTTCGATGCACTAGAATATGCAAGAGGAGCAGAAAAATCATTTTATATGCATCCAAAGATAGATAATATTGTATGCGAATAAGCTGGTTCCCTGTGCTTGACCTTAGAGTAGCACTATAGACATTTTGTGTTATACTTCATATAAAAAAATTCTTAAATATATAGCATACTTAAGTATTCCCTTAATTATGTACAACACATATTCACTATGAATCAGATGAAGTGCACGGTCTGCATTAAAGTCTTAAATATGACAGATCATACTATAAACAATAAATAAAAAATTTATGTTATTTTCTAAATTACTATAACAAGAAACTTAGAGGAGATAGAGAACAATGTTTAATTATACATTTTTCAACCACACTAAGACTACAGACTTGCTCGAAAAACCTATCTAGTGCAGCAAACAGACCCATCGCTCCAAGAGACGTAAATACAAATTTCGAAAACTCACGACATCGAAACTCGCTTTGATATTCTTGACAAGACTTTCTGAAACATCCTCCATTCCAAACGCTGACTCGAGTAATGTCTTGATAGAGTATTCGTACATGTGACTTGTTACAGGGATATATTCATCTTTCGGACAAGAAGACCAGCGCCTCAATGTCTGCTTGGCACACTGAAACGAACAATAACCAGATGCACATGTATGCATCTTGACATTTATATAGCACCTTTGTGGTACCTCTTATAACCACTGGCTACCTCAAAGTTCACTAGTTTAACCAAAAATGTCTTGCTTGCATTAACTGGAATGGCTCCGATATCCAGTGGAAGATTGTTCCAAAAAGTTTGAACAATGGACGAGAATGCATTCCTTGCATGATCAGTAAGGGAACGTGGCAGAGAAGGTTCTGAGAAGCTGTGTAATGCAATGACCAGGCTGAACCAGGAACAAAGACCTTATAGATCAATGCACACAACCTATTAACTTCATCTAACACAATAGTAAGTAATTCAAAATAACACATTCACAAATTGGACTTCAATTCATGGCAAGAAATCCTTAAATCCTTCTTAGAGTAATGCATAGGCAAATTAAATTCCTCTCAAACAATAATAAGCAATTCAAAGACTTATATTCATGGCAAGAAATCCCTAGCAAAGCTGAATCAAGGTAATATGCAGCAGAAGAAACAAAGGAACAAATCAAGGTTCACACAAGGTCACGATGGAAGGTAACAGGTGCTATCGAAAGGCCTCGATTCGGAAGCTGACTACACCGGCGCATGGAACGAGGACCTGGGTCAAATCAATAGTCGGAGGCGTAACGTCTACACTGAAAAAGGGCAGGAGAACAGAAGAAGCGATGGGCAGGAAATCCCACCAGATTTAACCGGTTGGCCTGCCGTCAACACAAGACAAGCGGAACATTTGTGAATAGATGTGTGAACTATGAAGAGACGACGACGTGATTTATGAATAGACACGGTCGCTAGGACAGCGGGAATCAGACAATGTAATGGCCCTTTGATGCGAGACTTCAAAGGCCCGTTAATGACGCTAGGGATCTCAGACAGACTGTGTATTATGAAGCTTTGAGCCGGTGTAGTGCACTGCAGACGTGTGGTCACGGTTGATTCTGTCAACACTTAAAATCAACGATATTTCAGTTGTACACATGATTTTAACTTACTATTAAAGTTTTATTACATTAACACCGGTTTGAAGTGAATTGTATGGACAGTATGATAATCCGAACAAGGTAGGAAGTCCATGACAACGAACAAGTCAAAGGGTAGGATCATTCCCGTACACAAACTAGGAATGACAACAACTTCAGAGACATGCATGTTGCCAGTTGTCCCTCTGTCCATCAAATTTAGCATGAAAGAAACAACTAAACACATTTGGAAAATAAATTTTAAAATTATAACAACTGACCCCTTAATGGCTCACCCCTCACTTATGAGGGATTAATTCAAGCCTGATGATCTGAGATATATATATTCACAAGTATTGTTAAAATATACTTTTACTTTAAATTTATTTGCAAAGCTAGAAGAATGACACCACGATACACAAGTACCACTGTACGTTGCAAAAGCTTAAATTACTTTTTTGAAAATGAGAACTTTCTTTGAGACCGATAGCTTGGTTAAGCACTTGGAGTATAAGGCATGTCGTCTTCTACCGTCAGCTCCACTTGCCAGTATCACAGTTTCATCTCCAAAAAGAAGAGTAAGACCTTTGTACAGCTCATCTACAAGTGAACCACTGTAACCAATCAGCAAGCCTCTTTAATAAATCATTTGAATCAATTGGCTATTGATCATGCCCTCAGGCAATGGAAATGTTGGCTACTTAAACAACGACACACATATACCCTTCCCTGAAACAACTGCTTTAATGAAAAACAGTTAAAATCAGACTCAAAAGCAGTTTTGCAATACTCTAAAACACAAAAATTTTATACTTCAGCGGTAAACTATAAGTTTTAGATACTGTAAGCATTCAGGCTTACAACCGTCTTGCATAAAATGACCTGAAAAAAATTGTAAATAAAAATTACAGTCTATTAGCAGACAAAAAGACAGCAAACTAGCCAGGTACTCACACGGTCGATCAAATACAGCTGACTGTTCTTCAAATAGGTTTGGAGAAGCAACACTAACACACATCTTTGGTCCATACCAAAAGGACACAATAGCTCCATAGTCCTCATGAATTTTGACTAAAAATTCATGAAGGCTCTCACAGGCTGTTATGTCGGGAATGTTACCCTCCCTGTTGACACATAATACATAGAATGAACAATGAAAAATTAGGTCTGTACAGTAATTCATGACACAAATTGAGATAATATCAAACTTCATATTTTTCAGCACACAGAAAAATTAAAACTTAGGTCATTTTAAGGTTTAAAGTCAGTGAAGCTGTCAAGATGTATACCAAAACATATGATTATGCCATGGCATATAGCATTCATATGAGTCTATTTTAACATGTAATATACAAATTACAATAGACGTATCAGCTGACATGCAAATTCGAGTACAATATAAAAAAATAATGACAATATAAATGTAAAACACACACAAAACTACAGCCACATCCAACCTAGTACTAGTGCTAATCAGGGATAATGAACAAACCTTTGGCAAAATATACTGGCTACCCAATTCCTCATGCATGCAAAGTCAATAAACTTCAATCTGAAAATGCTGGTTGTACAAAATTTCTCTAATTAAATTCATTCTACAGCAACATTTTCACAATGAACACAGCACAAATCAACATCTTCAAAGCAAAATTGTGTCAAAATATGAAGTTCCACAAGACGGGAAGCCAATGGAAAGTAGGCTATGGTGGATAAGTGAAAACAACGAGTTATAGACAATTAATCACAACTTACAGTGGATCAACTGGTTCTGGTCCAGGTATAGTCGTCGTCTTCTTGGATCCCTAAATGTAAAACAGAAAATCTATATGAATAAAGAGACAATTCTCTCTGTCTGTCTGTGTGTCCTCGTCCAGCAATGCATTCACACAGTTTTAGGTCTATTCACTTGAAACCTTCACCGTTAGCTCAGGGAACACCTGATACACGCAGTCAAGGGGGTTCCTGAAGCCCGCACACACCGTCTTCCACGTCTCCAGGGCCAAAAACTTGTTTCAGGACCCCCCCAAGGAAAGTTTCCTTTTCAGTCAAAATGAGCGACACACGTTGGTTCCCTACCTACAAATGCTGTACGTGTGCATGTGATTTCTCTCTGCTACACCCATTTCCCTTACGAATGGACGGTTTGGGAGATACATGTAACAGGTCTAGAGTTGGCAATTGTTAGCAAAGTGTACTTTGTATGCATCAGTGTCTATACACAATTCCATTTATCAGCTATTCACTCAAAAGAGCTTTCGTGGGACAAAAAAACGAGTTCGGGGGAATGCAGAGGGTTTGGGCTATCAGGGGAAGAAGAGGGGTTAGGATGATGAAGAGGGTTAGGAAAGGGAACACAGGATTGTTGAAGAGGAAGAGGAGGAGGAAGTCGTAGGGAAGGATAATGGAGTAAGGATAAGAAGAAGCTTGACGATGAGTGCATGAAGAAGTGGAGAAGAGGATGAGGAATGTGAAAAGGAGGATAGGGTGGGAGAAGGAGCAGTTAAGACAGGGTGAGAAGTAGGAGGAAGGGGAGAAAATGGGGAAGAGATAAGTGCAAACAAAAGGAAGTGAATAGTTCTAAGACGGAGAAAGAGAAGACGAATTAGAGATGAGGAGGAGGGATTAGATTGAGGAAAGGGGAATAAAACGTAATGAAGTGGTGGAAAGAGATGATGCCAGGAATCATAAGAACAGGGGAGGAAGGTGAGTAAAGATGAACACTAAGAAATAGGAAGAGGAGGAAAAGTTGAAGATACATGTATATCTAGATTCTGTGTGTGGGTCTGTCCCGTTTATGCATTTGCACACTTTTACACCTATTCACTCGAAAAATTCGCTCAGAGAACACCTGGGACACCCATTTGAGGGGTTGGTGAACCCCACAGTCGTCGTCCTGCTCTCCAGGGCCAAAAATCTGTCTCAACCCGGGCAACTCCGGATACCTCAGCTAGTCTTATATAAGACAACATGAAATGTATCTAAATAATTGTTTAAATGGACATGTTATATAAGATATTATCTATTTAAAATCAAGAGTAGCCTAAACAACTAATGTATGTAGTTAATGTACATGAAATATTTGTCCCATACAATATATACTGATACCAGATTAAAGTAATGATGACCTCAACCATACTGGAAGCTTAAAAATTAGTTAAATCAAATTTAACAAAAGTGTCAACTTTTGACGAATCTGCTAGAATGTGTGAATTATACAAGATCTCGTGCTCCTTGTTGGCCGAATGATCAAGAATCTGAGCTGGCTAAAGCGGCGACGCTGCACTCGTGAATAACATGGTGGTGCTCTGCGTTTAGCCTTGGAGTAACGCTCAAGAAATTAGAAGATTACGAATACAACGAACGAGAAATTTAACAGATGACACTAGTAATCAGACTGTATACAGACGTCTGTGCACTCTCCGCTTCTCCATACCATCCAAAAATTATTAAAACTATAGTCGATATACCAACCGGATAAAGGTATATTACGGAAAGGATCAGAAATATGACAAAAGTTGCAGCAAAAATTGCATAATCCAACATTGTGACAAACTATCTTCCTTCCCAATCTTATTTAACAGTAGCTGCCAAAACACATAGTGATATTTGCAATGAGTTGTGTTTATATAGCGCTGCACAATATGTATCCGGCGCCCAGGTAGGCATTACAAATTCCACTTTTTAAGAAACATGATGCCTTTTCTGCATCCACAGAAGCCAATCATTTATTCTACTTTTAGCAGAAGCGAAGCGAATTTCTTTCGGTGGTTATCGTTTGGTGCTTTGATAAAATAATTTTTATGGAGGGGCTACTAGCTGCTAAACACGTGTCACTTGCAACACGCGGCAAGAAGCAATTAATTATAGTCTGACTACTACACCGAGGTGGCCCCTCAATGGAAGGTTACACGGTTTTATGCCTCTTCAACGTGCTTCAGGGCAACCAAAATAATAATTATAGGCCTACGGTTTCTGTAGCCCCGTAGCTCAGCCCAGGCCAAAGGAAGGTTGATGTACGTGAGTTCACCGAGCCAATCACAGTCACATGATTGCTTAAAAAAATCTGAGTTGAGATTTTAATGTCTCCATAGACAGACATAGCAAATAACATTAACTACATTACATTACTGACTTCTTGCAGATGGGTATGACCACACATAGGCCTACACTAGAATATAATTTTGTTCAATATGCATGAATTTTGTACTGGTAATAGTAATCAGCTTGGAAATATATTCCGACATCACAGACAATTTTCACAGGAAAATGTATACAGTATGGAAATGATTAGGCCATTAATTGATGATCAAGCTTTATCAGCTGCTGCTTGGTTCCAGTACTGTAACCTTTACAACAATATTTATCAGGCCTCAGGACATTACCAACAGACCTTAATTGGTAAAACCAAGATAAGTCCTGAGATATGTCACCCAAAGATAGATACTAAAGCACACCACGTCAAGTCTGTCCCAGACGAGACATTAAGTTAAACCAAGATGTTAAGACTGAAATCTTGCTCATTGTATCAAGGCCATGTATTGAAGCAATGATACATTTTCATAAAATTGCATCAGATATTATGAATGAATTTATAGAAAAAAAACCACTGATGTTTTGAAATCATGCCTGTTTAATTGTTATGATACACGGTGTATTGCTGTTACTATTGATAGATTAACGAGCAGAAGGAACTGAACTTCAACAGTGACAAGAATATATTTTATTTTTGTGTATGCATGTAAGTACCAGTATACATGTGTGTATGTAAAGTGTGCTGTATGTGCGTACGTTTGTTTCTAATTGCCTCCAATGACCTTAAAAGATGCCGTATACATATCCAGATGAATACAAACATCGTGGTCTGTAGTGTAGCATTGTGCCAACCTGCTTCTCCAGCAAACTAATCATAGAGTACATGCAACTGTTTTAAACAAAATATGAAACTTTTCTTTATACAGGATACTTTAATTTTCATAATGAAATTCAAAACAGAAACATGGAAAGAACTATCCAGAAATTAGTGACATAATCTACCCGAAGTAATAGTGCTTGAAATGTATTTGCTACTGTTCGAGAGATTGAAAGTCGGCTTCATTTTGCTGTGATCTCACCACCTATTATAATAATAATAGATAAACCCACTGAAAATTTTTACCAGTATCACTGAAAGACACACCAGGTTCCAAGCAATTACTGAAAAAGTAGCAGTTAGAAATAAATGCACAAGCAATAATCAATATAAATTAATTCAGCAAATGATCTGGTACAACAAACCTCACAACTTAGCATGTCCATAATTGGATAAAAGTGTACTCGGGGAGTGACTTGCAGAAGCATTGTGGAGAACACTTCTCCATGCATACTAGGGGATGGTCTGAGCCAATGCCGGGGAATGGCTAATTCCACCCCATATCAACCAGTACATATGACATGTACCTATCAGACTATGTGCAAAGTAATCTTTTGACTCGACACCATTACATAAATTAACTTTGAATCCTGGATATTCCCCTCGTGGCATTATGACGACATTCGATGGCTTACTAGAGTAGTGCACTTCTTAACTGCATGCAGGAAGAGACCAGTCACTGTGTTTCACAACGGTTGCATTAAACAAGCCATACACCAATCACCCGATAATTTGCAAGACCAAAAATTTTCAAGGGTGTATGTCAAAAGTGTTGCTTAATCATTTTAAAACAATCCTCATGTACCCTTCAGAATTTTGCGCAGTATTTTTCTGATATACGTTTTACCTGACAAATCACACAAAAAAGAAAAAAAAGACATTATTTCATATATGCTTTAAGAAAGGTGATAAAATAAAATAGTTCGTAACAATGTGGATTCATAGAGTGATTGTGTTTTTAAAAGCTATAATTCTTTGGGAAAACCTGACTTCTGCATGCTCGAAAAATGTGTGCGTGTCACTTTGGGCATGCGTGCCAGAGTTTTCCATCAATGGCCTATTGAATGCCCTACACACATAATGTATAAAAGTTTAAACAGATTCTTATAATGACAAATACAAACTATACAAGCACTATAAATAGCTGAAATTTACAAGAACTGATTTTGCATACAGACAATCAAGACTAACAGAAACTATCTCGTGGCATAACGACTCTCACTAGCTGAAGGGCCAGAATATTTCCATGAGACTAGGCTTTAGATAGCAAACCTTGGTAATAAGTTTCAACAATGCAGTGTCATTGTTCAATAAAGCATAAAGTCTTGAGGTGACCAATATCTAGTCTATGGCTACTGTTAGTTACATCAGTGAAGACTAAACTCATTAAAATATTGCAAGGTGAAACATGATCCCACGAAATACATTGATACACTCTACAAGTGAAACCAGAAATGTTACCTTTATTTCTGTTTTTTTATCAACATCATGCGAATAAGCTGGTTCCTGCGACTCCCCTTTTGACGTACTAGAAATCTGGAGATGATGACCACTATCATTTACTATAAGCAAAAGTTGAATCGGTCTTTAGAAGCAACTCATTCTGTTTTGTATTCATTAGGAAAACCATCTGGTAAGTAGGGATGAACCAAAACTCGGCTCAGCTGAGTTTCATAGTACTCAGCATTGCTCAGACTTAAACATACAACAGGTCTGAGTTTTAATAAAAATCGGCTTTCCGATTTTCTGTTTTGCAAACAAAAATCAGATCTTTTATTTCCAAAATGGCAATATACCTAACTTTATATAAATAGAAAATACAAATACTGTTACTAGTAGTACTTACTAGTTACTACTTTCTAGGGTAAACTGAGGCAAAAACAAAGAATTCCTAAAGATTATGCAAATTTCCAAACTAAAAGTCAAGAGAATACGAGACGTATTAAATATTCTAAACTCGGACTCGGTACAACGCAACTCGTAAAACTCGGTACACAGCAGGAAATCGACATTCGGTTCATCCCTACCGGTAAGCCTGTCTGTAAGTTGAAATATTTTATTTTACACTTGATCGCTTTTTTCTCCTTAATTACCTACATGTAAACACAACTTTTTCCATTCGAACACCATGTGGTTACAGTAAATGTCATTTCATGATATCAACAGGGGAATGTAATTTTTCTCACAACTTTAACGGACATCGCATGTCCAAATGTGAAAGATTAATGGAACAAAACAATAGCACTTTGTGAGTTATACATGGACGACCCCTCAGACAAGTCATGAAAGAACAGTAGCCAGGTATGTAAGCAACCAAATAATTAGTACACAACCTACAGAAATATACAAACAGTACAATGCACATGTACATTGTCTGAAAAATTTCTCAGCATTGTTCTAAACTTCACAGGGAAAAAGGGATTTCCAGGTAACAACTACTTAAGTTGTTTTTCAGTAACATTATTTGCATGTGCAGCAGCAACTGTTAGTGACAGAATATACAGAACCCTTTAAGTTATACACTCCAGAACACAACTGATACTAAACTTTGGATTTGAGTGCTTGAAGTCAATTATTTTAAAACAGGTCCATATACATTTTACAATGAGTCCATGTGATACAAATTTATAAAACACATTACTGCATCAGACATGCCGTAAGAATATCACCATTCTTGTCCATGATTTGCTGAGAAATTCTGCAGTGTTATTCTGTCAACATAACTATATCTGGCAGCATTGCAATAACGAGTCCGCACTCCAGTTCAAGTTCTGTTAACACCCTAAGGAAATAATTAATTGAAATTAGAAAGAACCAACTCAGCAAGAACCTTAATATTGCCATCTGTCCACAAAAACAACGAACGCTGTACAGAGAAAGCAAAATCTGGTGAAAAAGGAACAGGAAAAAGATCACGACGAGGCATAACTTCGTTCAGATCAGTCGGTCAGTTTTTGTTTGGTCGATCGTTCCGTTCTCCTGAGCAATGTTTCCACAGCCAGGCAAGAGACACGGTCCGTTGGAAAAGGCATTAGCAACAGACGATGCTGACTGGTGCTACTGGAGGACTAGGCTGCATCAAGTTTTCTCCATTCAAGGTCACCAAGAACCCACTGCTGCGATAAGCTACCATTACAAAGACCTAACCAACAGAACAAAACATTCGGCTGCAAGACAAACAGAAAATAGTCTTGCTGTCTTCAGAAAACATTCATCATCACTGGGTGATGGATGGATTGGTGCTTTGGATGTGAATGAGGCAACCATAATGATGCAAACAATAACCAACTATCCGTAGTACTTGGATGGTTACTCTTAGTGGAATAACAAGCTGTCTAGGCCAATACGGAACTCTGTGAAATAGATGGCGCCAGTATCAAATGTGGGTAAGCTATCTGAGGTAAAATTGTGTGCTTGATGTTGATTGGTTGTTGTGCTGTAAGTTCTTCACACAAAATTAATCTAAAAGTTAGCCAGACTATCAAATTTATATATTAATCCATAATTATAATTTTTACGCTAGCCATCGATCAGAACAACATAAACAACAACGCATGGCCAATATAAAAAAGTCTAAGACCTATGTGCATACTGGTGCCATCTGTTTCTACTTAAGGAACTGCCCACACAGTCCCCCATTAAATCTTACTTTTTTGACCAAGCATCTGAGGCCTGTAAATAAGTAAGAAATTCGCCATGATCTTTGTGTGTGGTGCATTAGGAATCGCTTCAGCCAATTGTGTCAACCATTTCTAAGTACAGACAGCAGCAAATGCTGCCCAACATTTTTGTTGGTGAATTCTAACATTGTTGGTGAAGTTGCCAAATTAAACCATGCTCTCAATCACATGATTTTTTGGCAGCCAGTAGTTTAGTGCATCTAACATAAAACTGCTAAAAAATCTGAAGTTTGTCTCTTGGGTTATAAAAAACCTAAATAAGCTAAGTGCATTTAACATTAGACTGCCACAAAATCTAAAGTTTGGCCCAAGGGCTACTTTAAAAAAACATAAATAAACTATGTACTATCTGTGTGACTTGAATTCATTCATGGTTGAATTCGTTCATGGCTATGTGTGAACTGCTCATTCTGTTTCTATTCACATTTCCATTTCACCACTCCACATGGTTTTCCCCTTCATATTAACATCTCCCTTTGGCACCTCCCTTCTCTGTGAAATATAACACTTGTCAAACTAAGGGAGGCTAAAGAATTCACATCCTGACTTGAGATAGAATCATACTGAAATTGTAAGGAAATAAAACACACCAAGACCACATTGGTGTTTCATTACTTACCAACAGAAGGCGAGTCCTTGTCTTGTGAATTTGGTTTATCTAAACACTGATTGCTACTCATGTGAACTATATTCTGTGTCTGCAAAAAGACAAAAGACAAATTCCTGAGTTGCAAATTGCAAATTCTGCAACAGATAACAGTTACTTTCATCCTCTGATTCCTGTCAAGATGGGCAACATTAATTTTTTAGGACCCGACGTGCAAACTGGATCACGCACTGGGGCTTGCCGTAGGCCTAACGAATGTGGCTGTCTGGAGAATATGTCAAAAGCATAAATAAAAGGCAAGTATATGTAGGATGATGACTTCATTATGAAATAATTTTATCAGAATAAAATTCACCATAATTTTCAAAAAAGCCATTTCACTGCAACTCAAATAAAATAGCAACAACAAGATCAAAACCTTAAAATAATGGCATGTAGTTTGATTTTCTGACTCAGTGCCTAAGATAATTGATTAATATGCCTATACCTGCTTATTGTATTCCCATAGCTGATTGCCACCCAAACCATGACACTGGTACAGCTTGACCGGTCCACCCAAAGCGGAAACATCCAAACAGAGGTCATCATTCTGGAACGCCTTCTTTTTTGTATAGGAAAAGACCTGTCAGAACAAATAAGGCCATTTACGATGAATAATTGAATATATTAAACAAGACCTACATTTAGAGCTGTACCGATTAATCGGCTGGCCAATTAATCGATCGGGCTGATTATAGAGATATCAGCAACATCGGATATCGGCAAGATAATCGACGCCGATATTAAAAATTATTTTTTTCATTTTATAATATTATTTTCAGTCTATAAAAGCAAAACGACGACAGCAACCTCACTGAGTCTGTGAAGGACAGCATTTCATTCCATTCCCATATCGTGTCATCGAGCCAATAGCTTCTTCAGACCAGTGGTGAGACCACCCAGTTTGCTAGTATAGACCGTGGGAACGTGTCAACATAGGTCTTGTGCAGAGTGAGTCATAGTGCCTGCTTAAGGGCTAAGGAATGACTGGCCAATTCAATCCAAGGAAAGAATGGCCAATTTAACAGAGAAACCCATGAATGTACATTGTGGAGGCATGCCTAATGAATACATGCTAGCTGCCAATCAGATCTTCCTGAAACATTTCAGTCGCCTGAGAGGCTGAGACTAGATGGGTTGGCTGTGAATTGGCCAGCTGTTCCTTGGCCTTTAAATATCCTGGGCACAGTTCGACAGCGGGTGGTGTATATAATCTGTATTGCCTGCCTATGATTAGTCCCCAACTACATGCATACGTCTCCTACAGAGCAAGTGTTTGCTTGTATCACAACAATAGGCAGTAGCAGTGGGTCTATGTTTTGGAACTGGACATCTTGGGAAACACAATTAAATAATCTGTATCGGCAAATGAATAATCGGCAATAATCAGCATAGGCATAATCGGCAAAAAGTGATATCGGTACAGCTCTACCTACATTCATGTTACATTACATCATAATATCACATTATACTAATAAATGCATACTTGTACTTTCAACAGAGTGTTATGTCTATCACATACACAATACTGACCATACCTAACTGTAAGAAACAGTCAAAATTATGTATGAAATTCAGTTGCAAAGTCATAAACATAAACTTATAATTCCTTCAATGGAACAATTCATTCCAGAGCAACATACATTATACACATCACATGTCACAATATACACATCAAGTACCCCAGAAGTAGCTTGCTACAAATGGCACTCTATAAATTGCTGCAATTACAATGTACTTATGTATTCTGTGCATTTAATGGTGAAAGAGGAGCTCATTGTACAAGGCAGGGCACTAACCCTTTAACAACCAGTGCATATTAAAACATACCGCATAATCAATAACACTGGTCATTAAAGGGTTAAGCTCACACAGAAAGAATTATTTAGAGGAATGGAGATCGTAAAGATGCAGTTGATGAAAAACATAGCAAAAATCTGAAGCAAATTAGGGCAACATCTGAAAAATTATTTATTTAAGAGACACACAGAGAACTTCGGCTAGTGTATAATTAATAGAGATGGAAAAACTGCCATGCCTGATTGCCACCCATGCCATGACAGGCAACCATGCCAACTTTCTCTGATGCCTTTCTGCCCATTGTATCCAGACATTGACTTGTCTCCTTGTTCCTTATCTAAATACAGAAGTAAGTAAAAGTTCCAACCAGATGAAGGTTGTTTAAAAAAAGTAATTTCAAATTATATATTATCTTGTGTGATATACATGAGAATGAAGTTTAAAGTGTTTTTACAAGATATTAAAATACCAGTTATAAAACTAGATATAGTACATAATATATTATTCTAATATGAAGATATGAAGAATATTAAATTGTAATATGCCAACCTTTTAATAATCATAGCATGTTAAACATCATAAAGCCACTTTCCATTTGATAGGTACGGAGAGTTATTACGGTATACAAAATGTATTAATATCTACAAGAATACATTTGAGATTCCTAAATCATCTGTTCATTTGAAGAACATTACCTCTCCCAGAGAATAATAATCCAAAGGCATTTGTGACTCAGGATAAATGTTCTCCAAATACCAGCGAAATGTCTGACATTTCAGCCGTTCACGTAAATGCCTGCGTTCTGATATATCACCAAAATCTGTTTGATGAAGGCCTTCAAAAACAGAAGCAGACACTTTAATTTTCCAGGAGTTTGACAGATACTGTGATACACTCTAATATCTCTACCTAACTGAAACATTTTAGGAAAAGGTCAAATCTCTGGGCCGTAAAAGTTAATAGGCAGATCTGTATATTATTCCTTAACACAACACAGAATAATGAAATACTATCAACGTGCATGTGTTTTTAAGGCAGAATCGAAACCAAACAAATCAATATCACTCATAAGAACATATTGAAAAGCTAATTTAAAATCACCTATTACACTTATAGAGCAGAAGCTTTAGGTGCTACATACATGAAAAATAATCTTTCTTTTAAGTAAATAAATATCGACTTTAATCTGCAGACTGCATTGTGAGTTTTTAATGAGATTATTCATAAACATGAGCAATCAAAAACAAGAATATTCAGAATACAACATGCAGATAAGAAAGGTTCTACGCATTCCATCATTTGTCTCTGGGAGAACTATCATACGCCATTGATCAAAGTTAGCGATCTGACAGCGTATTTGGAGACAAATAATGGAACAACACATGTTGAGAGTTGTACAATATCAAAGAAAAAAGTGCATTGTCTGCTGTTAAGCACAGTTGCTCAAAAGATGGGGTGTCCTCTAACAGTGCCATCCAGCATAATGCCTGTATTTTAAGAGGCCAATAAATTTTTGCTATTTTCTTAAAACGAAATACAAGACGTCCTTGACCCACTTATATAGCTATTCATTCGTAACTTGACAATATGAACAATAGCCTACATACATGTGATTATACATCATGATTATCTCATAATGAAACTTTAATTCAATCAATAATTTTCAATAAAATTTTGTCGTTGCTTCTGAGTCCACTGGTATGTTCCATGGTTTCAAGAATACTTTTCTTTGGTAGCCCAAAAGTTGGACAGGACTTATATGACATATAGGCCTACTTCAAAATAAAAATATACTCCAAAAGACAGAATCAGTTCAATATACCTTGAAGTCTTCTTCTATCACCAGGGACAACAAATACCCACCATAAGAGTGACTCAAAGCATACCAGCCACAAATGTGGATTTCAAAACATAATACAATCTTTATCCTTAAGATAATAAAACCATATGAGCCTGCCGTACTCATGACATAAATGTGCTCTTCGAGTGTGAGCCAGCTCCATATATAGTAGTTTACTCGATAATGTAACCGTTTTAAACATTTTCAAAGGTCTTGTGCATTCTGGTAATAGAATATAACATTTCAGACATACAAGTCATGCGCACCAACAAATAAAATCAAAATTGTTTCACAGACACCATTACCAGTAACAACTTCAACACAGTGTTCTTGTACACAGACAGAAAAACCGAAAGACCTAAGTATAAGACTCAGTTGATGAGAAGCCATTTCCAAACCATACAAACTGTCCTTTTAGCAGTAACAGCACAATTCAAAGAAACTATCATTTTTAATTGAAACTTGAATTAAACAAACGCTGTCTTCACGGCACATTGCCAGTAACAATCAAAGCAGTGCTTGAAATGCTGGACTCAGTTTAGAAAATGATTCTGATTGTAGATTTCAATTACCAAAATTGAATAGACAAGCTGAAATTACATGGTAATATCGATGTCAAGAATAACATTTTCTATTTTTAATTCATTTCATTAATAAAATTGCTTAATGCGATTCATAGGATATTACCAGAATCTGAGTTCGTTGACTTGACCAAAAACAATTGTCATCAAACAAATTCCAAAATGTGATTATACTAAAAATAGCTCACATGCAAAATAAAATGACAGAATAAGCCATGCTGATGCAATTTGTCTTCAAACAGTAAAAGTGCACAATAAATATGTGGAAAAATCACAACAACAATAAGAAATTGTAACAAAAGAATCATGCAAGATGAGAAAAAAGCAAGGACCTAGATAACTTGTTCACCAACAATTAGAAGGAATCAGTGTTCAAAGTTTGGCACATGCAACAGAATCCCGGGTGCACCATTCCAAGTCGTTCATCACTCCTCTGACCTGGATTGGTTTTGTAAAAGAATTCCTGGTACGTTTCATCTAGCCATGTCTCAACGACTCTAAGGATGTTTTTGTTAAGGATCACAAAGCCACCCAACAAACCCCCCGGCCAACTGAACGGCGTAAATGTCCTGAAAACATGTCCCACATGTGAACAAGTTGCTATCAGCAATACGCCTCCACACATCCATACCTGAAAAATCAGGGCAAATTTACGTAATTTCCATATTGAACAAATGGGTAATTCAGTCTATGCCTTTGTTCAAGTAACAAAACATGTTTATATTCGGTACACAGAATACAATTCATAGTTCACATCTAAAGATATTTTGAATTCTTATATTTTGTATGGCACTGGATTTCAACTAGCATAATGTCTTTAAATGATATCTAAGATTTGACAAATATGCCAATTTAGCAAGTAAAATAAAAAAAGAATACTTTAACACAAAATTTTTAACCAGATTTGAAAGTTATCATGACACGCTCTATGTAATTAATAAATACCAAATTAATATCACAGTACATTAAAACACTGTCAAAATAATATCTCAAAACATGCTGTAAATGTAATAGCAAGCTTTATAAGATAAATATAATATTCATTTACTGTAAGTGAAGCACTAAAAAATCTCAAGTGGCTACAAACTTTATAAATACCATGACAGAATGGAAGTTAGAAAAATACACAATGGTGACAATGAAAAATATATAAAAAGGAAATTAACATGAACTGATAAATAACATATAAATTTTAAAAAGTATCATTAAATAAAATTATAACTTAACCCTTTAATGATGAGTGCGAATTAAAGAGAATGGAAATAAATACAGCTCATTGTTAAAGGGCTAAATCATATATAAACATAAAACAATATAGAAATATTTAGTATTTCACAGTGAGCTGATAATTGAATAAATCGAATAAGCTCTGAACTTGAAGATTAAATATAAAATAAGATAGTTATGCAATACAATTAATAAAACAAGAGACAAGCAAAAGACAAGTCAAATGCTGTTAACATAACTCAGTTGTCTTCAAACATGCAGAACATCGATCTAAGACATTCATCCATGCAGCCAACCTGGACTGATCTTATAATAGAAGTCACGCCATTCATCCATCCAGACTTCGGCAAGTCGGGCATTGTTGTGGTTTATAATTTTACCAGTTCCTCCAGGAAAGGTGTAGGGAGTGGCCTTTCGGAACACGTGTCCCACGTGGGAACATGTCACGATGAGCAGTGTTCCACCACACATCCAGATCTGTTCCAGAGGTCAAAGGTCAATTATGAAAGGCCAACAGACCATTTCTGTGAAAGAGCAATGACTCTGGTCCACAAGTGATTGAACTCCAAACCAAATAAATCATTTGACTTTCAAGGATATTGTGAAGTTTCTTTTTGCAACATTTATTTAGTCTTTGCAACCATCATCAGCACATCTTAGTATTTGCACAGGGTTCAGCCACTTACACTGTAAATAATAATAATAATAAAGATAATAATAATATTAATAATGATAATAATAATAATCATAATAATAATAATAATACAACTTGAGCTAATTGCTGCTCTGAAACAATAATCATAATAAGCACATTGAGTGTTTCGACCGGGTTCTCTGCTTAGTTGCTTGACTTATTGGTGATATTTCAAAATAGCCATCAGTCACTGCACTGTGATGTTTAACACTGACTCCTCGCAGTGCATCTCTTATAGGACAGCAGTGTCAGTTTGGTGGTGTCTCGCTGGTTGTGCTCCATGTCCTACCTTTCTGACCTCTGTCATCCTGTCTCTGACCCCCTATCAGACTATGTGCTCCTCAGCCAACAGAAGCTTTTTGTCCACCGTTCATAACTCAGGTTGTGTTGAGCCTTCTCGATTGTTGGACCCATCAACTAGAATGGGCACTCACCTGAGATGTGCTTTCTGCTCCCAAAGAATAAGGCTCCATTTTTTTAACTGATCAAGTCTTAGCAGTGGGACACTAGATAAATTCTTGGAATAAATGAATAACACATAATAATTGCAATGAATGACAATCAAGCTTTTTCAATTACTCAAAAGTCCTAAGCTGATTTTTATTTACTTAGTTGATTAGAAGCTTTGGCAAATTGATATCACACATCACAAAAGCAAAATGAAAGCCTCCCATTGAACACAAGCCACAAAGCAATGACAAATGTAATTAAAAGCACTGCCACAATCAAAACTTCCTCCATCCAATCCACTTAGAAATTCTGCTATTCATTTTCTACCTTTGATGGAATTAAAAGAGACATACACAACAGTTGCCAAAAGCAACACGTATAATATTTACACAAAACATTCTAAGACCATTCATTCCGTGCAGAAATATATAAGAAATATATAAGATTAACATTTTCTATTGAAACATTTACAAAGACCAAAACCACCTCAGACCAGACCCTTAGTCAGCCATCTGTCCACTCGTCCTTGAACGGGTGGAAGCTATTTTGGAAGGGCATAGTCTGTGGATGGACGCTATTGAATAAATTGCCTAAAGAAACACGTTTCATCATTGTTGAAAAATAGTTTATATAAAATGTGATATGACATATAATCCATTCCTCCCATCATCTGAAGTTAATTGATTTGCTGTTTGAATCATTTTATCTAAAAGAAAACTGCAATAAATGCGATCAAAACCCATCATTCAGTGAAAGGTTGGGACATCGCCATAGAACTAAAATTGTTGCAGCTCCATTATTTGTGACTTGGCACGTTCAAGGCATCTAGTGGTCATTAGTTCGAAGTTTGAAATCTTTTGGATGTGCTACTCTTTATTTCTGGCCAAGGGCCTTCCTCAGACTGAGGTAAATGGCTGCCAACGATTTCGTACCTAGTAGTGCCGCTGGTAAAACCAATGCTAAAAGCTAACATTAACACTTCAATGATGAGTGTGTACTAAAGCAACTGAGAAATCAATGCAACTTGTCAATAAAGTATTAAGTCACCTTTTTAAAAGTAAAACTCAAAGAAAAAAAGAGATATGATCTTGAAGGGCAATGAAAACTATTGAAAGTACCTACCCTGAATGACATCTCCAGATTCTCCCCACCCCAAATATCCATTCCAGAATCATAAGAACCGATCTCATAGAAATACTCTCGGTCAATTGCAAACAATCCACCAGCCATAGTTGGTGTCCTGAAAAAACATCAGGTCAGCTGCTAAATACAGAGTGCAACTGGTTGCCATGTATAGCCCAGCATGCCAGATACTCTTTAAACTGTTTATATACAACCAGACAGCTTCAAAACACAGATATGACTCTGTAAACCTTCTAAATGTCCTAAGCTCAACTAACAAGTCTGCAATCTTTCAGCAAAATATATTGAAGTCCATTACCTACAAAATTATATGCAACTGACATACTTGTGACACTCTATCAAAATTAAATTGAGCAATTCACAGAAATAGCTAAAACTCTGCAAAATGTCTAGTGAACTGATTTATTTATTTAAAATAATAACAGTCTAGTATCAGGATAATTAAAGACTAAGTTGTATAACAGCCATCAGAGAGGATGAAGTGTAAATTAGAACATCATTTGTATAGCCAAACTATGACTTTAAAATCAGTTGTATAGCATGGTAGGATGGCTGATCCCAAAGATAGGCTAGACTGCTTTTCTATTTCCTATTAAACTGCCACAGATTTCCAAGCATTTTAAAACTAATAACCAAAATTTAATAACATATCTCTAAACGGTCATCAGTATTTAGCTTGAATCAAAACACAAGCATCATATTCCATCTTGGACACAAAATACCTCAGCGGTAGACTCCGATCGCCTCCACGTCTTTCGACTTCTCGCTGCGGAACAGGATACCACCGAAAATTCAGCTTCCAGTTGAATCCCCCCCACGTCATATCAGATCCTGTGATATATTCAAATGACTCATCACTGATGACATCAATGATTGGACAGACGACTGACTTCCTACAACAAAGATATACCCATCATCGACTGTACTGCATATTTATGATCATGTAAAGTGAGTGATTCTTCAATAAAACTATTCTGAGGTACAACATGAGACCATGATAAAACAGAATGGTCTTGATTCCTTGTATAATCAACGCATTGGAGGCACATGTAGGCCACGAAATTGCACCACAGGCTGAATGGCCTGCTCAAAAGGGAACCACAGCAAAGATACTACATTGCTTTGTAGAATGACACATTGTAACAAATCAGACATAAATTACACATGCAATTCTTTCAACAGTAGTCCTCACAGGAAAGGTTGGGAGCTAACATGACATTCAGCTACAGTAACAACATGAGATCAACAAGAGTTTCTCGAGAGATCCTAAAAGGGTCTATAAAAATGCCTCAAAACAAGACAACCGGAAGATGGATGGCCGCCATGGTTATGAAGGAACTTTCACAAATCATAAAGTCAGTTGATTAGCCACCCGAACTGATGCAATGAATTTATCACTGCCATTGTGAGATGACTTTATACAGATTGCATGAATTTACATACACAATGGTTCATAGCAACATTTAAAGACTGTATTGGACAAGGAGGCACTAAGCAATAACGGTGGAAAGGGAGAGAGAATTTCAAATGAATTAAAAAGAAAATAATGTAGAGCCGCTGCCACATGACCATTTCCAATATGCCAAAACAATTCCAGGGATTAGTTAGTGTCCCAGAACTGACCTGTCCTTGTGGATCTCATATAGAAGGGGTTCTAGCCAACCTTCCGTGCATTCACAGTGGGCATCGAGAAATGTAATGACCTTGCCTTTCACTCTTCCAGCACCTGGAAAATACAACATATGCTGCTCTTAGTTTATCCATAACCACACCAAGGATGAATTACCTGTACAGAGAAAGAAGATTAATGACATATCTCAAACAGAAAGAATGTGTCTACTAGTGCACATAAGCACATCTCAAGCACAAGTCAACAAATAATTCCATTTCTAAATTGTTAGCATTACATTGGAAAGTAACTGGTACACTGGCACAGATTACAATATGAACTTTGTGAGCTTTACTTTTTATTCTTTACTAATTTTGATCCAGCAAGTACTACCCTTATCCCTGGTGGCATTGCAATCTTTACTGCCATGGGTTGGTTGTTGATAAAAATCTGGACATAGGTCTTCCCAAAACATCCCTGGACAACCCCTCAAACATGACACAGCACTCATGAATAAGTTGATACCCTGTGCTCAGCTTTATAGTAGTGCTTTAGAAATTTAAAGTTCATAATTACGATAAAGAAAAGCATAGACAGGAACTAAATATCAGCGCATGTTAATCTTACCTTGGAGCCGCGCTCTGATAAGTCCACTTCTTTCCCCCATTCTTTCAATATGTACAGGAATTGGCAACTTGGCCACATAGTCTTCCAACTTCTTGCCTAAAAAGTCTTCACAAACCACTCACGATCATCAAAAAGACGTAAAACCTCACAATAAATGTTAACAACGAAAGCAGGGTTAACCCTTTAACGACCAGCGTGTACTAAAATGTATGGGAAAACATACGCAGCTGGTCGTTAAAGGGTTAAGTCTGCTTTGTTTTGTCACAAGCATTCAATTGAGCAGGAATCTGTTCAATATATTTATTGTGCAGGATTCAGTATATAATTCAATCTTCTCACTTGTTTCACGTGTTACCCTTAACAACAAGCATAAATACTAAGTGTATAGAAAATCAATGCACTCATCATGAAAGAGCAAATGCAATTCATGTCAAAACTTAAGATTCACGTGTTCAACAGGCCTACTGGTTTCCCCATCTTATCAAATATTTATTCATTTATTCTGACTTGCCAACAGCTTATAATATCAGATACGATCTCACCTGAAGTGATAATATTTGACTACAGTCTCACTGAAGCGTGTCTGCTAAAACAGAGTCCAATTTAAGAACCTCTCAAAACTACTAAACATATGGCTGAAGTGATGATATATTACCTAAAGTGACCATTGATTAGATAAAGGCATTTTTCAGGATACTAGAGATAGCATATGTCAGAGGGATATAGACACTGTCTGCTTATCTTGTCATACCGATACGACCACACCTTCGCTCCATGTATCAAACCGAACAAGATTCTTACCTCGCTCACTAGCATCATCGACAAGTATGATTTCCTCAAGCAGTTGCCACGGAGACCGATTTATGACACTCCATATGGTGCGGACAAGCGTAGACCAAGCCTCATTGTGGAAAACGATGACAATGCTCGTGGTGGGCAATGCATCACTGGGATATGATTTTCTTTTGCATCTGTTGCGTAATAATGCAATCAATACTTCAGCCGACAGCAGCCACCTTATTTGAAATGATTAAACTCATCATCAAGTCATGAAACACATAAGAGATCGATTACTGCCTGCGATCTTAAACTTCAGCTTAAGCCCAATGAAGGAATGTTCATTTATAAGGTCAAATTTTCATGACCAGTTCTGCTACTTTCCCTTGCTTCAAAATTATGAGGTCATGAATAAACTAAATGAATAAACTAAAGTCCATCTTCAAAACATATATTACCATCCAACGTTGAATCATTTTAACAATTTTTCTGAGCTCATACTGACTTAAAAATAACTTAGTTATGCATAAACAAGTCTCATATTTTTCACCAAGCTCAACAACATATCACTTGAAAGTCTCATGTCACATTTCACTCTAAGTAGTTAATTTTGTGCATAAAAGTTTTAAAGTTACACATACATATAAAGTAACTGCATTGTAGCTATTAATTCATATAGCGCCATCCACAGCGGTGGCCATTCAGCATTGCTCCCAGTGTGAGAACCCTGAGAGACAAAACATGTTTTGTGAGATGGGAGAAGGATGCAGGAAGAGACCCAGAAAGAATGATAGACTGTGGAGAGGTGGGAATGGTGTTCCATAGTGAATGCCCAATGGTAGCAAAAGATCTAGTTTGGGCCAGAGTCGTCCTAACTCACGGAACACAAACATGTTAGACCAACGAGCAGGGAGGTAGATAAGAAGCTGCAGCAAGATGGGAACGACTTTAACTTACAATTTCTCTAAACATTTCACATACAGATGTTAAATGTACATATTCCATTTTCTACTTTATAATATTTATAATTAAAACAAAAACAAAAAGCTTTCATCCAAATATTCTGCACTTTCAGTACAAGCAAAACAACATTGATCAGACTCAGTAAAAAAACACGATAGCCAAGGTAAAAAAATGCTGAAAGATTAAAGACACTTACGCATCCATTCGAATATCTGGAAGACTTCTGTTGGGCGAAATGATGTCACTAGCCATCAGATTGAATTGATTAATCTTGAACTTCTCCTTCATCACATGTTTCTGGGACTCTGGTATTATGACTGGCTTTCCCATTTCACCCGGAACATCCGTCTTCTTCAGCTTCATGACTTAAACACATATATAAAATATTGGTCCAAAGTGCTAATCGTGCATTTGTGTATGTGTGTGTGTGCAGGTGTGTGTGTGTTTGTGTAAGTGAATATGAATCTAAATATGAATGTATGTTTGTATGGATGAACCTGTAATGTATGCAAATGAACAGCTGTAACATCTGCTAAGTATGCTTTAAATGTATGCTAAAGTAAATCATATTCAATTAAGAGTTCATGATGAACAAGTTCACTTAAATAATGTATTCATCACTCAATGCAATCAAGAGAATGCTATCCAGAGTTGCTGAAACTAGGTAATTGTCTAATTCAAATGTGCACACAATCTAAAAAACAACATGTAAAAAGCATGTTGACAAACCACCAGCAAAAGTCAGATGGAAAACATCAAGCAAGCGCAAAGTACCCCTGAAAAAATTATTTGGGGGAACAACCAGAAACATCATAAGTTTTCTGGCCGACAATACATTTTGGAGTATTTGAGGACAATGCATGTTTTGAGATAATGTTATCGTCGAATATTTAAATTGTGGTATGCATTTGAAACCACTGATCTACCAGTTGTACTGGTCTCACAGGCATAATTCAGAATGGCAAAATACCATATGCTAAAGAATTTTCGAACTTCATATACACACCACCGGGTAACAGTCTCCCAAAGAATCCTTGTGGTTCAATAGTCGACTGATATCCAATGGATTTTCGGTCACGGACACCACTGTTGCAGCTGGCCTGTGATTGAGAATTCATCATGCAATCAGTGTAGTAAGTTAGCAGGCACACATCCAGAAGGACCCACACCAGTGAAGTCAGTACTATCACCTTGCAGTACTGTACCTTGAGTCTTGCTACCATCATAGCACCTGAAGATGAACAGATAGATAATGTACAAACAAAATGATGTGTTACCAAGTAGTAATGATATTTGGCAACCGGCACTTGTAAACAACCATTTATTTTGCCTCATATAATTTAACTGACATCACAAAATGCATTATTTATTATTTAACTACTGTATAGCATAATGTCCCATATCACATACTTCCATCATAAGCCAATTGTAATCTTACTATAATCAAAAAAACACTAAAGATACACCAAATCACGTTAACACAATTTGATACACTACTACACCGAAAATGGTCAAAACACATAGTCAATGTGCGGTTGCTTCTTAGCGCTGTAAAATATCGAGATTACGAGATAAGCGTGTAACCACAAGCAAGTGTTAAGGTTAGCTGCTTTTTGTACCAAGCTTTGAATTAGTGTCAACTATGAAAAGCAACAACAAGTTAGGCTTGGAGTAATATTCAAATACAAAGTAACGTTTATTCTGCATTTTGCTATTTTAAAACAAAAACATTCACCATAGAGGAATCGGTCAAGGATAGAGTCTCTTGTCGGTGTGACCAGCTGAGGTTATGACTTTTCCAATCAGTGCTGACTGAACAGCAATTAGGAAATTTCATCGTCGGACCCTTGCCATAATATATTATTTACCGTACAATTTTCTCACATTATTCTCAAAAATGCCCCGAAGCAATTCAGCACAACACAAAATTAACTCAACCATAGGCAGCCATCTTTAAAACCTCTGAAATTCATTGAGCTACGTTTTTCAGCACCTTCTGTAATGAGAATGTCCTTAACACTTTAGCGACGCGCGTGTGGCCTACTAAATGTGCATGGGAAATCCGGCGTCATGCAACCTGTCGTTAAAGTTTTTAATTAAGAAGAAATGGAACTTCTGCAGATGCCCGTAAACTTCGAGAGCTCAAATAGTGACGTGCGGAAGCTTTAAATCGCCGATCGATGAATTTGTGCTTTGTCAATTTCCAGGTCTGTCATCTCTTAATCTCTTACATGGGGACTCAACTCGACCATGAGTTGGCCGAGCGACCGGATCATGACCTTGAGAACTGGCTTCGCTCAGCACTTATGGTCAGCGACCGAGATTGCGGCGCAATCGCCGAACCTTCGTCTGTCATGCGTATAGATTACCATTCTCCGAGGTTCGCACATGAGGCCTTGCACCAGATGAAAACGTTTCGAAACGGTATTCACAGTAACAAATTTAGGCTGGTGCAGGACCGTACGTGAAGTGCCTTTGAAGAATTAATAATAGGCCTATACTATAGGCCTAGTTAGGGTTTGAACTGGACGCAGCATGATACCGAAGGCCAGTGCGGCAGTGATTGAGCATCTATACGCTTGTTCACATGGGATCAGCTCAGGCCTAATAAGCATCCTTTGCACCCTCGGGGGTCCAAAATGCTGGTATTGCATGAGGCTAGCGCGGAGTCCACTTGGATCCCATATTCACAGAAGCAATCATGGCCTTCCTATGCTGGAGATTTAAAGCCAATAATTAGGTATATAACTTTCAATACTTATACACGCGTTAACTACCTGTCATTATGAATTAGAGGGCTGAAGTTGTTCACGCTTGGGTTCGTCAGCTAGCGCCACTTGTACTTACACGTATCGCAATATATTCTTCGTTTCAGAATAATGCAACATCAGTCATTCAGATGTTAAGTTGGGACGTCACATCAAAGTAATTGATTGACATGGATTGACATGGCTTCGGCCATTGGCCTATAGCCGTAGGCGATTCAGAAGAGACTTCCGGTTAGGGCAACGAATCTGTTTACATTTGTAACAACTAGCCTTTGACTTTTGAACTTAGAGGGTGCGCGGCTTCAGTCATGAAACAGTCCCGATCGCGAGTGTTCCAGCTCCGTGTAATCGTGTATGGCCGTGGCGTAATGACTAGCACGAAAATTGCTCTCCTGCTTAAAGTACTCGGAGTCAATTATTATTCAAGGTCCGTTTAAATTAATTGTTAAATTAATGACCAAATTCA